>OY757916.1:75144528-75179528 GCA_963585895.1 Sepioteuthis lessoniana | reverse complement strand
GTACATGCCAGTAATCTTAGCAAGGTATCCCGGTTTTTCAGCAGACCAGCTCATTTTCATACACACATCAACAGTAATTTCTAAGCAATCACAAACGTTGTTCAAGAGCACATGGGCTTTAAAATTTTATTATATTTTTAAAGCAAACTATATTCATATTTTTGTATGTATTTAAACAACCCCTCCACATGAGCATGATGGGACTCACGGTCAATTTTTAAGAAAAGTTCTACTGGTTTGAATTCAGAATTTTCCTTTTCCAATACCCGTTGTCATACCAAGGTTAAAGTGTCAGTCTACCTTACTACTTAACCATTGCTAGAAGAAGAGCATTTGGATTTATACCTTTTCCAAGTGTGTTAGCGCTAAGTGAAAGGCTAGCTGCCTCGTCCAGGAATTGAACTATAGTCACTGTGTCCATTGCACAACAAGCGCTTCCTATATTCCTATTTGTGTAGTCATAAGCTTAGTTCTGATCTAAACCTTTCATTGTATAATGTTCAGTATATGAGATTGATATATTCATTAGTGTGCTATGCGCATTGTCAATGAAAGAGATTATGTTGAAAAACATAATTGTTGTATACTAAGAACGCTTATTTCTTCGCTATTAGCCTGCATACTAACAGGTACACTGACACAAACAAACACGCACGCACGCACGCACATATATTTATATATACAATATTAAAGTGAATAAGTTTTTTCATATAAAAACGTATTTCTAAAAAAAATCAAAAAGAGTGCTCAACATCGACCTGCAGAGCTGGATAAAACCGGAAACAAATGAAGTTCACTTATTCTGAGTTAGAAAGTTACCGCACTACGAGTTCTACGGAAGGAATGATTCGTAAACACAAGCTCGTAGTCTTATTCACAAGAAGTTGAACCTTGGTAAACTAGAGGCGTAACAAAGACCTGCTCGCTTAGTCGGCGGGGTGACGTCAGAAATGGCTAAAACACACACACACACACGCACACACACACACACACATATATATATATATATGCATATGTGTGTGTGTTTGTGTGTGTGTGTATACATGCATATCTGTGTGTGTGTTTTACCAGCGCCTCCACACGAGGAGAATGTAACACAAGGTCGATATTTTTAAGCGTAGTTTCACCGTTTTCCTTCTCCCAGACTAGTTGCCATACCACGGTTAAAGAGTTCAGTCTGCTCTACTATACACTTTACCCATAGCCAGAGGGAGAATAATTTTACAAAAATATTTGCGCCGTATGAAATACCAACAGCCTCGTACAGGATTTGAACTCTGGTCCCGTGTCCATTTTCTTTTGTCAGTAAACATTTCACCATGAGCGCCTCAATATATCTATCTATCTATCAATCGAGAGAGAGAGAGAGAGAGAGAGAGAGAGAGAGAGAGAGAGAGATGAAAAACATAAGGTCTTCAGAGAATGATTTTATTTATAGAATTATTCGCAAACTTTAAAGGTTTCGGTTTTTGACCATCATCAGCGCACGTGAGAAATTAAATGAAACGAAGAAGATGAGAAAGTTTTAAAAAAATTGTATTTCCATTGGTACCGCTCTATTTTAAATTTGTGTGATATTATTGAGGTTCCAAAATTTATTACAAAACCCCATATTTATCAATTTATCTCTCTAGTTATCAATCTATCTATGGTGATATTCATATTATCGAGTTCATATCTACCTATTATAAACACTTCATAATATATCAATCTATCTTTATCAATGTTAGCTTTCTTTATCTATCTATCTATCTATCTACAGGGTGCATTCAATAGGTTTCCAGAATTTTTTGTACAGGCGTTTAAAATTGTCGTAGACTCTTGAAAATTCAGTATCTTATTGCTATACATCTTATGAGATGACTGACCAATTTTTATGATTTAACGTTCAAATAAACAGATACAGCAGGAATTGGAATACACCCTACTAAAGTCTGATTGTTACAGCTGGTGAATTTCAAAAATGCAATCTGACACTTTAGAAGAACGATATGCCATAAAATTCTGTTTTAAGCTTGGAAAAAATGCCACAGAAACATATGGAATGCTTCAGACTGCTTTAGGACCATCTTTCATGAATCAAGCATCAGTTTTTGAGTGGTATAAGAGATTCAAGGAAGGCAGGGAGTCTGTGGGGGATGATGAGAAGTGTGAGAGGAATAAGGAAGTCAATACACCAGAGTTGATTGGCCAAAGGGTGAGAGTTAGGGTTACTATGTTGAGGTTTTAAGGGAGTTCAGAAGAGATTCCGTCGGAAGAGGCCAGCACTCTTCAAATCGGCTTAGTGGCATTTCCTCCATGACAATGCACCAGTCCACAACGCCATCCTTGTCTTGGGCATCAAGACAGTTTCTCACCCTCCCTACAGTCCAGACCTTGCTCCCAATGACTTTTGATTATTCCCAAAGCTCAGAGCCTGTCGTTAAAAGACAATTGAGGAGATGAAAGAGGCTGTGACGAAGGTGATTGACACGCTCACACAAGAGGACTTCCATGGGGCCTTCCAGAATTAGTTGTAACGGTAGAACAAGTGCTTTGCAGCCGGAGGAGATTACTTCGAATGGGACTAGAGTTTTATGTGTGTACTATCAATAAAAGTGCCCATATGATAAAAGTATGGAAACTTATTTAATGATTCTCGTATCTATCTATCAGCGATGGAATCTAATTATTCTAAATACGAGAATATATATATATATATATATATATATATATATATATATATATATATATATATATATATAGATAGATAGATAGATATAGATAGATAGATTACTTGAAAAATTCTTGCTTGCAATTTAGATAAATGAGAAATTATTAGAAATATGATTTATTCCTTTGTCTATCCAACGAGCTATCTGGCTAAATAAAAATGTTTATTAAATAAGCCCTTGCTTGGTTTATATTTTTATTACTCCTCTTATATGATACAGATATCGGACAAAAAGGAAGAAAAAGCAAATCCATTCAAGATATACTATATTTAGCCTCCACCGAAGTTAAGCAACGATGTGTCTGCCTAGAAGAGTAACCATTTAGTAACAGTAGCTACTGTAAGTAACCTAAGGCCAATGCGTTAGACTAAGCTTTTTAAGTAAGATGCAACATATGAAGTTAGTGGGACTTAACTTTTCTTCATAGTCAATATAAAGATTTTAACGGTCATAGAATAAATTCTGTATCTTTTCTTTTTCGTCACTGATTGTATTTATTATTCTACTACGATATATATTATGGTGAAGTTTTGTTCAATAAACAGTTCGGGCATTTTCTCTCAGAAAAAATCTAATAAATATTCAATTTGCATAAAAGACAAATTATTAAAAATCTAGAACTTTTCATACACAAGGTAAAACAGACGATGAAATAATACTATCTTCATATCTTCGTTGTTTGTCTTTTTAAATTTCCAAAATAATATCGTAGTGTAACAATGAGAAACTAAACGACCTATTGTTTAGGTTTTTTTGTTTCACTGCTGATATTGCCTATCTAGATTTTGAAATGATCTGACTTCTCAACAGCCTTGTGCCATATTCTGACTTTCTTTCTTTAATGGCATATCAACTCTTTTTAGGTTATTTAATGTCAAAGCTATTCTCCTAGAAGAACAGTAGTGGTACTATTTACCCCATAGCTGGGAGGATTAGGGGGTTCATACCTTTCCCAAGGGTATTTGCCCGAAAGTGAACGTAATAATGCGACTGGAGTACGAACTCGCGTACTACGATTCCGCAGTCCATCGCTTTAACCATTACACCACGAGGACACCCCCTCTGACTTACTGGTATGTCAGATAAATACTGGCTTCTAAACTACCTGATAAAATGAAGTATAAATGCAATAACGACGCAAACCAATTCCTTAAAAAATGAAATACATGTTAGGCATGAAAATTGAGTGCGTTCTAGTTGAAGTGCCCATGTAAACTCCATGACCTGAGCTAAAAATATCCCTGGCATTTTTAAACAACAGCAATAAACCAGCCATTACCTATTTCCGCGAGGGAGAGGAAAAAATGGCATCATCATTTTATTGAGTTGCCGCAGAGACAGAAAAATATGCTTCTACAAATTCGAATCCTAATTTCCGAAATGAGATAAAGTTTGTTTCTCAATCTCTGACTTTTATCTATTTAAAAAAAAAATCTTTATTTTATATTTCATCGTTTATTGGAGGAAGTGAATGACAAAATTTGTATAGAAGATCCATCGTTGTTTATTGTTTTCTTTTAAAATAGGTCAATAAACTATTATTTTTATTCTGGTGGCGTTCCCTTTTCATAGCCTTTATTTTATTATAACCCCGTCTCCAGTAAATTTAAAATGTTTTTTATGTAGTTTTTTCTTGAATCTTTTTACCTTTTTTGTGGGAGGCTTTTTAGTCTTTTTCAACATCGTCCATACAGAATCATCGGTAAGTCATTAGAAGAGAGAGAGAGGGGGGGGAGAGAGGGAGAGAGAGAGAGAGTAATTTAGACCAAGACTTCTGTTTGGGAATCGATTGCAAAATATTTCCTTTTTTTTGTTTAATATTTCATGTTGTTTTTATTTTATATGTTGATTCTATTTTGTTTGCTATTTTTTTACATTGTTGGTTGTTATTTTAGGCGAACTTGGACGTCGTTTTTATCCCCCACAACCGGATATTTTTTTTTGTTTTGTTCGGTGCCTGTGTATTGTTCTGGAGCGTCAAGCGGACCTTAGAATTGAGGATGAAGCGAAAAAAAAAAGGAGACGGAGTGGGTGGGTGATAAATGAGGGAGACGTGAAATCAGCTGCTATCCCCGATCGAGGCGTTCCACATGAATAAAGCTACAGCTGATGGATCACAGACCGGAACAAGCGTGCGCTTGCACACACACAAGCATACACAGAGAAAGGCGCACGCGCTCGTGCGCGCACACGCACACACACACACACTCACACACACACACACACGCACAGAGGCTCAGATATTGACACACACATATCGGCACATAGACACACACAAACACGCATGCACTCACGTAATGGCCCCCCCGCGCGCGCGCGCACACACACACACACACACACACACACACACACACACACACACACACACACACACACACACACACAGAGGTATATTTTCTGATTCATGTGCATAAAGAAATAAACCTATTCATGGTGATAAACATACATATTCAATAGCTTAAAACTCTCTCTCTCTCTCTCTCTCTCTCTCTGTTTCTCTCTCTCTCTCTCTCTCTCTCTCTCTCGCACACACACACACACACACACACACACACACACACACACACACACACACACACAACATCTTCTCATAAGTTCACAAATAAACCCAAGAACAGCTTCAGATTTATGTGTACATACACATACAAAAACATATTTTAGAAGATACAAATACACAGATTCCCAGCTGCACATAAAAACATTCTTATATCTATGAATGCACACACAGACACACATATATGTCAGGTACACATATATCTTTTTTATAAACACTCGTGCATACAATGCAAATACATAAACATCGAAATTCATGGGTACACATATACATACACACAATTTCTCAGGTAAAAATTCCACATGCATGTATTTGCAATAATGACTTCTAAAGCAAAGTGGAGATTAGTAAGCTGATCTCGAAGGCCATTGTTAATAGAGCTAGTTGGTTTCTTCCTTCGTACTCCATTTTGTAGACTTACACAAAGTTGAGCTTAATGAATACAATGAGTAGTCAACTGTCGACCGATATTAAGTAATCTAGCTTCGTAAACTACAGACAAAACAGTGTATTCCACTCTCACTGGGTTGCCTATTTATGAGCATATTTATCTCACATACACACCTTAATACACACAGGGATTGGGAGGTTCACTTATCCCCGTAGAAAATAAAATAAGCGATCCAAGTTCAAATACTGGACGAGAATATTGACGTTTCACGTCACGTTAATCGATGCATCTGTTCTCTCCTTGCGTTCTCTTGGTAAATATTAGAGCAGACTCGGCTCTTTAGCTTTCGTAAGCGAGGGAAAACTCTGAATTCAAACCCTAGCACCCCTCTTAAAAAGTGACCTTTTGTCACATCCTGCAATTGGCGGACAGGTTGGCTAAATACAAACATTCTCACTCTGTATGACGACATGAATCCGTCTGTTCTCCCTCCACTATTGGTAAATAATAGGACAGACTGGGTTATCTAACTTTGGCATAACAACTGGTCTAGGAGAAAGAAAACTCTCCAGTTCAGACACACAGTACTTAAATTGACTTCGTGTCGCATCCTGCTCGTGACAGAGAGGCTGGGTAAATATAAACATTCTCACAGGGATCCGATCCTCGAGCGCATGGTAACATCCACACATAGATTGAGGTGAACGAGTACACACGTTAAATGAACGGTACATGCACATATACTCATGTAAATACAGGATCTGTTTTGTAGCTGTGGTAGTTTCGTATCTCCTTTCTCGTCCGAATTTCAAAACATTGCAATCCTTCCTATTCGGGTGATTGGGACAATACATTTTTTGCTGCTGCCCTGTTCTGGATAAAGTTAAATAAGATATTAAACTTTAAATATCCCGGTACACATTCATCTACGAAAAGAGGCTGAAGTTAACAGAGAATCATGAACACTTAAATTCATCTGTTATCGCCTCGATTTGTCGATAAATACAATTGAGAATCTAAATAAAACCAAAACAAACGAATAAGAGATGCAAGTAATTGCATGTGGTACTTATAGTTGGTTGGTTGGTAGTTAGATTTTAATGGCATATCAGCATTTGAGGGTTATTTAATTCCAAATCCATTTTTATACAGATAATCAGTTCTGTTTCAAACAATTCTGTTTAGTGCGAGCACGCAGTTTAATTGTCAAAAACATCTCTATTTCAAGTTATTCAGTTAAATCAAAGTTCTAATCCAAACAATTCAGTTTAGTATAAGTATTGTTTTTGTCCAAACACAGTTAAATGTCAAAACAGTTCTATTTCAAATAATTCAGTTTAGCATAAGCACGTTGTTTAAATATCAAAATAGTTCTATTTTAAGTAATTCAGTCCAGCGTAAGAACGCAGTTCTATTTGATCCATAGATAGGACCCTATCAGGTGCTACCACTCCGGGCCAGAGTGGACCTAGGAGTGATGGCACTGAAGGGGTACTCCGCATTTTCCAAAGCTCCAGCATTACTGGAGCCTCACCATCAGATTTTCTCGTATCATATCCAGGATACTCGTTGTTGCGGGGGGGGGTTCTTATTTATCTGAAGAGGCGCAGTCGGTGTATTCTACTGTCCCGGCCGATTGGGCAAGTGGGAATTATACGATAAAGAACCAAAAAAAAAAAAAAAAAAAAAAAAAAACGAGGGTTAAATAAAATGAAGTGAAAAATTGTGCATTTTTATCCACTCAATCTGATCCAAGGAATTTTAAGTGCACATTAAAGAGGGCATCAATAATAGTCATTTATATAATCTATTTTCTTGTCAATGCGCTTAATTCGTTGGTTAATATAAATAACACAGATCTAACATTGTTTTGTGATTACTATTATTGATATAGGACATAGGTTTGGTTTCTTTGTTCAGTGTCATATCAACCATCGTGAGTAAAAGATATAACTAAATCTTAGTTGAAGAGTATCATGAAAATAAGATTCTTGTGAATCTTGTGGTAAGACTTCAATTCTGGAGATCTGGGAAATGCGATGTCATCCCTTTGTCGGACGCCATCATCATCATTATCATTTCGCGCCGCCAGCACAGAACTCCCTGACCCTCTCTCGCCACCCGTCTCTATTAACCATTGCTCCCGGTCGGTCTTTAAAGCTATATCTTGTATCAGCACAGTGCTGTTGTATATAGGTTCTAGCTGGTAGTCCTGCCTTTGCTCGCCCATGTGAGGGGACCACAGGAGTATGTCGCTTATGAGTTCGTCCTTACTTCTCCAGCAGTGTCCCGCATGTATGGTTCGTCTAACTTGGATAGTTTTCGTGATGGGTGGTTGGTGGCCGTACAACTGCTGCTTTGTGTGGTGCTGCCTCATGGACTTGTTCAATATTGCTCACAGCTTTCTTATGTAATTGCCGTCAAGCTTTTTCTCCATACGTTTAGTTAGCGTCCATGAAGTGCATCCATATATCAGTATCGACAGGAACGCTGAAAATTCATATATATATATGGTCAAATATCTCTGAAAGTATATGTATATATTTTCGTAGATATTTAGCCATCTGTTTATATATATATATATATATATATCATCATCATCATGTCGTGCTGCTCAAACGGATTTCCCTAACTCTCTCGCTATTCATCGCTTCTGGCTGGTCTTCAAGGCTACATCCTGTGTCCGTACAGGGCTGTTGTCGATAAGTTCTTGCTGGTCGTTCTATATTTGCTCATCCGTGTGAAGGGGTCCATAGGAGAACGTCGCTTATGAGTTTCTCCTTCGTCCCCCAGCAGTCTCCCGCATGTCTTGTTCGTCTAAGTTGGATTGTCTTCCAGGATTTGTTTAATATAGCTCGTAGCATCCTTGTATAATTGCCGTCGAACTTTTTCTCTATACGCTTAGTCAGCGTTCTAGTGGTGCATCCATACTGTAGTATGGACACGACCGCTGCTTGGAAAAAATTGCTTTTTATTTTATCGGTCAGACTTTCATATGACCAACAGCCTATCGATAGTTGTCCATACTTTCGCTTGTTGCGTATTGATGCTATTTTCGGTAAATTAGACGCTGCTTCCGGGGTAGGTGAATTTGTTCACTAGTTTCAGAGACCTACCACTTAGTGTGGAGATATCACCACTTAGATTAAAGCTCATGTACTCCGTTCTGTCTGCGTTCACACGGAGGCTTAAGCCATCTGCTGCTCGCTCCAGATTATGCAGCAGGGATTCAGTAAGAGCCGGTGTATTTGCCATAAGCGCGATGTCATCAGCGTAGTCCACGTTCGTAATAGTTCGTGTGAGGTATCATTTGCTTCTTGCCTTTTCCAGAGTAAAGATATATATATATATATTTGTGTGTGTGTGTGTGTATGTGTGTGTGTAGATCACCAAATATATATGAAAATATATGTAAATATGCATAGATGGCCAGAATGAACATATATAGATAGACATATATGATAAGAAATAGCTCGAAAAATAGTTGGTGCACTGGTTTTGTCGACTCTTGTTTATGCCGAAGATATATAAATTAGATTATGTACAAAATATACCTTCACAATCATTTTAAACGAGTAAATACTTCATACTTACTTGCAATATCAATATTTTAAGAACCAATATGACAATGTTGTTCAAAATCATGTTAAACTCTATTTCAAGCTGATCTATTTGGCCCATTAATCGAGCTCATTCCGGGTCGAAGAGGACCTGTATATAATAGCAACAAATACGTGACTTCATACCTCTCTAATTTTCAGAACGTGAGCCTCACCACTGGATCTTGTTAACTAGATAGATATGAATCGATTGATTGATATTAACATAGTGTGATATACAGATAAATATAAAAAAAAGACATTATAAGAATGAACTTGATAGTGGAATTGGTAAATATTACTCTTGAAAATATGTTTTTCATTTAGGCTTTGTCTCTTGGTTATCAACTATGAATATCTTACAGCTTTCAAGTTTGAGACGCGATTACCGTAACGAATGTAGTTGAAGGAAACGGAATTGGTGACCTAAGTTTCTAACGTGCTAACGCCTTTGGGAAAGTCTTGAATCTGTCTGTCTTATCTCTGCCAGCTATGGGTAAATAGTAGGGAAGACTTGGTAAGGCAACCTTTTCGGAAGAAGGAAAACTCTGAATTCACACCAGCTTAAGAATTTGCCTTGTGTCATATTGTCCATGGCAAAAAGGCTGCTTCCAAACTCAAATATTTTTTTTAAATTTGATGATATGAAAATGTTTTTACCAGTAACTCTTTGTCATTATTCTTTATACAATTCTTGCTCACAAATATTTTTCTCTTGGTCATACACGTAATCTCTCGCTCTGTCCCTCTGTCTTTGTCTCTCTCTCTCTCTCTCTCTCTCTCTCTCTCTCTCTTTTGATCTGCAGTTTTTTTTTTCAAATTTCAATTTACACCCTTTTTCTTTTTCATAAAAATTTTCTTTCACGCAGCCATTTCCGTCTATTTACGTCCTTCACAAGTGCATTCGAAAATGTTTCTTTATTTTGCATCTATCCTCTTTTTTCCGAAAAACAAAACAAAAAACAACAACAACAACAACAACAACAACAACAACAACAACAACAAAAACGACCCCACCAGCAAAACAAAACAAAACAACAAAACAGAACTTTGTTCTTTTTTCGTTTCTTCTCTTTCATAAATATCAAACTTTGGTTCTTCGGTCCCTGTGTCTCTCCACGTCTCTCACGCACAAAGTTTGCACGCAAACTTCTCTCCCCACCAACTGTATAACCCTCGAGAACTTTTCATCTAGCCCGTTCTCAATTTAACCCTTAGATAATACCCTGAAACACCCTTAGTAGTAACGCAGATGGCTTTTATAACAACTGAGTTATTGATACAAAACGATTACGTACATATTCAAACATGGTCAGGCGTCCTGAAACCTTTATAAAACAGTGTAATCTCATTAAAATAGGTGAATATATGTATAGATAAAAAAAAACACATTGATTCTCATGTGATTCAGTGATGACAGGCAGATAAAATCGAACGCTCAAAGTTAACTTCTGATGAGCCCGTTTACATGACACGCACCTGTAAAGAGCTCATACAAATAAATAAATACACAAGCAGCAGCAAACATGATAATATATGTGTTTCATTATATTACCGAAAGTATCGAGTGGTCAGAACCTTTATTTTTCTTTTGGCAACTAATCGTTCTAGATTAACAGGAAGTGTAATTAATTAATCAATTTAATCGACGGATTCAGGTAGTTTCAATTGTTCATTGGAAGAGGTTTTCGGAGAACTTGTTTTGTAGAAGTTTGTATATACACTTAGTAAGCTTACATTAGTCAGAGGCTGTTTGCGTTTGAGTTTGAGCTAATGCTCTGGGGAAAAGCATGAATCCATTTGTTGTATTTACCCAACCCCTCCCCCACGAGTAGAATGTGACTCTAGGTCAAATTTTTAGCGGAGTACAACTGGTTTGAATTCAGAATTTTCTTTCTCATAGAATAGTAGCAAGACCTGAGCTAGTCGGCTTGGGCGGCAGAATATACCAACTGCACCTCTGCAAAGGGGTAACGCAACTCCAACGAGTGTTCTGGATGTGACAATAAACAATCTGATGGTGAGGCTCCGGTAATGCTGGAGCTTCGGGGAATGCGGAGTACCACTTTATTGCCATCATTCCCATGTCCTCTCTGGCCCGGAGCGGTAGCACCTGATAGAGTCCTATCAATGGGTCAAATAGAACTAAACAGTATACTTATGCTAAATTAAATTGTTTGAAATAGAACTGTTTTTACATCTATGTGTAAATAAATGACTGATTTTTAATTGAATTGTTAGCAATACTTAGAACCATTTAACTTTCTTGACTACACTGAATAGCTTGAAGTAGAACTGTTTTTGACATTTAAACTATGCATTTATGCTAAACTGAATTGTTTGAAATAGAACTGTTTATATTATAAAAATAGATTTGGGATTAGATAACCTAGAATGGTTGACATGCCATAAAACCAAACTAAACCAAACTAAAAGTAGCAAGACCAAGGTAAAAGAACCCGGTCTTCCCTACTATTTACCCGTAACTGGGTGGGTATTTGTTGGATTCATACCTTTCCCTAGGGTATTAGTGCCTTGTGAAATGCCAACAGCCTCACCCATGATTGAACTGGGGTTACAGGGTTCATTTCCAATGAAGAATACTGTTACGCCAGATTACTTTCAACCCCATGAATTCATTGATTCTCCCCCTCTCCTGCCATAGTTGGGAAGACTGGATTCTTTAGTCTTTGTTCGACAATCAGTCTAGGAGAAGGAAAACTCTAAATTCAATACAGCTTTACTCCACTTAAAAATGATCTTGTGTTATATACTACGGGCGGAGGAAGGATTTGTTAAATACATATTTGAGCCAGAGATAGGAGTGGATAGGAAGATGGTCTTATTCTAATCTTACCTACCTATCAACCTGGGATTGTAGAATACTCCAACTGCATCACTGCAGAAGGGTACCCCCCCAACGAGTGTCCTGGGTATGACACTAAATAATCTGATGATGTGGCTTCAGTAATGCTTGAGCTTTGGGGAACACGGAATTCTTTTTCATTGCCATTGCCCCCGAGTCTACTTTGACCCATAGTGGTAGCACCCGATAGAGTCCTATCTATGGGTAAAAAAAACTATTTCACATTTAAACTGTGTCCAAACAAATGACTTATACTAAATTGAATTGTTAAAAATAGAAGTTTTTTTTTTTTACTTTTAACCGTTTATAAACATAATTACTGATACTTTATTGAATTGTTAGTGATACATAGCAATACTTGAAACCATTTAACTGTGAGCAAGAAAATGAGCTTCGGCTCGTTTAAAAACGTTATCAATAAAATGTATTTACAAATCATATATTTAATATATATATATGAAAAGAATTTGCCATTAAATAATCTGCAATGGTTTATATGCTGTAAATCCAAACCAAAACAAACCAGAAAAACAAACAGGAAAATCAGCATTTAAGATATTTGGCTGTTTTTTTTTTAAGATTAAAATTTGAACACCAACCACTGTTTGGATAAAACATTGACAAACTTAGATAGATACTTGGTGCCTTCAATAGATTTCCAGACCTTTTTTGTACAGGTATTTAAGATTATCGTAGACTCTTGAAAATTCAGTATGTTATTGCTATACATCTTATGAGATGACTGACCAATTTTTATGATTTCACGTTCAAATGAACAGCTAGAGCAGGAATTGGAATACACCTTACTAAAGCCTGATTGTTACAGCTGGTGAATTTCAAAAATGCAATCTGGACGTGAGGACACTTTAGAAGAACGATATGCAATAAAATTCTGTTTTAAACTTAGAAAAAATGCCATGCAATGAAAGCTGGATCTACTGCTATGACCCAGGAACCAAGAGACAGAGTTCCCGGTGGAAGCATACTGGCTCTCCCAGATCCAAGAAGGCCAGACAGAGCAAATCCACCCATAAACTTTTGGTGATCCCTTTTATTGACAGCACTGGCATGCACTGGGTTCCCACTGGACAGACAGTCAACAAGGAATACTATGTTGAGGTTTTAAGGGAGTTCAGGAAGAGATTCCGTCGGAAGAGGCCAGCACTCTTCAAATCGGCTCAGTGGCATTTCCACCAGGACAATGCACCAGTCCACAACTCCATCCTTGTCACAGACTATTTGAGCAAGATGGACATCAAGACAGTTCGTCATCCTCCCTATAGTCCAGACCTTGCTCCCTGTGACTTTTGGTTATTCCCTAAGCTCTGAGGCTGTCATTATGAGACAATTGAGGAGATGAAAGAGGCTGTGACGAAGGTGATTGACACGCTCACACATGAGGACTTCCATGGGGCCTTCCAGAATTTGTTTGAACGGTAGAACAAGTGCATTGCAGCCGGAGGAGATTACTTAGAAGGGGACTAGAGTTTCATGTGTGTACTATCAAAAAGTGCCTATAGGAAAAACGTCTGGAAACTTAATTAATGATCCTCGCATTTACCAAACTTATCTTACCCCGGCACAAGACAACGAAGTGTTGAAATAAGGACATTATAATCATTCAGTCATTCCGATGGGACAGGGGAAAATACATACCCAGGAAATCAGCTTTCGAAATATTGGCTTTTTAATCGAACCCCAATCATCGGTGCTAGTGCAAAGTACGCTACCATCTCAACTAATAAACATTCGCATTTTAGCCTCGTAGCATCTATAGAAATTATTTTCTTTAAAAAATCCTATATATCTAATTCTTTTGCATGTCACTGTACACACACACACAGACACACTTGCCCAGTCGGCTAGGGAAGTAGAATGCACCGACTGCATGCCTGCAGAGGTGTAACAGCCCCACCCCTAATGAGTGTCCTGGATATGACACTAAACAATCTGATGATGAGGTTCCAGTAATGCTGGAGCTTTAGGGAATGCAGAGTACCTCGTCATTGCCATATCTCCCAGGTCTACTCTGGCCCGGAGTGGTAGCATCTGATAAGGGTCCTATCTATGGGTCAAATAGAACTAAACCGTTTACTGTTTTTGCATTTAAACTGCGTATTTATGCTATACTTAATTGTTTGAAGTTGAACTGTTTTTGACACAGAAACAGTACTTACGAGAACTATTTTTGACATAGAAATTGTTCTTACGCTAAACTGAATTGTTTGAATTAGAACTGTTTGACTAAACTGAATAGCTTGAGATAGAAATGTTTTTGACAATTAAACTGTGTACTCATGCTAAACTGAATCGTTTGAATTAGAACTGATTATTTGTATAAAAATGGATTCTTCATTAAATAACCAACAAAAGTTGATATGTCATAAAACTCAACCAACCAACTAACCAACCAACGCACACACACACACACACACACACACACACACACACACACATATATATATATATATATATATACTTTGGTAAATTCATAAATAAGACAAATATGAGTATCGGTGATAAAACATAAGCACCATTGATTTAATGTCGACGATACCCTAATTTATGTATATATAGATGCTCGGGGTGTAAAAGCTATCGTAGGAAATTGACACGACGACCAGAGTTCAAATCTGGAACGAGGCTGTTTGCAATTCATATAGAGTTAATAACTTAGGGAGAGGTATGTATCCAACAATTCTTTTTCCAGTAAGTGTTAGGGCAGACTAGAATCTTTAACCTTGATGTGACAACCGGTCTAGAAGAAGGAAAACTGAATTAAAATCATTAAAAGTACGCACAAATATTGACCTTGTGTCACATCCTGCAAGTGAAAAAGGGTGGAAAGTTCACACACACACACACACACACACACACACACACACACACACACACACACACATATATATATATAAATATATAGTAGGAGATACTTATTAGATCATAAGTTTCAATGAATGTTGTTATTTGTGAAAAAAAAAAAAAAACATGAGAAGGATAATTGCATACATCCGTGTCGGTAAGTCAGAGATCATTTCAGCATAGTATACATATTGTAAACAGGATTTCCCTTCTATAATCAAAGGATATAAGTATTTTTCAAAACATAAACAAATCTAGTTTGTTGTGGTCTTTTGGTTTAATGGCATATTAACCTTTGGGGGTTATTTAATAGCAAAGCCATCCTTAAAATAAAACAGTAGTAGTAGTATTTAACCAATATCTGTGGGGATAAGGGGGTTAATACCTTGTCTAAGGCTGTTATTCCGAAAGTGAACGTAATAGCATGACTGGAGTTTGAACTTGCTTACTACGATGTCGTATTTGAGAACGTTAACCACTACACTACACTACAGGGATTCACTCCAAATTATTCCACTCTTGTCCAGCTACAGAATTACAAAACATTACGGTCACCTCACAGAACTACCACATCCAATCAGAAAACGCCAGTGAAAAAAAAACAAAACAAAAACAAAAAGCAAAAAAAAAAAAAACAAACAAACAAAAGAACAAACAAACAAACAAACAAACAATAAACGAAACAATCAAATAGATAATTCTACGAATAATATTCCTATTTTGTCAATATCAGTTGTATGAATTCTAAATAACTGACAATTTCTTTTCATCCAAATTTTCGATACAGTGCAGCAGTTGATATATATCTAATTGAAAGACTTGCAAAATTCTTTCAATTCAAGTATGCACTGGCTGGGGGGACTCCCGTGAAACTGACAGTCATGGATAACATGATTGTATTTTAACTTTTGGCATAGAATATTGATGACTGATATGAAAAAGACTGCCATGCAACAGTAAGTTGCCCTTTAATTTTCCTATGTGTGTGTGTGTGTGTGTGTGTGTGTGTGTGTGTGTGTGTGTGTGTGTGTGTGTGTGAAAACTCTCTTTTTCCTTGAAGATATATATATATATATATATATATATATATATATATCTATGTTATGACAGTTTATGGTTCTCACTATTTCACTTAGTGAGTTTGTGGTAGACCAAATGCGTTATAATTTTGAGTGTTCAATATCTGTGATAAGGCTATTATATAATATAGTATTGAATAAATAAATAAATAAATAAACCTTAGTTTTTTATAAATATTTAATAGCATGGATTCTTATCTGTAGCCACTGCTTTCATTCCGTCTTTACATGGCAATCCCCAGGCAGAATATATATATATATATATATATATATATATATATATATATATATATATATATATATATATATACTGTCTAGCCACACTGATGAGTTCTGATAGAACGAAACAGATCTGTCTGTGGATGACTATATATATATATATATATATATATATATATATATATATATATATATATATGAAAACTATCTCTCTCTCTTGTATATATGTATATGTATGTACACATAAGAATTTATTTCTATTATATTATTTTACTATACGCGTCTCAAGAGCTTGTTCAGCAATGATTTGAAATTTTTAAAAAATTAAACTTAAAAATTTAAAAACTTAAAAAGTCATTTGGTCAGATTTTGGAGTCACCTAGAAAAATTAAAACGAAAAGAAAAAAAAAGACACAAAACAAAGATACAAAACATTATGCGATGTATAATTTATCATATATATATATATATATATATATATATATATATATATATATATATACTGACGGAATATATAATTGAAGAAATATGCCAATTTTGTCTAGGGAGGGTATGTGTACGAGATCTGAGTAGCAGTGACACACCGCAGTAGATAACGTGCTGGACTCCGACATCGAACGTCCGAAAATGAACGTAATAGCGTGACGGGAATACGAAATTTACTTACTACGATGACTTTACCAATGAATAAGCCATGAAGATTGATATGCCATTAAACAAGGAAATCAAACATCCTCATTTTGGAATGTGTGCATGTGTTAATCTGCATATGTAATTATTTCCTTGTTTTGTGTGTGAGTGTGTGTGTGTGTGTGTGTGTGTGTGTGTGTGTGTGTGTGTGTGTGTGCATATATATATATTTAAATATATGTATGTGTGTGGGTGTGTATACGTGTGTGTGTACGCGCGTAAAGACATTAACAAATTTTTTGAGACAAATAGGAATATTTTTGTAGTCATTTATCTTTTTATTATACTCAACTAATTTCGATCATAGGTCATTGTCCGGGAATCCCTTTTGGTGAAGTTTTAGAATAACTTTTAAAAGAGTTGATATTCTATAAAATAAGTGACGAAAAATGATCTGTTAATGTTGCACATCCATTCGTTGAATGGTATATATATATATATCTATATATCTATATATATATATATATATATATATATATATATATATATATATTTATATATGTGTGTGTGTGTGTGTGTGTGTGTGTGTGTGTGTGTGTGCGTGTGAGAGAGAGAGAGAGTGTGTGTGTGTTTGTCTCTGTGTCTTTGTGCGTGTGTCTTTGTGTGTAGTATGTGTGTGAATTTAAAAACAATGTTTAGAAAGATAATATAGAAATAAACCCATCTTTGGATACAAGAGCATATCTATCTATCTATCTATCTACCTATCTATCTATCTATCTATCTATCTATCAAGAATCAATCAAATCAGTTAGAGGACATGAATTAATTTGTATATTCACAACAAGGGTGAACACTGAAAATACTTATATAAATAAAACTAGGTCGAAAAGCGGCTCAACATTGTCCTCAAAATGACAGAGCAGTAGGCAATAGATAGATAGATAGATAGATAGATGATTTTTGTCTGAGTGGCAGATATACAGAAAGTGTATAAGTCTGCATGGTTTAGTAGGCCAGGATATTCTTATATTGATATGTCCTCGTTATTGTCCATTACTTCATTCGTTTGGGAGAAAGCAAGGCTTTACTGTTCCTGTTGAGTTGATTTCTGTTCAACAAAATTATCCAAGCATGAAGTCGTATTGACTGCAAATTCATATAAACAAACAAATGCTCCATTTTCCTTGATAAAAATAGCAGTAGCGGCTACAACAACGGCTGAAGGGCATCGACAACTGGTCATTTATTCTAGGATTTTATTTCTTCACATCAGAAATATCTATCTATCTATCTTACTTTTTCTCTATCTATCTATCTATCTATCTATCTATCTATCTATCTATTAGAAGGGGGATCTTTAACCTTATGTACACATTATTATCGCTCTCAAATAAGTGCATCCTGTCCAATCTAAAATTAAAAAAAATAAATAAAAATAAAAATAAAATCGCTGACTTAGAGTTAGGGTTAGGGTTAAGTAAAGGTTACCTGGATTTTATTTTTAGCAGAACATCATAAAAATCAAAATGGATATTATTAGGTATTACTTATTTCCAAACAGTTGTAATTTTTGTCATGTTCATATTTCTATTTACAGAGATCAAATGCTGTAGAGTTGGATAATAATTAATACCTAATAATATCCGTTTTGACTGCACAGTGTTCGACTAGAAATAATGAAATCTTGGTATCATTGGTTAAGAAGAAAATTAACTTTTTATTTAGAAATAACGAAGAAACAAACGTTAATGGTTTACTTAGAGATAGAGAATACGGTAAATTATATTGACATGCTTCGCTTGAAGGATAGCTACTTTAAAAACCTCAGAGCGAAAAATGACAGTTCAATTTTCCGTACTGTCTTCCTACTTTCTTATTCGATTCCAGACGTCAGTCATGTGTGTGCATGTGTGTGTCAGTCTGTGTGTGTGTGTGTGTGTGTATATTGAGACTAATATTTCACGTGGCAACAGTTGGTGAGGTGAGGCTAATATACTGTGCTTGACATTATTTGACCTAATCCTTTTAAACTTCACGATGAATCAATACGGAAATATGAGGCAAAAAGGATTGTGCAGAAAACATCGGTTAGTCTAGGAGACACATGAACTTAAAGATTAATTTCACGCGCGTGCCCCCACCCAGAGAGAGAGAGAGAGAGAGAGAGAGAGAGAGAGAGAGAGAGAGGGGGGGGGTGCAAAAACAAAAACAAAACACGTAGACAAGCATATACGAGGGTCAATCTGAAAGTGATACCGCCTAATTTATTATTTGTGTGATCAAAATGTATCGAGACTATATCTTTCAATGACTTAAATTTTAGAATTAAAAATTTAGATATAAGACGTATTCACAGCTGAGCACTCTTTACAATAAAGGAATGATATATAGACGTCTAGACTTAATCTTCAAACTTTTTCATCGGCAGTCTCGCGGTATTTCGAGAACGGTAAATACAGAATTGTGCAATACCTTCTATCTCCGCCAGACCTAGCTTTGTGCAACTTTTTTTTTTCTTAAACTAAAAATTCATTTGAAATTTAGATTTGAGAGCGTGGAGAGTATTAAAAGAAAAAAAAGAGGTACAGCTGGACCTTATATCATTAGAAGACATTCAGAGATGCTTCGAACGATGACAGACTCAATGGAAAAGATGTGTGGAATGCTAAACGAGACTATTTTAAATAAAATGAACGATTCATTCATTGTTTATTACTGAATTTAGAAATACAGCTTCAGTTTAAATATTTTGAACATATCTCGTACAAGGGTCCCTCTGAAAACGATGCAACTTACTTATATGTTGACTTACTACTTCACGAATGGATATTGGTTGTATGGCCGTATAAATTGAACAATTCCGCCAATAACATAATTATTTTACCTTGTTTCCTAGACAAGCTGAATGGCATTCTGGCTTAATGACGCCTGAGATGAAAGTGTATATAGAGAAGAGGTGTGTGATTAAATTTCTTCATACGAAAAAGTGCGGCTGCCTTTGTCATCCATAAACGTTAGCTAGATGTTTATGGATATGTAACAGTGGATGTGAGCACAGTTAGGTAATGGGTAATTTGTTTCAGTAGTGTTTGTTTGTTTATTTGTTTGTGTTTTATGGGATATCAGCATTTGTCGGTTATTTAATGCCAAATCCATTTTTATACGTATGAACAATTCTATTTCAAACGATTCAGTTAAATATAAGTACACTGTTTAAATGTCAAAATTCACTTCTATATCAAACTATTCAGTTCAGTCAAACAGTTCTAATTTAAAGAATTTAGTTTAGAATAAGTATAGAATTTGCTTACACAGAGTTAAATGTCAAAACAATTCTATTTCAAACAATTCAGTATAACATAAGTGTGAAGTTTATATGCCAAAACAGTTCTATTTCAAGTAATTCTGTTTAGCGTAAGTACGCAGTTTAATTCAAATGACGCATTGATAGGACCCTATCTGGTGTTACCTCTCCTGGCTAGAGTGGACCTGGGAGTGATGGCACTGAAGGGGTACTCCGCATTTTCCAAAGCTCCAGCACTATTGGAACCTCACCATCCGTCACATGCAGGACACTTATTGGTGGTGGGCCTTACCCCTCTGCAGAGGTGGAGTCGGTGTATTCTACAACCCCGACCGACTGAGTAATTTAGTAGTGTCGGCAGCGATGAACGTACTAGTTATATCCTGAGCGGCTCTGTACAGCTTTGCGTTGGAAACGATGTTGACAATGTTAGAATATCCACAAAGTTTGTATTAGGTTGATTCCTCGGATCTTCACAAAAGAACAGAAATACCACCGATTGCAAGTCTGTCGGAGGGTGTTGCATAAACTCGCACATGAAAGTGACAATTTCTTTGAAAAAGTTGTATCGTCGAGGTGAATGATAAACAAAGAAGAATGAATGCTTAATATATTTATTCAGCACCTGTATCTGCTGCTAAACGGATACACACACACACACACACACAAAAACAAACAAAACCCCCCCCAAAAAAAAACAGGGCCATAAGTTACAAACAATTAACAAGAGAACTTACAAGAAATAGAGGAGGGTCAAAATGCTGTATAGCCAAACGAAGTAAGATCAGTACAAATATTAATCAACTTGATATCAGCTTATTAATCAAGTTGTTTGTCGCGCGCCCCACCAAACGGGCGAGTACAGCACAAGGCTTTTTTTAAGGTGGGTCCGGACAAGGATTGTAGCCCAGACACGCCTGGCATTCCCCAAAATGCCATGGGCCCCGTCAGCATTACCCTAGTAAGGAACGCCTCAGGCGCCAAGAAATAAACCTAGCTTTTCCAAGGAGGGTTAGAGTCAGGGGGACGGCCCCCATGAGGCACGAGGAGTAAATCAGTCGAGGAATAAGTCGATCTCGGCTGCATGACTCGAATGCTAGGACTCTCCGGCATCCGTTCCTGGAACGCTTGACCAGCCTATTACTCAACCATCGATGTTTTTTAATCGTATGCTATTTGTGGCTATGAGGCAGTCCATCTGGTAGAGTGCTGAAGGGGTGTTAGCCACTTTACAACAAATAGCATAATCAACGGGTAGCGAAATAGAGTGTCACTACACGAAGCCGAAATCAAAAAGTATAAAATCCATCCCTTACACTCTAGCACATAGAACACACACTATAATCATGGATAAAAAATTGAAAAAAAACTCACCTTAAAGAACTACACACAACCATAAACCAAAGAGGATACCCAACAACAATAATAAATAAAGGATTGGAATTAGCTGAAAAATACTACAAAGAGAATTAAGGAACCCGAAAAAAACATAACGAGAAACCCCTGGCATACGTCGCAACCCACAGCAAAAATAACCCAGAACTATTCACAAAAATAATGAAAAATCTAGAAGAACTTAAAAACATGGACAATATCAAAGAAATACTTGACACAACGAAAATCATTAAAAGCCAGAAACAACCAAAAACCCTTAAAAGAATATTCACTTGTATATACGGAGAAAACACAACACAAGGGGTAACCAAATGCTATAATAAACGATGTAAAATATGTGATATAATTATAGAAGGAAAATCCAATACCTTTAAAAAACCGGAAACAAAATTCAAGATAAATAAAAACTTAAGCTGCAACTCAAAAAACGTAGTTTACATAATTGAATGTAGCAAATGCAAAGAAATATACATAGAGTCAACACAGGCCCTTAATACAAGAACAATTCTTCTCTAATATCAAAATAGAAGAACACAGAAAAATAAATGTTTCGAAACACCAATACCAATGTAGTCGAGGTAAATTTAAAATAATGCCAATATATCAAATCAACGACTACACGATACTTCAAATAAAGGAAAAGAATTTTATAGATAAATTTATACCAAAGTTGAGTATAACATGAATCATACAAAAACACAAATGGAAACATACATAGATGTGTATATATATATACTCAAAAAAATCTCAAGACACACATTCACACACACAAAGAGAAAAAATAGCTATAAGAGAAATCCGAAACCATTCGAACATACACACACACACACACACACACACACACACACACACACACACACACACACACACACACACACACACACACAATGTATCAAATATCAAAAGTAGATGAGGGGAAAAGTAGGCTAAGAGAAACACACTCTAAGAAAAAGGAAAGACCAACTTTCATAAAACCACCGGAAATAAAAACCATTCAAACTAAAAATACGACTGAATTCAAGTCTCATTGAATAACCCATTAACTAGACCTGGTGCCATACACATTCTATGATGAAAGCTTCAAGCTGGAAATATATTTATACATACATACATACATACATACATACATACATATCTATGTATATATGTACAGAGACAAAAATTATTAGAAAAAAAATAGTTACCAGTAAATTTCAAACCACACTACCACACATACAAATACAAAGAATCTCCCAGATACACACTCACACACACATAGAGGAAAAAAACTGTAAGTGAAATCCAAAACCACTCCAACACACATGACACACACACACAGACACACACACTACAACAAAACATATCAAATATCAATGAGGGGTAAAGCTGACTAAGGTAAACGCACTCTAAGAAAAAGAGAGGATGACGTCTATATAAACCCATAACCAACTGAAAATCATTCAAACTGCAAACACTAGTGAGTTCGAGTCTCTTTGAGTTGCCCATTAACAAGGCCTTGTGCCATATTTGTTCTCTGACGAAAACAACAAGCTGGAAACATACGCGTATGTAAGAACAAAACAAATAAATAAATTCTAAAAATACTAATCTCTTCGAGGACTTAATGAATTAGAAATATTTTTATTCTCTCTTTAGATCTACAACCAAAAAATTATATATATATTGACTCTCTTTCTACGCTGTCCTAACTTACATATGCTCTATATATGAAAGACCAACTGTTGATGTACCATTCATCATTATATATATATATATAATGAATGGCACATCAACAATTTGTCTTTTATAGATTCTTTTGAGCCATACCAACTCTTTAGAAATTAAAATATAGACAACCCCTCACAAAAACCCACAAAAGAACAACTGTATTTCAAGGTCGAAACTAATGGAGAATAATTAAAGAATAAATAATGACAGTGAAATAATTCTATTTTTCTTCTCACTTTTATTCACACACACACACACACACACACACACACATATATATATATATATATAGAGAGAGAGAGAGAGTAAGTTAATAAGTTGGCCAACTGAAGTCCCAGAAGGTTCTTTATTCTACATCTAGTACATCGAGATCCATTTCCCTGGATTGCTCCACTTACAAATAATCTGTATCTTATGATGCTGAGTGTTCAACAAGGAAGCATTGAGTACCATTTTTTGAGCCTTTGGTATTACTCTCGACCTGGGATTGAACCCCAGTCTCCCGAGCCATTGGAGGAAGCTTTATTTAATATGTCAAAGATTGAACACTTCCAAAAAGTCTGATAGTTTCTTAAAAAACAAACAAACTTCACACTTAAACAGTGCGTTCTCGCTAAATCACTGAAGTTAAGCAACATGTACCCTGTTTAGTAATTAATTGGGTGACCACGTTGAAACAACAGGTTCTGTAAGCTTGTATGCCTGCCTAATCAAAGCTAAGATATTAAAAAAAAATGGCGAAGAAATCAATGATCGGAAACAATAAATACCAATAATTCATTTATAGAAATGGATAAAATATTTAGCATGTAGAAATTACTTAATGGAGATTATGTATGAATTAACCGATCGAAAATTCGATTTTGATAATCGGACAATTGATTCAATTTGAAACAAAGAAAATATCCAGAGAAATGAAGGTGCGTAAGATTAAAGAAAAAAAAAAGAGGGTAATATTTTATAAACAGAACAAATGAACGAGAAAACGGTCGGTCGAAGCAGAGAATCATAACTGGCCATATTACCAAATAAATAATACAAAATAGTCAATACATTTTCAGTAAAAAAAAAAGTATGTATTTTCTCTCTTATTATTGTATTCGGACATCGTTTAAGCTTGTGAATGATCTCAGGGTTTCTTAATGACAACAGGCACATACAAGAACATATATTTACATTATCATACATTTGTAGTATTCCATACATATGTCGGGTTAAAGCTGATACATAAATATAAGTAATGTGGCCAAATTTATTATTTATTGGTAAAGTTGTCTTTAAAAATGATTGAACTCGACTAAATTTTTCCATTTTTAACTAACTTTATCCCTAAAAACGAGATGCCATTTTAAACCCACTCATCAAATAACATAACTGCACGCTTAATCCCCACCACATAAATAAAAATTGTCGGTTTATTTTTATCAAACTTAGTAATTATATATCATAAACCGACAAAATTTTGGGTATCCTCGTGGTGTAATGGTTAAAGCGGTGGAATCGTATTAAGCGAGTTCGAATTCCAGTCGTACTATTACGTTCACTTTCGGACAAAAAAAAAAAAAACAAAAAAAACCCTTATCCTCCCAACTAAGGGTTAAAAAGTAACACTACTGTTCTTTTAGAAGTATGGCTTTGGCATTAAATAACCAACAAAGATTGATATTCCATTAAACAAAGAAACCAACTAATCGACAATTTTCATCGATTAAACTGGGGGAAAATCAGTCCAAAAAAATGATAATTTGGAAATCATGTAGCGACCTATGTATATATATATTTACTAATCTTAATACAAAATACGATACGAGGCCATAAAAGATTTGTATATATGAAGTGCAACTCTTGAATTTTTTTTTACTCTATACTTGACGGTTAGTGAACCCATGGGCTCCAGTTGTAAATCTGTCTGTGATGATACGGGTGCTTCTATTTAGGAAGAAGTGAAGGATTCTAATTAGCATTTTATAGTTAAGAGTTATCTATTTTGATACTGATACTTCTATTCAGAACGGGTCTCATTGAGTGCCGCATCCATTCGGCCTTGTGCCACATCTAAACAAAAAGCTTTGTAAATAACTTCTATTTAGGAAGGAGTGAAGGATTCAAATTGTCATTTTATTGCTAAGAGTTTTTCATGATCATACTGACACTTCTATTAGTGAAGGAATGAAGGATTCTAATTGGCATTTTATAGTTCTCTATAAAAGAAAAACTTATTATAATGCGCCGTTTTTGCTTTGTTAGAGTTACATGTACATATAAAAATATAATCTATCTATCAATCTATCTATCTATCTATCTACTAGGCGTATTCAAAAAGTAGCAAAAATGAAGCTAAATTTAAATGATCAACAGAAATGATCAACGAACGAACAAACTGTTATTCATTATTAATAAATTTGATGAAAATATAGCTGTGAGATTTTCTTAGTCAAATCTATAAAAAAGATAGTTTGAGGCTGATCGTCGAGTTTTTACTGTCAACCATGTCCAATACACCGACTGCACCTCTGCAGAAGGGTAAAACTCCCCCAACGAGTGTCCTGCATATGACACTAAACAATCTGATGGGGAATGCGGAGTATCCCTTTATTGCCATCGCTCTCACGTCCACTTTGGCCCGGATTGGTAGCATCACACAGGGTCCTCTCTATGGATCAAATAGAACTAAACTGTGTACTTATGCTAAACTGAAGTGGTTGAGATGGGACTGTTTTGATATTTAAACAGCGTACTTATGCTAAACTGAATTGTTTGGAACTGTTTTTGATATTGAAACAATAATATGCTAAACTGATTTGTTCGAAATAGAACCGTTTTGACATTTAACTGTGTGTAAACAAAATTATACTTATACTAATCTAAATTGATTGAATTAGAACTGTTTGACTAAACTGAATAGGTTGAAATAGAAATGTTTTAGACAATTAAACTGTGTACTTACGCTAAAATGAATTGATTGCTCAAGAACTGATTATTTGTATAAAATGGATTTGGTATTAAATAACCTACAAAGGTTGATGCGCCATAAACTCAAACAAACAAACAAGCCATAACCTATCTTTATCTAAGTCTATTGAGTAAGATTTGGCCCAACTGTAGCCTAGTATATGGAAATTTACTAAGCTTTTTGCTTAGATGTGGCACAAGGCCATATGAAAGGGGCACCCAATGAGACTCGAACTCACTCGTGTAGGTTCGCTAGTCGAGCTTGCTAACCATTACACCACCAGAGGCGCCTGTGTAGCCTACTATATGTTTGGTCGTTGACCTATACAAACTTTTGAGCTAAAAATTTGAGGTCACCTTATATGACAGATCGACTTGCAGGCCACAATTTACGGTCCACACACACACACACACACATACTCGCAAGCACACACATACACACGCATACACACATACATATACATAAGCACACATACATACACATACACACAAGTAACACACACGCATGCATGCACGCACGCATGCGTGCGCGTGCGCACACACACACACACACGCACACACACACTCATATATATATATAAACATAAATATATATATATATATATATATGTGTGTGTGTGTGTGTGTGTGCGTGTATATATACATGTAATCCAACTGTTTTCCCTGTGTTCGGCTATGGGTAAATATTTTAACCTTGGTATGGCAACCAGTCTAGGAGAAGGACAACACTGAATGCATACCAGTTAAACTCCGCTTAAAAATTGGCCTTGTAGCGTATCCTGTTTGTTTGCAGCAGTTGGGTATATATATATATATATATATATATATATATATATGTATATGCATATATATATATATATATATATATATATATATATATATATATCGATAAACCTTTTACGGTGCATGGCTAATGCTTGTTTGTGTGCATCTTTTGTCTATATGTTTGTGTCCATGCACAAGGAAGGATTCCATTGCGTCTTTACTGATGGAATTAAAGAAAAAGACTCAAAGGTGGTATTGGAATTCCAGCGTTTACATTTTAAAACTGGTCTTCTGTATTTATGTGCCATTTTTCAATGGAATACAATGGCCAAAATGCAGAACATAATATTTTTGTTCCATGATAGCGTTCATCATTCTATTCGACGTAAAGATTCAAAGAAGAAAAAAAGTAAAAAAAAAAAAAGACTCCAACAAAAAACAAACTATTCAGACAGTGATACTGCCTGAAGTTCATTGTTAAGGGCAGATAATTCATTCAGATTTTAGTGAATAAGAATAAAGCAATTGAAGATCTTTTAAAAACTGGATCTGATAAATTCTTATTTTTGATTTGAATAAAAAATTTACCTTGTTTAACTGACAAGGTTAATGATAAACAATATATTGACTTAATACAAGAAACCTTTATTTTTCAGTATAAAACTATTTCTTGTGAGTGCGCTTGATTTAATTCAGTTGGGGATTTTTATAAAATAAATCTAACATTATGCAATATATATATATATATATATATATATATATATATATATATATATATATATTTCATGGCGCTTCGGATGGTGCAATGGTTAGCATACTAGATTAGCAAACTCTAGTTTGAGTCTCATGAAGTGCTCTATTCACATGGCCTTGTGTCACATCTAAGCAAAAAGCTTAGTAAATTACTACTGTGAAGATTTCGGATAAAATTTAAGTAATTACGTATTAATTGATAAAACCTCATAAAGAAAGAAATAAGTCCATTAAAGAAATTGTTTGCATGTCGCAGGAAATATTTTTATATTATCGAATATTTATATATTTTGATTTCCCCGCCATTCACAGAGATCTGTGCTATGTCCACGAATCGGATGCCTGTATCCATTATCTATTTATCTATTGGTAAAATTTTCCTTATGCACACACACACACACACACACACACACGAGTGAGTTCAAGTCTCACTGAGTACCCTATTAATAAGGCAACAAGCTGGAAACATACACATATGTAAGAACAAAATAAATAAATGAATAAATTAAAAAGATACAAATCTCTTCGTGGACCTACCTATTTTAAAATAATTTTATCCTATCTTTGGACCAACAACAAAAATTTATATATATATATATATATATATATATATAGGGTTAGACAATATAATGGAAACACTTAGAATCTTAATATAATTTTGAAACTCCTATAAAACCAAGCTTTTGTTATTTTTATGTTTTTTGATTTATTATTAATTCTTTTCGTCGTATTCTAATAAAATTATTTTTTTACTGATATCATCGGAAGAAATTTATCAAAATTCCATAAAATGGCTGATCTATCAGACATTCAAAGAGGTTAAATTGTTTGCAGGTACTAGTCTAACAAAAACCGCTTAATTATTTGGTGTAGCGAGGAATACAGTCTCGAAAGTAATCATAGCATTTGAGAAAGAATGAAAACCCTCTTCACTGAAGCAAAACTCTAGCAAAAAAAGCGAAAGCTGTCTGATATGGACCGTCGGACTCTTACACGGATTGTTAGGAAGGATCACAAGTATACAGCTCAGAAAATTACAGTAGAGCTTAATGACCATCAGTTTCCTAAAAAACTGTAAGAACGAAGTTGCTTAAAGCCGAATATCACGGGAGGGCTGCAATCAGAAAACCATATAAAAATAATTTTTTTTTTTAAATTTCCAGGTGTTTCCATTATTTTGTCCAGCTCCTCTAATACAAAATGTGTTATAAGTCCTGAGCTGACGTAGGTCACCTAAATGGCTGAGCAGTAAAATACTAAGTCTTGAGTAAAGTTAGGCGGGTTTCGATCCCAGCTTAAAGTGTCCTGCGTGTTTAGCCACACTGAACAGTTGGGATACAACGAAACTGTCCGTGGATGATAATATATATATATATATATATATATATATTGTTATCCACAGACAGACTGTTTCGTTGTATCACAACTCTTCAATGTGGCTAGACACGTGGGACGCTTGAAGCTTGGATCGAAACCAGCCCAACTTTACGTTAGACTTAGTATCAAACTGCTCAGCTAACAAGCGTACCACGTGAGCTAGGGAATTATAAGGTATTAAGCATCAACGTTCGTTTGTTTACATTTTATACCTTACTAGATACCAGAGTGCTCAGTTCGTTCGAAGAGCTTTGCATTATACGAACAGCAGCTGTAAATTCCTTCGCCAGCAAAGGTTAATTAAAGTCTGAATATTTCTTAAAAAGTAGCTTCAATATTATCATAGACCGCTGTTACAACATGAACTCAGAGGGTTTATGGATCCGCTAGTATATATTACTAAAAATTATCTATCAATCTATCTATGTTGGTTGGGTTTTATGGCATATCAATTGTTGTAGGTTATTAAATGCCAAATCCTGTTTATACAAAAAGGAATTAAATATCTATAATTAGTAAATGAATAGTTTGTAGGAAACATTTTAAACAATCCACAGTTAAATGGTTTCAAGTATTACTATCTAACACTAACAGTTTTATTTGCACAGTTAAATGCTTTGTGTTACACAAGCAATTCAATTTAATATCAGCCATTCGTTTACACACTGCTAAACGGTTGAACAGTTCTATTCGAGCAATAGATAAGAAGCTTACAAGTACAATCATTCCGGGTCGAGTAGACCTGGGAGTAATAATGATAATGAAGGAGTACTCCAAATTACCCAAAGGTCCAGGATTAAATCCTCGCCATCACGATTTAGAGTTAAAAACAAGACACTCGTTGGGGGAAATTACTCCTCCACAGAGATGCAATATGTGTTTTCTACAACTCAAGCCAATTGGGCTTATATATATATATATATATATATATATATATATATATATATATAAATGTAAGTCAAATATAGAAACAGTATATATATATATATATATATATATATATATATATATATATATGTGTGTGTGTGTGTGTGTGTGTTTGAAAGTCCAGCAAAAGCATCAGGTTATAAGATTTTTATGAGATCCATAAACTTTAAATATTCTAAGAGAAATAAACCAATTTCCAGTTCAATTTGCTAGTAAATGCTTACTTTTGGGGGATCTGCCTTTATGCTGAACGTCATTTTTGGAAAAATGAAATACCTTCATCCTTTCCTAAAAAGAAGCATAAGTATCATCTTGGACCGTTGTAATAAAGATAACCCGATGGGTTCACGGGTCGTCTAGTTGAATTTAAAAACCGTTTGATTCTTTTAGTAAAACAGTGAATTTTCACAATTACACGTTCTCGTAAATCGTCTTGATTGAATTTGTCACGGGTTATATTTTTGGGTGTTTTAGTCTCTTTTTTTTGTATTCTCACGTGAATACAGGGCGTGAAGTTTACATATGTATACATAGATCTTATAAAACAAATTGATTTGATCCGAATTTGGTATGATCGTTAGTTTGCACTTAACGGACTAATTACCCTAAACATTCATGACAAATTTACTTCGTTTCACTCTGTCATCCTTGGATTACGGTCAAGTACTTTTCCAGGTTTTGCAAGCACCAATCCGAACAGCGACTTCCAGTTATTTCCTAACGAGAACAGGTTTAAATAATGGATGTATCAATTACTTTTTTAAAAAATTAATTAATCAATAATTAATTTGATTAGTAATTAATTAATCAATCACTGACACACTTATTATATATCGGTTTTATTTATCATAAATAATTGATGCAGATATTTCGACTGAGAAATCGAGAGAAAAATGTTTTTAAAATTTGCACTCGGTGACTTAATCGGATTCGCGTGCCCAAATATGAATAGGTAGGCCAAGATCTTCTGGTCGACCATAATAAATATTGTGACTTTACTCCTCACGGAGGCGCTCTGTCGGTGGTGTCTCGAAAACACTAGCTATCTCCTCCGCTGACTCCCCGCAAAAAGGTGTCCTGGGTATGACACTAAACTGCTTCTGGTGCTAGAACACCATATACAGAGCTTTGTTGCCATTACTACCAGGTCCACTCGGTATGGTTGTATCTGTTCAGGTCATATCTAATGATAATATATTGTAATTTGCCAGACTTTTTGTGTAGATGTGGAACAAGGTCGAATGATTGGGATATCCAATAAGACTCGAACTCACTCGTGAAGTTTTGCCATTCTAGCACGCTAACTATTACGCCACCCGAGAAAAATGCCAACCTTATTTTCAAAAACTACTTTTAATAATATTGATTATAATAAGTAAGTACAGTTGGTGACCGTAGTCAAGGGAGACCCGAAGGCTCCCTTTTCATTAGCTACAACATCGAGGAGTAGGGGAAGGTGTGACCCTTTTTCTTGGATTGCTCCACTTTACCTTGATCTGTTCCTTATAATGCTGAGTGTTAAGCAAGGAAGCATCAAATACAATTTTTGAGCCTTTGGTATGACTCAACATGAGATTGAACCTCGGTGTCCCAGTCCATTGACAAACATTCTACGCGCTTGGCCAAGCGGACACCATCAAACAAGATGAAAGAAAAAATTAAGAAAGAGTATTTCAAGGGAACGAGAAAACTACTCGAAACCAAACTAAATAGAAGAAATCTCATCAAAGGGATAAAAACCTGGACTGTTCCCTTCGTAGAATACTCGGGACCATTCTTGAAATGGACGAGGAAAGATCTTCAATAAATCGACCAGAGAGCAAGAAAACTAATGATGATGCGCAAGGCCTTACATCCAAGAGATGACATAGATAGATTATGTATGTCAAGAAAAGAAGGAGGAAGAGGACTCGCGAGTATTGAAGATAGTGTCGATGCATCGATAGGACAATTCGAAGACTACACAAGAAAGAGCAAATAAAGACTAATTACAGCGACCAGAAACAACAAAAACAAAACAATGACCAACAGAACAACGATACCTAGGAAACGGAAATGAGAAGAAAAACAACTATAGGGATATTTCAAGCAGCAAACAAGCAAAATCTCTCACGAGAAAACTTGGACATGGTTAAGAAAGGGAAACCTTCCGAGAGAAACTGAATCCCTGCTAATAGCAGCACAAAATATCGCCATTAGCAAAAATCGACAAGTCGCAACAAAATAGCTAATGTAGGTTATGTTGTGATAGAAACGAAACGATCAATCACATAATAAGCGAATGCGCATGTTAGAGCAAAAAGAATATAAGACCAGACGTGACTGGGTGTAAAAGATGATGGGAACTGTGCAAGAAAATGAAATTTGACCATACAAACAAGTGGTATATACACAACTCAGAATCTGTCATAAGGAATGAGACGCACAAACTTCTCTGGGATTTTGAGATGCAAACGGATCACCTAATTTCGGCCAGACGACTACACCTAGTGATAGTCAACGGAAAAAGTCAGCAGAGTAAAATTGAAAGCAGGTGAAAGGAGCGATAAGTACCTGGGCCTTGCTAGAGAACTGAAAAAACTATGGAACATGAAATTGACGGTGATACCAATCGGGGCGCTCGGTACAGTCACCAAAGGATTGGTGCAAGAAGTGGAGGACTTGGAAATTAGAGGACGCGTAAAGACCATCCAGACTACACTATTATTAAGATCGGCCAGAATACTGAGAAGAGTTCAGGAGACTTGAGGAGACTTACTGTCACTCGAACTCCAGTGGAAGAGCAACAGCTAACACTGGTGTGAAAAACTCTCAAAAGAGTAAAATTATATATATATATATATATATATATATATATACATTATCAGGATATGTGAATTTGTACTTGTATCAAGATTTTGTAATAACTTTAAGAAATCATTTTTCAGCCATTTCCACAAATTTTCAAAACTGGTATAGAATTTGTGACTCTTGATCTACCATTCCAACTAATTTCTATGGGTTTCATAGTTTTCCTTATCTTCTTCGGATTTCCGATTCTTCTGACCTCTTTACATGATTCTTTAAGATTGTTCGAAAAGTGATGACACCGATGGATTCTTCTTCTTCTTCTTCTTCTTCTTCTTCTTCTTCTTTACCAAATATTGCGCTCATGTGTAACCATTTTGATATTCTTTCTCATCATCATAATGGTGACCATCAAAAAATACGTTCGATGTGGAACAAAAATATTTTTCTCTCTTTTATCTTTTCGCTAAATATTTTCTTAAATATTTTTTGTTCAAATAGTTTATTTGTTGTTTTTTCTTTTCTCCTTTCTTTCTTCTTTACCTTTTTTTTTTTTTTTCAATCCAATTTGTAGTCACTCAACCAAACAAACACGCATGAGAAAAAAGAACCGATCATATAATGAGGTGAGACTTTCTACATTGATGTTCAGTGAGACGATAGACACACAATTGAATGTTAATGTGTCAGTATATATATATATATATATATATATATATATATATATGTGTGTGTGTGTGTGTGTGTGTATCACATGGTCGCTGAAGGGTTCACACACAGTCATAAATATACATGTACGTATACATATTAAATAGTTACGAGGTTATATCCAGTTTAATTCACTTTCAAGTAAAAGCATACATTTAAGGTGTGCATGAGCACATACGGATAGATAGATAGATAGGTAGATAGGTCGATGGATAGAACACTGTTTCCGCCTCCAGGCACATAAAATGTATAATTTGAAAGACATTCTTCTGGTAGCATTCAGTTGTGTGTATATAGCACAGATGATGGACAGTAATGTAAATTCGAATTTCTGAGTGTGCGAATATATTCTTCTTCTTCTTCTTCTTCTTATTATTATTATTATTATTATTATTATTATTATTATTATTATTATTATTATTATTATTATTATCTAAGGACATGCTCATTCGGATAGACAGTTGCCAGATTGTCCTTAATGTCGACAGTCAGTATTTGCGATGAAGCAAAAGTCAGGTTTTCAATACTGAATATAAAAGATTTTCTTGCTGAAATTTAATAAAACAAAACCTTTTAATTTACTTTTTGTGCAATAGTATTTCCTAAGCAACTAATCAGATACTTTACCTCATTTCCGTATATAAATTTTCACCAGTTCTTTATCCTGTTGGTGGAGCTTAGAATATACAGCCTGTATCCACTAAAGAGGGGTGTCCTTGTTATGACACTAAACTGCAAAAACAATAGTGAGACTCCAGTTTTAGGGACCTGAGTAGTGAGGAGTACTCATTCATTGCCATTACTCCCAAGTCCACTCGGACCCGATGTAGTTGTATCTTTTAGGGTTCTATCTAAGGGTCAAATAGATCTGTTTAAAAATTATTCCTATTCGATAGGTGTGTGTATAAAGAAAGAAATAACTACACAAAGAATGTAAATATAAAGTATAATGAACGCGATTCCTTAACCTCTTGACGAAAAATATCCCTAGATGAGTTGACATGTCGTTATAATCAAGTAGAGGTCCTCGTAGTGTAATGGTTATCGTCGTTGGAAAAGGACACGGTGACCTGAGTTCAAAACCCGAACGAGGTTGTTTGCATTTCATATAGCGCCTAATACCCTTGGAAAAGGTCTACTTCCAACTATTCTCCCTCTAGCTATGGACAACTAGCAGGACAGACTGAGCTATCTAACCTTGTTATGGCAACCGGTCTTGGAGAAGGAAAACTCTGAAAAAAAATCTATTAAACTACGCTGAAAAAATTGACCTTGTGTCACATCTTGCTCGTGCATACAACATTCCTTTATTCAATCTACTTCTCTCTCTCTCTTTCTCTCTTTCTCTTTATATATATATATATACTCGTATATATATATATATATATATATATATATATATATATAT
>OY757916.1:75137028-75139528 GCA_963585895.1 Sepioteuthis lessoniana | reverse complement strand
GTCTCGTTTTCTAGGACGGATTCTGGTTTGTACATATATTATTATTACTATTATTATTATTACAATGAATATAATCATATCAGATATTTTTCTTAGAAGTAGCAGAGTGTTTGCTAATGGTCCGGGAGACCGGGGTTCAATCCCAAATCGAGTCATACCAAAAACTCAAAAAATGGTACTTGATGCCGCCTTGCTTAACACTCAGCATTATAAGGTAAGGATCAAGGGTAAAGTGGAGCAATCCTGGGAATGGAGTAGCGACCTCCCCTACACCTCGGTGTAGTAGCTATTGAAAAGTGAGCCTTCGGGTCACCCTCGTCTAAGGTTGCCAACATTACTTACAATTAGTAAAAGAGATGTTAGTGTGATTACCGAATCGTAAACTACAATAAGTGAATTCCACTTATGACTGATCATATCAAACAATTCAGTAAGTCATGAATCCAATTCTTCCCAGAGCATTGTTACGGTGAAAATGACCTTGACCACGACACATCACGATAACAGATGGGTTAATCAGTACATAAGTCAATATCTGTCAAGGCTGACGCTTCTACTATTACAACAACTACTACTAGATATGTCTTTTATCTTTCGTCGAAGCTGATAAGAGATATCGCAGCGTATTGGTTACTAGATTAATGTGAGGTTAAGGCCAATTACCATGCTTCTTCTTCTTCTTCTTCTTCTTTTTCTTCTTCTTCTTCTTCTTCTTCTTCTTCTTCTTGTTTTTGCCGCCTCTTTTGCGTGACATTTTTCACTCACATTGATAATACTATCTTAAGGAAATGAGCAGTTCTGCAAAGTGCAATTTTTTTTTGTATTTCATATACAGATATTTGTCGTAAGCCCCACCAAACGAACGAGTATGGCACAAGACCGACATATAGGTGGGTCCAGGCGTCGGAATTCCCCTAAAAATAGGCGCCTCGGGCGCCTGGCGATAAACCTAGCCCCTTTAGAGAGGGTTAGAACTTAGGGGGACGGACCCTTTACGCTCGAGGAGTAAGTCCGTCTCGCCTGCGAGACGCGACTGCTGGGCTTACCTGGCAATCGCGTCAAACAGTCTCGACCAACCGTGACCCCCACCACAATCCCAAACCAACCGCGTACTCCCCACTGCTGGTCAGATAAGGAGTAAAATGGGGGTAATGTGTTTATCTGTCTCTTTTTTGTTTTATCATACCCGGCGTTCTCACTATTACTGGCTCGGTGGTAATTTTAAAGTGCCACATTTTCTCAATTTTTATTTTCAGGTCTTTGTATTAACTTATTTTGTCATATTTGATTGATATGTTATTATTTGTTGGCACTGACATATCAATTAGAAGGCTTGTTTTTCTTTTATAGTCTTTAACCATTATATATGGTCTATTGCTCTTTATTTTCTATCAATTTGGATAGCAAAGTCTTAGAGAATAGTAGTTTCTTTGGTTTCTGTTATCTTTTCTGGTTTATACCGTTTTTTCCATAGTATACATTTTCCATAAACCAATATTCCATAGTAGCTCTTCTTCTTCTTCTTCTTCTTCTTCTTCTTCTTCTTCTTCTTCTTCTTCTTCTTCTTCTTCTTCTTCTTCTTCTCATTATTATTATTATTATTATTTACTCAACATAATTTTTCACATCAACGTTAACTGATGGTCTTTCACTGGAGTTTGAGTGACAGCAAGTCTCCACAAGTTTCCAGGACTCTTCCCAGTATTCTGGTCATTCTCAATAATGCTGTAATTTTGATGGTCTCCACACATCCGACAACTTCCAAGTCCTCCAGTCCCTTTAATAATCCTTTAGTTACTGTACCAAAAGCACCAATCACAATTGGTATAATTGTCACCTTCATAATCCATAGTTTTTTCAATTCTCTAGCAAGGTCGAGGTAACTTATCCTTCTTTTTACATTCTTTCAGTTTTATTCTGTGGTCAGCTAGGACAGCAAAGTCCACAATTTTGCAAGTTCTCTTTTTTTTATTTATTATTATTATAAGGTCTAGTCGTCTGGCCGAGATTAGGTGATCCGTTTGTATGTCAAAGTCCCATGGGAGTTTATCTGTGTCTTTCTCTTGGACAGATGCTGGGTTTATTATTATTATTATTATTATTATTATTATTATTATTATTATTATTATTATTATTCTGAGTAGCTGTATTTGAGGTGGAGAACTTTGCAATTTTTTTCTTGGTATGATGAATTGTAAAAGGTATTGTTAAAATATCTTACGATATTATCATTAATAAAATATATCTAATATATTTTGAGTTAATTATCAGTATTATTATAATGACTACAATTTTTGAATTTTCTTAAATCAGAATTTTTATACGAAAAAAAAAATGCAATAATTGGTTAGAATACTGTCATTCTGTCCTAATAATTTAATTTATCAATTTTTTTTTCTTCTGGCTATTATATAATATTCTTGCAGAAATAGAACATTGTCTTATTCTATGATTATTGCTGTACTATGCAGTATTTTTAATGTGTTACGTGTTTCATTTG
>OY757916.1:75031065-75136828 GCA_963585895.1 Sepioteuthis lessoniana | reverse complement strand
GTTTAAGCCTAGTTCTCACATTCCCATGAGATCTCAAAATACGGAATCTTCTTGCGCAATTAAATATTTATATAATTTAAGAGTCTCACCGAGTCTCAATCGGAAAGCATTCATATTTCGTTACCTTCTGAAAATTAAACAGCGATTTCAATGTTACTGTTTCATCCGTCGAGAAACTACTTCAGAAGTTTATAGCATCTTCTATTGATACAAAAATATAAAATAGTGTAACAAGTTGATTTTCTAGAGGCTTTCAGGCAGGGTTTCATTTATTTTTTGGAATCTTTTATTTAAAGCATAAGTGTTCAGATTTCTTCAGATTGACTAGGTATACCAACCTGTACCAACTACTTTATGAGGGAAGTTTTATTCTTTAGATGGGGAGACATCGTGACATAATGGCTAACGAGCTGGAACGTGACATTGTTGTAATCGAGTTTGAATCCTAGTCGTGCTTATACGTTCACTTTTGAACTAATCCACAGCGGAAAAGTATGAACCCTCTTATCTTCCCAGAAGTGTTAGTTGAATTGTCTAAAAAGAATACTGAAGAACCAAATAAAGAACAGAAAAAAATATGAATTAATGGATCATTTACACAAAAATGATAAAAAAAAAAATGAAATAACGTCAGGAGAAGATATTGCAAAAAATTTCTAAAGATGAAGGAAGGAGAAGAAAAACAAGACGGGAAGAAAAAAAGCATTAACTGAGAAGGTAAAATAATTAATAAACCAAGGAAGGATAAACGAAGGAATGAAGTACGGGACTCAGGAGAGTGAGATAAATAAAAGCACAGCGTCTGGAAAAGGAGAGAAAAAAAGAAGAAAAAAAGCTATAAAAACAACTTTGGGAAAGATTGGACATCAACAAAGAAGATATGAACAGAAATAAAAACGAGAAATAAGAATTTGGGGTGAAAATGCTTTAAAAAATAAAAAAAAAGAACACGAAGCAATTACAAGAAATCATTCATTGATTTACGATTTTTCTTCTGGTGTAAAGAGAAAAAAACAGCAACAAACCCTCCCGAAAACAAATAGAATTTCTTAAAATGAATCTGCTTTTGTTTTTCGTCGATCACTGAAATACTGTTAACTTTTACAAAGCTCCTAATTTTCTTTTAGGATTCTTTCATGATTTTAACAATTTCATTATTTCTTATGCATTCTGTAACGTTTAATTATTTTTGTGATATATATTATATATATATATATATATATATATATATATATATATATATATATATATATATAGTCATCCACACACACACACACACACACACACACACACACACACACATATATATATATATATATATAAATATATATATATAATCATGATATATGTAATTGTATATTTGTATACGATTATACATATAATTATGAATTCATATATATTTATTCACAAGTGTATATATATATATATATATATATATATATATATATATATATATATATACAATTCTGATTCATATGCATACAAACACTATTATATATATTTGATATATTTAATTAATACACACACACACACACACACACACACACACACACACACACACACACACACACACATATATATATATATATATATATATATAATATATATATATGTGTGTATGTGGGTGTATATGGATATGTATAGTTACTGAAATTTAACCCTAAAAGCGTTTCTATCAGTAAATTCTTTCTGTATTCTATGGACAATAAATGCCGTGTAATATCACACAGATACAGACACAGATACACATACACACACACATATATATATACAAATGTGTGTATGTGTCTGTGTGTGTCTGTGTGTTTGCGCGCACATGCGTGCGTATTTATTGGTTGTTGATAAAATTAATTTTGAGAACAACGCTGTCTTGCTGCTACTACGACGCCATTTGAATAGTTATGGAAGACTAGTTTGTCCAAATGTTATCTACCCAATTTCCTTGTTTATCAATCCTTGATATATATATATATATATATATATATGTGTGTGTGTGTGTGTGTGTGTGTGTGTGTGTGTGTGGGAGAGTATGTCTCTCTGTCTATGTCTATGTATGTATGTATGTATGTACGTATCTATGTATGTACCTATGTATGTATGTATGTATGTATGTATGTATGTATGTATGTATGTATTACTACTTTAAAGCAGTTAATAGAAACTTAAACAATAAAGGATTAAAATTAATGATATTCAATGGAGAAAGCGGAGAATGAAATTTTGTGTGAAAACCAGAGAAGATAAATGCAAAAAGTCAAGACTGAAACACGCAAAGGTGTCACTTAGGAACTGGGAGAAATATTTTAAAAAGACGTACAAACTTTAATAAAAAGTTTGTTGTTATGAAAATTAGAAATCAATGCAGAAGAAATGAAAAGGGAAAAGAAAATGTGGCAAATCACAAAAGAAAAGAAAAATAATTGAAACCCATAGTAAAGGGGAAAATTAAGAAGAAAAAAAAGCTCTCTGGAAGGGAGAGGAAATAGAAGGGGAAAAAAAAGGAATGAATATGGCAAGAGTAAGATAATGTAATTGTTAAAGAAAGAAAGAAAGAAAGAAAGAAAGAAAGAAAGAAAGAAAGAAAAACGGAAAGTGAAGTAGAAAAAAAAATTGAAGCTATAAAGAAAGGGCGAATGAAACATGCCTTGTTTATAAGAATGAATGAATAAATGAATAAATGAAAAAAATTAATGAAAAAAAATAAAACTAGAAGAAGAAGAAGAAGAAGAAGAAGAAGAAGAAGAAGAAGAAGAAGAAGACTGGTCGGAATGGTCTGAATTAGAAAACAAATGAATGAAATAGGAAAATGAAAAACAAAACAAAACTGAATGGTAAATAAGAGGGAGAAGTAAAAAAGGAAAGATTTTTGAATGAAAGAAATGATGATGAAACAAATAAATGAATAAAGTGAATAAAGGAAATTAAGAAGAAAAATGAAAGAAATGTTCTAGTAAAATAAAGTAAAGAAAAGAAAGAAAGGAATAGAAATAAAGGACAGTAAGGAATAAAAGGAAAGAAAAGAAGATGGAAAAGAAAAAGATGGCGTTAAAGAAAGAAAAGAAAAAGACAAAATAAAAGCAAGGAATGAGTAAAAAAAAAAGCAAAGGAAAGAAAATCAAAGAAAGGAAAATAAAAAAATAAAAAAGGAAAGAAAAGAAGGTAGGGAAGGAATTTGAAAAAGTGAAGGAATGAATAAAAGGAGAGAAAGCAAAAAATGATAAAATGAAAACAAGGAATGAGTAAAAGAAAGCAATGGAAGAAAAAAGGGGGAAGAGAAAAAAGAAAAAAAGAAAGGAAAGAAAAGAAGGAATAGAAAGAATAAAAACAAAAGAGATGAAAGAAATAAAAAAAGAAAAGAAGGAAAAGAAAGAAGCAAAAAAAAGAGATGAAAGAAATAAAAAGAAAAGAAAAGAAGGAAAAGAAAGAATAAAAAAAGAGATGAAAGAAATAAAAAGAAAAGAAAAGAAGGAAAAGAAAGAATAAAAAAAGAGATGAAAGAAATAAAAAGAAAAGAAAAGAAGGAAAAGAAAGAAGCAAAAAAAGAGATGAAAGAAATAAAAAAAGAAAAGAAGGAAAAGAAAGAATTAAAAAAAAGAGATGAAAGAAATAAAAAGAAAAGAAAAGAAGGAAAAGAAAGAATAAAAAAAAGAGATGAAAGAAATAAAAAGAAAAGAAAAGAAAGAGAGAATAAAATAAGTGAGTACAAATAGGGAATGGGAATAGTTAAAAGAAAGGAAGGAAGAAATGGAATTCCGAGAAGGAATGGTTGGAGAATTTGAAGACTCCGTCTTTGGCGTCTGTATATTTTGACAATGATTGGTTTACCACAAACATGGGGCGTTATGACATTTATGGGTGAGGATTATCTGGAAGATTTTTTCTTGTCAAGAATGGCCTGATCGTTTGTCGCGACACATGGGATATACACATAAATACATACAATACATATACATATATACCTGAGTATGTACATTTATATATAAGAATTGTATTATCATATTTGTTCATATAATACCTGTGTGTGTGAACGTGAAAACAAATTATATATATATATATATATATATATATGTGTGTGTGTGTGTGTGTGTTGTGGGTAGGTGGGTATATATATATATATATATATATATATATATATATATATATATATATATATATATGTAGGAGGGTGGGTGTTTGTGTATATGTGTGTTTGTAAAAATATAAGTATACGTGAATAAACAACGACAGAAATGCGGGGTTTATATTCTTGCTTTTCACAAGAAAGCAACCGTATATAGACAACTATCGCTTTTGTTTTTTTGTTTTTGTTTTTTTCACTATTTTTCTTGTACTAAAATATTGTTTTGTTCTATAGATGTGAATCTATATTTCTTACTTATTCTGTTGCTAACCCTCTCCACACACACACACACACACACACACACACACACATATATATATATATATATATATATATGTAGAAAAACTGATAACAACGATCCAAGTGGAAGAAATGATTTATTAACGGGTCAACATTATAGCGTTTCGGTTCTACTGAACCATCATCAGGATCATGAGGGGTGATATTAATGATTTTAAGTTAACGATGGATGATTAGAAATGTGAAATACAAAAACCTACGGGAAAATATGTATAGTAAGAAAAAGTTAGCCGTTTAACTGGCAAATCAGCGTTTGGTGTTTAAATTAAGTCATTTGACTTATTAGGAATATTGTATAGAATTATGTACGTTGTTTAACGAGAAAGATTACGAGTTAGAAGGAAGAAAAGAAAGAAAGAACAAAAGAAGAATAAAAAGCATGGAAATTAAGAGATATACGGAAAATATTAACTAAGGATGGAATATATTGTAGCTGTTTAAAATGTGTTTGCTTAAGTAAGGAGAAATATTATAAAAGCCAGGACGAGTATTTAGGGAACTGAGGAATGAGATAGCTGCGGCTTCGAAAATTCGTCTAAGATTTTTATTATGGATGTAAGTAAGCATCTTAGCAGAGTTGAAGTCAATGTTATGATTATGTTGAGAAGTGTGTTGGAGTAATGCGTTGTTTGAGTTGCCAATTCTTATGTCTCTTTTGTGCTCTTTCAAACGGATATGAAGGTTTCGGGATGTTTCACCGATGTATTTTAGTTTACAATCCTTACAAGGGATGCAATAAACACTGGCGTCAGAAAATATGTTACGTTGAGGGCTGGAGTGTACTAATCCGCAGATTGTTTTAGAAGGTAGAGAAGTAGTTTTGATATTGAGTTTATTTAAGTTGTTTGTTATGCTGTGAGAAGAAGAATTGTTTGGCAAAGTTATGTATCTATGGGGGGAACTAGTTTTATCAGATATTGAGTAGATATTAGTTTGAGATTGATTCTTGTTGTTCCTCAAAATATTTAAACGATGAATTCATCCACATAGAAAAATCCTTCCTCAACCTACAGTACCCCAAATCCTTTATACATTATGCTAAATCTAAAGCCTTCAAAATCCACAACAAGAATCAATCTCAAACTAATATCTACTCAATAGTGTTGACCCGTTAATAAATCATTCCTTCCACTTGGATCGTTGTTATCAGTTTTTCTACATATTGTCGGATTACAATCCTTTATTTAATCTTCATATATATATATATATATATATATATATATATATATACGAGGGTTGTTTAAAAAGTTTCTAGACTTTTTTCGTATGGGCACTTTTATTGATAGTACACACACGAAACTCTAGTCCCCTTCGAAGTAATCTCCTCCGGCTGCAATGATCTTGTTCTACCGTTCCAACAACTTCTGGAAGGTCCCATGAAAGTCCTCTCGTGTGAGCGTGTCAATGACCTTCGTCACAGCCTCTTTCATCACCTAAATTGGGTCATAACGACAACCTCTAAGTTTTTCCTTGAGCTTAGGAAATAACCAAAAGTCACAGGGAGCAAGGTCTGGACTATAGGGACGGTGAGGGACTGTCTAGATGCCCATCTTGGTCAAATAGTCTGAGCACCCTTGGGACAAACTTCGCGCAATCTTCCGCATCTTCAGTTCCTCGCGGATAATTGAGTGTACAGTTCCCACCCTGACATCAAACTGTGCACTTATTGTCTCTATAGACACACGGCGGTCCTTATCCATGAAATTCTTTATTTGGCCAATCAACACTTGTGTTCTGACTTCCTTACTCTTCCCACACGTCACATCATCCCTCACAGACTCCTTGCCTTCCTTGAATCTCTTATGCTACTCAAAAACTGATGCTCGATTCCTGCAAGATGGTCGAAAAGCAGTCCGAAGCATTCCATTCGTTTCTGAGGCATTTATTCCAGGTTTAAAACAAATTAATTTAATTGCATATCGTTCTTCTAAAGTGCCCTCACGTACAGATTGCATTTTTGAAATTCACCAGCTGTGACAATCAGGCTTTAGTAGGGTGTTTTCCATTTCCTGCTGTAACTGTTCATTTGAACGTGAAATCATAAAAATTGGTCAGTCATCTCATAAGATATATAGCAATAACATACTGAATTTTCAAAACTCTACAACAATTTTAAATGCCTGTACAAAAAAAGTCTGGAAACTTATTAAAGGCAACTCAACTCCATGAAACCCAGAGGTCGCAGTCTAAATTCCATGAATTAAATATATACATCAATATATATTTATTTATTATTATCATATAATAGCTCTATCCTAGATATTGAGACCTCTCCATATTATATTGCGCTTGGTTCGACACAAACCCACTAAGTGATTTAGTAACAACCAACACTGTTATAATACAATATAATATATATCATGTTGTGCTGCTAGCACGGATATCCCTGACCCTCTCTCGCCACTTCTCCCTATCGTTCATCGCCTCTGGCAGGTCTTCAGGGCTACATCCCGCATCCTCACATAGCTGCTGAATTTATGTTCGAGCTGGTCTATCGCTGCTTAACTTCCGTGATCTAATGGAAACGGCTGCTCTAAATGTGACAACTGTAAGCCTTAAAATATACCCCTATAAAAAACCCCAACAAACCCAGCTAAGCATTGCTTAAATTTGGTTCAAGGCCGTAAACATAGGGGTCTTTCGTACGTTTCCTATAAATGAAAACTTGTGCTCTAGCTGAGTCACAAATATACTGTTTTCAAAAATATATTTATGACTTAGCAAAGGTGATTATGGTCATTAAATGAAATTCAATGGAGAGCGTAGTGGCTAATGTACTGGACTGCTACATTGCAGTAAGCGAGTGTGAACTCAAGTCACGTTATCACGTTCACTTTCGAACTCCCTTATCCTTCTAGCTATGGGTTTACTAGTACCTCTAATTGCTCTTCTACAAGGATGGCTAAGGCATTAAACAACCCACGAAGGTTGATTTGCTATTAAATAAAGAAACCAAATCGAAACTGAAAGTCAAATATTTTCAAAAGAATACTAAAAATGACCTCCAAATCTAATAAGCTACCTACCACACTATAGGAGGCGCCCCAAATTATATATTTACACTAAACCTTCGCCAAGGGGAGGATGAAACAGGATGCCAATTTTTAAGTGGAGTAGAGCTGGTTGGAATTCAAAGTTTTCCTTCTTAACTGGTTACCGTACCAAGGCTAAACCGCCGTCTTTCCTACTATTTACCAATAGCTTGAGGAAGAAGAGATAGATTTATGCCTTTCAACGGAATTAGAGCGAAAGTAAACGCAAACTTGAACTCGTGTAGCCGACTCCATTCCTCATAATCGTTGCACCACGCTCCACACACGTCCCCCCCCAAAAAATGAAATAAAATTAAATAATTTAGATTTTAGCACAAGGCCAGAAGCATGGAGTGACTGAATAAAATTAAACTTACTAACACTGACTCGATAGTCTAACTTGCAAACCAAATAATAGATTATAACCATAAAAGTCATGGACAATTGCACAAGAAAGCTACGAGTTATATGGAACAAATCCTGGAAGCATCATCCCACAAATCAGCTGCTGCATGGCCACTTACATCCCATATCTAAAACTATCCAAATCAGAAGAACAAGACATGCGAGACGCTGCTGGAGAAATAAGGACAAACTCATAAGTGACGTTCTCTTCACACAGAGGATCAGGTGTTGGACGACCAGCCAGAACTTAACCACAACAGCTAGTGTAGACGCTAGATATAGTCAAGAGGATCTCCCGAATGCGATGGACGAAAGAGAGTAGGGGAAACATGTGCTAGGGGTACAACATGATGATGATAACTACTAGAAAAACCTTGACCAAATAGTAGAATATAACTATTAATGGTACCCTAACCAAATAGTAGCGTATGATCATTAGAGGTACCCTAACCAAATAGTAGAATATAACCATAAGAGGTACCCTAACCAAATAGTAGAATATAACCATTAGAGGTACCCTAACCAAATAGTAGAATATAACCATAAGAGGTACCCTAACCAAATAGTGTATAATTCATAGAGGTTTTTGCCTGTGTGATTTCATATTGTAAGTAAAGTTGGCGACCTTTGTCGAGAGTGACCCGAAGGCTCCCTTTTCAATAGGGGAGGGCGCTACTCCATTCCCTAGATTGTTCCACTTTACCCTTGATCCTTACCTTATGATGTTGTGTGTTAAGCAAGGCGGCATCAAGTACCATTTTTTGAGTCTTTAGGTATGACACGACCCGGAATTGAACCCCGAACTCCCGGACCATTTGTGAACACTCTACTCATATCATATAAAACAATGATTCCACTTTTTACCTCGTATCTTATATATCCAATATTGTATCTTTTACCATTTACCTAGTTTCTAATACTTTTTATATTTGGTTTAGTTTGGTTTGGTTTTATGACATATCAAGTATTGCGGGTTATTTAATGTCGAAAACAGTTTATACATATATATTAAATATATATGATTTGCGAACAGATTTTTTAGATAATATTTTTAAACAATACTGAGCTAATTTTTTATTTGCACATAGTTAAATAGCTTCTAGTATTTCTATCAAACACGAATAATTCTATTTACTATTAATCATTTGTTTGCTCACAGTTAAATATTTTCAAGCATTGCTATGTAACAGTAACAATTTAATATCAATTATTTGCTTGCATGCATTTAAATGAATATACATATATGATTTGTAAGTAAAAAGTTCGACGGTAATTTCATTTTTAAAACTAATTTGTTTGCACGCGAGTATTGCTATTGTTTCAACACAGCTAAATGGTTTAATTTATTGTTATCTAACATTAATAATTCTATTCAATATCAATCATTTATTTGCTGACAGTGAAGTGGTTACAAGTATTGCTATTTAACACTAATTATTCTATTCAACACAATTCATTCATTTGACACACAGTTTTACTATGTAATAAAAATAATTCAATTTAGGCACACAGTTAAATATACCTTTTCCAGTTCAAAATGGGAATAGTTCATTTCATTTTGAACTGAACTACTCCCATTTTGAACTGGAAAAGGTATAGTTCCCATTTTTGCTGTTTAAAAGTAATAATTCTATTCAAAATTCCTCAATTTACATTTTCGTTTGAACACAGATAAATGATTCCACGTATTGCTATGTATCACTAACAGTTTAATAAAACATCAGTCATTTATTTACATACAGTTGAATGGTCAGACAGTTCTATTTCTAACAATTCAATTTAACATAAATCATTTGTTTGCAAACAGTTTAGATGTCAAACAGTTTGACCCATAGATAGGAACCTATCCGGTGCTACTTCTAGAGTAGACCTTTGAGATATAGCAACGAAAGGGTACATTTCCCAAAGCTCCAGCATTATTTGAGCCTCATCGTCAGATTGTTTAGTGTCATTATCAGGACACTCGTTGGTGTGTGTGTTCGTGCGTGTGTGTGCGTGTGTGTGTGTGTGTGGGGGTTACTGGAAATAAAAACACGAAAGAAATTGAAACGTCCTATAAAATTCATCCCAATTTCCTTGTTTCATTGTTTCACACTGAATTTTTCCATAAGCATTTAAGAAACCATCTTTTGGTATCAAATTTTTCTCTTTATTTTAAGGTAAAGCGACATTGTCATTTGTACTTATATTGATATTCGTTAAGATTAATTCAGATTTCTGTTTTGTTGTCTGCAAAATGTGCTATTATATCATAAGCTGACATTGCTAGTACTTGTTCATCGATCAGTCTCAAAACCTAGTTGATCAGTGTAACCCGGATATAAGAGAGTTGTCGGGACCGGAGAATAAGTCTCCTATATCCGGGGTAGGTCTATTTTGTTTATGTAACACAGGCTCTAAGTTGGGACCAGAGACAATCTTTCTTATATCCGAGTTTCTCTTATATCCAAATTCCTCTTATATCTGATGTTTTCATACCGGTGACGAAAGGAATTGACAAATACTCAGAATTATCACGAGGTGAGCAAGTATAATCATCAACTTAGTTACTGGGTACCGCCCCTTCGTCTTAAAGGAGTAAAGATTGGGTGTATAACCAGGCACTTAAAGCACCCCTAAAAAACAGAACTTTGGAATTTTTCTCCCCACCTTAGGGATTTTCGAATTGTGCCAATCTCTTTATGCAAAAGGGTGGGAAATGTTCTGACTATCTTGGAAATTGATATTTGAACCCAATATTGTAAATATTTTTTTTAATTCTTAAATTATTTTCGTCGAACACAAATCATTGGCAGTGATGGTTAATACGTGATTATCTGAGCCACGAAGCCTTCCTCACTGGCTCGTGCACAGAAAAACACAGACACAAATGTACAGACACACTCGAACGTATCTATGAATTCTATATATATTATCTATATTATGGGAAGAGTTTGTTTGTCCGTCCGCTATAGAAAGTGAAACGGTCAGATGTTGTTCCTCACGGGGAAAATGAACGTCTCTCATCAAAAGAGAATCCCTAACAATAATCAGCAAGAAACCATGTTGTAGTAAGACGTAACTAATCGAAAAAGACTTAATGTTCCAAACTTCAAAAGAAAAAAGAAAAAAAAAATCGGATTATCTTACAAAAATAGTTACTTACATTTAATTAATAATTAGATTTACCGGCCGTTGTTCAAGCTGCGGATGTAACATAATTACATAGAATTATTGCTTAATTAGGATTGATAATCTGGATAAAAACAAAAGTATTTAATCTGATAAATCTCTTAAATGACAAGTAAATGAATGAATAGAAAAATAAATAGACTTCTGTACAAGATTCCGTGAAATTCTTCACAAAACAATAATAACTTTATTAGAGTATATATATATATATATATATATATATATATATATATATATATATATATATATATATATATATATATATATATAATTGATAAATCTCTTTTCTATTTTGTGACAAAAAAGATATATATATTGGAGACGAAGATTTTGAGAATTATCACCATATTAATAAAAGATAATATTGAACGTTCTATAATTGGCTAGAAAGAGTGGTTATAAATTTTGAAAATTCAGAAATATTTCATTTTTTTTATGTCTACATCTAATTCGTTTCCTGTTATTATAGGGTACAAAACTACAAGATAATTGCAATAAAGATTTCAATAAAATCATTGCGGCCAGATCTTGAACAATACTGACAAATTATCGAAAATACGTCATTATTTAGAAACAAAAAATTATAAAAATCTTTAGCAGTTCCACATAATTTTATTGATAATAACAACATTTACTTGATTAACGATCTTGACATCTTACCCATCATAAATAAGTACTTAAGTTAGAAATTTTAATAATTCTAATATCTGAAATTTAAGTTTCTTATGAGAGAAATTTGTATTATTTTGTCGGTGATTTTTTTTTGCAATTTATTTGAATTGAATTCCCTGGAATTATTAAAATGATTCAATAAGATTAGCTCACCACGGAAAAATAAACTTTTTGAACTTTCATAGAAGAATCTTTTTAAAAAATGATGTTTCCTATTCAATTTTTACCTAAAAATATAACGTATTCTCGTTGGTGCCATTTGTTTAAAAAAAATTTACAATGACATTTAATGAAAGAAATTAAGTTACAGAGTTGCTTCCCTTGCATTAGAAAGTGGCAAATATACTTGTATTTTTGTCAGGTTATCATAAAGAATTTAATTGCGATGAGATCTTTGTTATAACGTCATACAATCACTCTGATTCTTTTTTTGACCATATTTTCATTGCTGTATCAATTAACACACACACACACACACACACACACACACACACACACACACACACACACACACACACACATGCGCGCGCACGCACGTATATATATATATATATATATGAGGATGAACAATTTGAAATAACAAAGAGGAATATTTCTTTTATGTTGATTGGTCATCACTAGGATAAAAGATTTTGTGAAAGAAAATGTTTTTTTAGAAAATTTCTAAAAATTAATTTTTATTTTTGAGAAGTTGATATGTTTTAAGAAGGGCAATTTAAAATATACAAGTGGTGAATCATATAAGTTGTTTTCAAGCTAATCTGTGTGTGAAAAACAAGTTGCACAGTATATACATATACGAAAAGATATAAAAAAAACCCAAACAAAGCAGCCTTTTTCATTTTGATTAATGTTTATATATATATATATATATATATATATATATATGTGTGTGTGTGTGTGTGTGTGTGCGTACGCATGTGTGTGTCTGTGAGATGTATTAAGTAAGTATCGAGACTAGAGCTGCATTTACCCAAGAAAGTGATAAATGAATATGAATGAAACGTTAATTTTATTCCAATTAGTTACTTCACCAATCAACACACTTATTTCAACGAATTTTCTCCTGTTCGAAACACCCACCGAAACGTTTCTTTTGATATCCTATTTACCCAACCCCTCCGATCGGGCAGGATATGACATAAGGTCAATTATTTTAAGCGGAGTTTAACAGGTTTGAATTCAGAGTTTTCCTTCTCCTAGACTAGTTGCCTCACCAAGGCTGAAGAACCTAGTCTGTCCTACTATTTACCCATAGTTGGAGGGAAGAATAATTGGATTCATACTTTTCCCAAGGGTATTAGTGCTATGTGAAATGCAATCAGTCTCGTCCAGGATTTGAACTCGTGCCGCCGTGTTCATTTCCTACGACGATAACCATTACACCACGGGCAACTTTTCTTTTGGTATAGTGAGAAACTGCGCAGCCATATTTTCTTTAATTGTCTTTCATGACCATTAATCTTTTCACTGAGATGAATTTTCAGTTCAGGAAACAAAAACTTGTCGTAGAGAACCAAGTCTGGTGAGTATGGAGAGTACTATTCTAACAGAATCTTATGCTTTGCTAAAAACTGCGATTTAGAAAGTAGATTTGATATCTTGACATCATCACTTCATTGTATAAGTTACCCTAGCGTATTTATGTTTTTATCTAAATTTTAAAGCTCACAGTAATAGTTAAACCGATTAGTACAGATCTCACTGCTTGATAAATGGGCTGAAATACTGTTTTATTGGTTCTTTGTCAGCCACAAGACGTTGAACATGGCATTTTATTGATGATATGATACCATCGTATCAGATAAACGCCGGCTTAGATTCGGCCTTTATTTTCCTTTCGTTACTACAAGTTTACCTCAATGTTTGCCATATGTTACGAAATATTATCTTATCATTTGAATGTTATTTATTCAATCGTATTTAAAATAACAATGAAAAAAAAGTGATTAAGGAATTAATAGATAAAAAGTAAAAATCTACAACCGAATTGGTTAATGAAAAAAAGGTTTTAGGGCTGTGTATTTTGTTAATCAATATTTATTTCAATTATATATATATTGCCACGAGTTGAATGAATATAACATTAACTGGAGGCCGCTGGCTAAACAGTCAAAATATCGTAATTAAATAGGAAAAATACGAGGAAAATAAATTATAAGAAATGCACTGAATTTTTCGAAATATAAATAATGTTATTAAGATTGTAAACTGTCATATTTTTTTCATTATAAACTTTATATAATAATAATAATAATAATAATAATAATATGTTTATCTGTCTCTTTCTTGATCATACCCACAGCTCCCACTATTATTGACCCGGCGGTAGTTTTAAGATGCCACATTTTTTCAGATTCTGTTTCCTGGTCTCGGTATTTATTTATTCTATTACAGTGTAACCCGGATATAAGAAAGCTGTCGGGACCGGATAATAAGTCTCTTATATCCGGGTTTCACTTATATCTGTGTTTGGTTTATTGTGTTTTGGTAACACAGGCTCTAATTTGGGACCAAATACAATCTCTCTTATATCCCGGTTTCTCTTATATCCGGGTCACATTAATTGGATGGCAGGTTTTTCTTTTATAGATCCTGGCCCCTATACCTGATCTATTATTCTTAATTTTTCTATCAGTTTTGAACTGTAAAGTCCGAGAGAATAGCAATTTTTTTTTTGGTACCTGTTATTGATTCTGCTTAGTGTTTATACCATTTTTCAGATTTCAGTATTCATAGTATTTGCATATTTTTGATGAATATAATGTTCTATTTTATCATACCTTTCTACTGGTATTATGAATAAACTACCAGACACTAAGTGATCAATTTGTTCATTTTTTTTTTTTTTTTGTTCACACAGTTTGCATAGCCGTTTTTTATAAGGTTTGCTCGGTAGTTTTTTATTGGATAAACTCTTATGCTATGCTGCCATTATTAACCCCTCTGTCTCCGTTTTTAGTGCAAGACTTTTCAGCTATCGGTTAGTTTATACTATATCTACCTCGACATTTCTTAATTCTTTGTGCGTATTGTCCTGGTTGAGATTTTTGTTCCAAAGTGTTTTTTAATTGACTTATTCTTCATGCTTTTGCTTCTTTTTAAATATTTTTTGTAGACTCCATTTAGAAAAAAATCTTTTATGTCTATTTCTTTTGTTGTGAGATCGAGATTTTTTGGCAAATTTATTGCTTTCTTTACTATATAATGATTATTTCATTTCTTGCAAGTTTTTCGCCGAAATGTCAATCTTTTACTTTCACTGAATTTTAAGTGACAAATTACTTCGGGTTTCCACGATTTTTCACAGTATTCTAGTCGATTGTAACGATGCCGTGGTCTGTATGGTCTCGATTCTTCCACTGATTTCTTGCTGCACCAGTCTCTTTACCAAACCCTTAATGATTGTTCTTCGCACGCAAAACTATAATTAATATCACTGCGTCCTTCATATTCCACGGCCTTTTCTGCTCTTTAGCGAAATCCAAGTACGAGGATCATTAAATAAGTTTCCAGACTTTTTCCGTATGGGCACTTTTATTGATAGCACACTCATGAAACTCTAGTCCCCTTCGAAGTAATCTCCTCCGGCAGCAATGAACTTGTTGTACCGTTCCAACAACTTCTGGAAGGCTCCTCTTGTGTGAGCGTGTCAATGACCTTCGTCACAGCCTCTTTCATCTCCTCAATTGTCTCATAACGACAGCCTCTAAGTTTTTCCTTGAACTTTAGGAATAACCAAAAGTCACAGGGAGCAGGGTCTGAACTATAGGGAGGGTGAGGAAGTGTCTTGATGCCCATCTTGGTCAAATAGTCTGTGACAAGGATGGAGTTGTGAACTGGTGCATTGTCCTGGTGGAAATGCCACTGACCCGATTTGAAGAGTGCTGGCCTCTTCCATAGGAATCTCTTCCTGAACTCCCTTAAAACCTCAACATAGTAACCCTAACCCTAACCCTTTGGCCAATCAACTCTGGTGTATTGACTTCATTACTCCTCCCACACCTCTCATCATCCCTCACAGACTCCCTGCCTTCCTTGAATCTCTTATACCAATCAAAAACTGATGCTCGATTCCTGCAAGATGGTCGAAAAGCAGCCTGAAGCATTCCATACGTTTCTGTGGTCTTTTTTCCAAGTTTAAAACAGAATTTTATTGCATATCGTTCCCCTAAAGTGTCCTCACATCCAGATTGCATTTTTGAAACTCACCAGCAGTGGCAATCAGGCTTCAGTAGGGTGTTTTCCAATTCCTGCTGTAGCTGTCCATTTGAACGTGAAATCATAAAAATTGGTCAGTCATCTCATAAGATGTTTAGCAATAACATACTGAATTTTCAAAAGTCTACGACAATTTAAAGGCCTGTACAAATAAAGTCTGGGAACTTATTGAAGGCACCACGTATCTGTCAATCTTTTCACTTTTTTTTTCATTTTCACTTTGTGGTCCGCTGGAACAGCAAAATTCCTTTTTTTTGTTGTTGTTGTTCATTAACAATATGTATGACCTTCTTGGAATATCAGTATTATTTTACTCCAAGTGAGTTTTTCACACCATACTTAGCTGATGGTCTTTCACTGTAGTTTGGGAGACAGCATGTCTCCTCTGGTGTCCAGGACTCTTTTCTGTATTCTGGCCGATTTCAACAATGTTGAAGTTTAGATGGTCTCTGCTCGTCCTCCATTTTACAACTCTTTTAGCCCCCTTTCCAAATCTTTGAGGACCGTTCCAAATACATCAATTACAATTGGTATCACTGTCACCCACATGTTCTACAAGTTTCTTAGTTTTCCAACAAGGTCCAAGTACTTGTCTCTATTTTCGTTTTCTTTGAGTTTTACTTTGTGGTCCACTGGGATAGGAAAGTTCAGTAAACAGAAAATTCTCCTTTATTAATTTATCTATGATTACTATTATTACTATTTATTATTATTACTTATTATTTATTTATTATTGCTATTCATTACTATTACTTATTTATTCATTATTACTATTATTACTATTTATCATTACTATTTATTATTATCAATTATTATTTCTTTATTATTACTATTTATTATTACTGTTTATTATTATTACTCATTATTCATTTAATATTACTATTATTACTGTTTATTATTATTACTTATTATTTATTTATTATTACTATTATTACTACTTATTATTACTGTTTATTATCATTACTTATTATTTATTTATTATTACTATTATTACTATTTATTATCATTACTTATTATCTATTTATTATTACTATTATTACTGTTTATTATCATTACTTATTATTTATTTATTATTGCTATTATTTCTATTTATCATTATTACTTATTATCTATTTATTATTACTATTATTACTACTTATTATTACTATTTATTATTATTACTTATTATTTATTTATAATTACTATTATTACTACTAATTATTACTATTTATTATTATTTCTTATCATTTATTTATTATTACTATCATTACTACTATTACTATTATTATTTACTCTTTAGGAGTTTTTCACATCAGCGTTAGTTGATGGTCTTTCACTGAAGTTTGAGAGACAGCAAGTCTCCTCAAGTCTCCAGGACACTTCTCGGTGTTCTGATCGATCTCAATATTATAGTTGTTTGGATGGTGTCCACTCATCCTCTTATTTCCAACTCCTCCAGTCCCTTTAATAATCCTTCGGTGACTGTACCAAGAGCACCAATGTCAATTGGTATAAACGTCACTTTCGTGTTCCACAGTTTTTTCAATTCCCTAGCAAGGAGCAAGTATTTGTCCTTCTTTTAATTTTCTTTCAATTTTACTGTAGGATCAGCCAGGACAGCAAAGTCTACAATTTTGCAAGTTCTATTTTGTTGTTGATTATTATATGGTCTGGTCGTCTGTCCGAGATTTGGTGATCCGTTTGTACGTCCAAATCGCATTGGTGTTTGTGTGTCTCATTCACCAGGACAGATGTTTGGTTGTGCATATACCATTTTTGCTAGGTAATCTTAAAAGCCTTAAACCCCCAAAAAGAATTATAACGCTATAAATAAATAAATAGATGAAATAAAAAATAAATTGGATAATTATGTATATAAAGGGTGTACTTTTTTTGGCTCATATACATATTTTTGCGTGCGAGTTTTAGTGCTGTAAAGTTTGATAATAAATAATATTTAATAATATCCATTTTGCTTGTATAATTCTCCATTAGAAAAAAAAAAGATCCTAGTATTTTTGCTTAAGAAGAAAATTACCTTTTCATAAAAAATTGGGTGAATGTACTTTATACATACAAGATTCTGTTACACACACACGCGCACATATATATGTGTGAGTGTTTCTAACAGTATCATCCACGTAAGTATATATGGGTGTATTAATACATATATTGTCATCTTTTCTATGTAAATGATATTCTATTATGTATATTTCCATGTACGTAAGTGTGTGTGTATTTCTGTATATATATATATATATATATATATATATTGATAGAGACAGAGAGGGTGGGTGAGAGAGACAGAGAAAAGCTGGCAGACAGGGAGGTAATATCAAAACCAACTAGGTACTATAAATTTACTAATATATTGCCTGCATTTGGAGGAAGAAGACTGTATTGCGCCAATTTCTCAACATATAAATATAATTATACATTGATAGTGATAGACAGTGATGGACAGCTAGAGTGAAAGAGAGAAGAAATTGAGGGAGGGAGAGAGAGAGAGAGAGAGAGGGTGAGAAAGAGAAAGAAAAGGAGACAAGTGGAGAGAGTAGGAGTATAAAAGAAAGAGGAAAGATTTTGGTAGTATCTAATCTGATATCTAATCTAATCTCGTGTGTAAGTAGCGGTCATTTAGTCATGTGGCCATTGTATGTCATTGCGTCTGCGTGTTTGACTTATTTTATTTCTTATTTTCGACGTTGGCGCCTTTTGCTTGCGTGTCGCCGTCTTCCCGCCAAACACATCAAACGAATGGAAAGCCGCGTTTGAAAAAACGTTTCGCATCTGTTTAACGAATGCTTTATGGGCTCATAAAAATGGGAGAGAAAAGAACATTTCCTTACTCTTGGCTTTAATCGTCTTGTGGCGTATTGGTGCACAAACACACACACACACACACACACACACACACACACACACACACACACACACACTCACGCGCGCGCGTGTGTGTGTGTATGGTCACACAGACACATACATACGACCAGAAAATGACTATCTTTATTTTGTATGTATATATATTGCTCTATAAACATACGATAGACTTATGAACTGTACATAAATATACGAGTATATACTCATGTACATTTTAGAACTGTTCTTTATTTCTCAAATGTTTGTTATAAAAAATCGTACTTATCAAAAATAATCTAAAATATCATATTGGGTTTGATCTTTTTATAATATTTACTTGGTAGTTTCTAGTTTTATGCTTTGTTCCTGTGCTGCTATTATTAATCCCTCTATTTCTACTTTCAGTCGTGTACTTTTCAGTTACCGATCTGTTTTTATCATATCGATATCATGTTATATTTTTTACTATATCTATACAAGATAATGAATGTAAATCTATATCTAAAAATGAAATAATAAGTAAACCCCGTCAAGTTCTCCTAAGTAAAATCTTTTATGTAAATGATGACACAATATATATATATATATATATATATATATTGTGTCATCATTTACATTTATATATATATATATATATAAATGTAAATGATGACACAATATATATATATATATATATATATATATATATATATATATATTGTGTCATCATTTACATAAAAGATTTTACTTAGGAGAACTTGATGGGGTTTACTTATTTTTGTATCGTCAACATTTTCAAACAGGGTCATTATTATTAGCTATGTTTGTAAATTTCTATCGATAATATTTTACTATACTGTGAGTCTTGAGACACTCTGGATCTGTGCCAGAGTGTCAACGCATACTTAAACAGTTTTATATAGAAATCAAATATCCGCTCTTGATGACAGAAATGTTGACGAAGAAGAAGAGCAAGGTTCAATCTAACTTGGTACTCGTCTCATCGCAAAAATTATCATAACGTGATTGAAGACAACATCGGAATATTTTAAGGACCTTAAACCCTGGAGGAGACTACTCGTGGCATAATGGTTAAAGTGCGGGACTGTGGATTCGAAGCAAGCGAGTTCGAATTCCAGTCGCGCTTTTACGTTCACTTTCAGACTGATACTCTTTGGAAAGTTATTGAACACCCTTAACCCCCCCCATGGGTTAAATAATACCGCAACGGTCATTCTACGAGGGTTATTTTGGTACTGATATAACCATCGAAGTCTGATGTGTCATTAAACAAAGAAACTAAATCAATGAGACTCTGGTCTTCAGTGTAAAATTGTTATTCCCTTAGATTGGTAGCCTACGAAGGCTAGAAAGATTCCTATTTCCTACTTATAGTTATGACATTTGGAGAAGATATGGATTTATGATTTCTCGACGGAATTAGTTCAAATGAAGGGGAAAAAAGCCTCGATCAGAACTTGAACTCAGATTTGGCTTGGTTTCTTTGTTTAATGGCATATCAACCTTCATGGGTTATTTAATGCCAAAGTTACCCTCGTAGAAGAACATTAGTGGTACACTTTAACCCATAGCTGCGAGGATAAGGGTGTTCTTATATTTCCCAATGGGTTTTGTCCTAAAGTGAAGGTGACAGCGCGACTGGAGTTCGAATTCGTTTACTACGATTCCGTAGTCCTGCACTTTAACCATTACACCACGAGGACACCCTTCCGCCTTGAATTCAGTTTACCGTTTCCATTTTCTTGTTGATACTATTTACCAACCCCTCCGCTCGGGCAGGATATGACACAAGATCAATTTTTAAGCGGAGTTTAACAGGTTTGAATTCAGAGTTTTCCTTCTCCTAGACTAGTTGCCTAACCAAGGCTGAAGAACCTAGTCTGTCCTACTATTTACCCATAGCTGGAGGGAGAATAATTGGATTCATACCTTCCCCAAGGGTATTAGTGCTATGTGAAATGCAATCAGTCTCGTTCAGGATTTTTTTGTTGATAATCATTTATTTAATGAATTATGAATCACTGATGCATATCTGTATACGCGTGTGTGGGAGCCAGTGTGTGTGTGTGTGTGTGTGTGTATCCTTGAGTCTGTGTGTGCGTGCACGCGGGCGTATGTGTCCATGGGTTTGTATGTAGGTGTGTCGGTGCGTGTGTCTACGCGTATGTGTGTTCGTGTGTGGGGGAGCGTGTGCACAGGAGTGTGTGTTTGTGTGTGTGCGTGTGTGTGTGTGTGCGTGTGTGTGTGTGTGTGTGTGTGTGTATGTGTCTGTTTATCAGAGCAATCCGCCTAGGGTTGGATGTGACACAAACTGATTTTTAAAAAGGAGTACAACTACTTTGAATTCAGTGTTTTCTTTCTCCCAGTCTGGTTACCTTACCAAGGCTAAAGATTGCCTTAGTAAAGCTAAACAACCCAGACTGCTCGATTATTTACTTACTGATGAGTAGCAGAGAAGCATCAAGAGTAGGAGATGTATTCTTGTTTTTCCAATGGTATTAGCACAAAATGAAATGTAGATAGCTTTTTTCAGGATTTGAACTTGGATCACCGATTCCATTTCCAATGTTGATAACAATTACACTAAGAGTGCCATTGTATGTATCCGTGTATATATATTTGTGTGTGCATGTGAGTGTGCATATATGTGTTCATATATATATATATATATATATATATATATATATGTGTGTGTGTGTGTGTGTGTTTGTGTGTGTGTGTATATATATATATATATCTGTGTGTGTGTGTGTGTGTGTGTGTGTATGCATGTGTGGGTGTCTATGCGTGTGTATATGTATGTGTGTCACTATGTATGTTTGTGTATATGTATGTGTTTGTGTGTGTGTGTGCATGAGTGTTGTGTGTATGTGTTCATATGTATATGTGTATATGCATGTTTGTTTGCGTATATATATATATATATATATATATATATATATATATATGCAAGCACATACCCATATATATATATATATATATATATACATGCCCACCTGCACACACACACACACACACACACACACACACACACACACACACACATATATATATATATACATATATGCATTTGTGTGTTTGTGTATTTTTCTTTATGTGTTTGTGTGTGTAATCCCCATCTTCAGTGTAGGTTATGTGGTCTCAGATTTGTCCCTTACTTTAATAATTAAAAATGAAATTCTTCAGTGTTTACGGTTCCATGGAAGTCTGGAATTGCATGGCTTCATTTTGCTGATCCATGAGGGAACCAACCCTGTGTTATTCCAGAACAAAAACCATAAACACAAACCAATCATAGAGCGGCATGCCCAAAAGAATTCACACCAGTGTATATAATTTAAAATGTTTTTTCAAGTCATAAGCGAAAATGTATTTACCGTTGATTATTCGTACAAAAAGCGGAATTTTTGTTAAGAAATTGATTTTTTACATAACGAAATCATCAAGAAATGATCCTTTGTAAAATGACGAATATAAAATGTGGACTTTTCTTCGTCTTTCTATTTTTTTTAATCAGAATTTTTTATTTATTATGTTCTGCCACCTGATCAATACTGAAGAAAAAATTGGCAAAATGTTTGAGGGAATCAATAATTAAATTCTTGTTGAACTAATTTGTATATTGATGAAATTCGTTTATTTTAGAATTTCGGAAACTATTTATCATCAAAATAAAGGAATCGTTATCCCCAAAACAAAGCGGATGATGGAAGATTATGGTTTTGATTAGTTTTTTTCTTTAATGGTATATCAAACTTCGTGGGGTATTTAATTCTAAAGTCATCCTTGTCGAAGAACAATAGTTTTACTATTTAACCTCGAGCTGGAAGTGAGAAGGGTGTTCATGCCTTTTTGCAAGAGTATTAATCCTAAAAATCAACGCAATACTGCGGTTGGAATTTGAACTGGCTTATTTCGAGGCCGCAAACCACCACATTTGTGTCTACGTCACAAGAACCTCATCCGAAATATTACAATAATAATAATAGTCGTAGTTTTCTGAAAGTCTGAATTATCTCTTAGGAATAATCGTTTTATTGAGCAAATCTTATGCTTGTGGAGACACATTATGACACAGATTCGTGCATTCTTATATATATATATATATATATATATATATATATATATATATATATATATATATATAAAATTAAACTTTAAGGTTTTACCTTTTATCTAATATTTTTGAAAAGACGTGTGAAAAATATACTTTTTACACATAGATATTAAAATAGATCAATAGCCACACCTAAGTCAATTCACAAACATTGAAATAAATTCTTATTTTCCTACCCTTTTCTAATTTTTCCTTGTCCTAATATGCCGTTAGGTTTTTAAATCTCCTTTCATTTTGAAAACTATTATTTTACTGATTAATCGATCAGGACTTGCTTTCCTGTCAAAGTCTATATTAAACAGAATACAAATAATTTCACCTTAGTTTGTAATCCAAGGGAAGTAACTTAATATTTTTTTACCTTAGAGTTACCTCCCCTAGTCTACAAAATACGAGGTGACAACATTCGGTTTCACCAATACGCACTTATACGCAAGTGCGCGTGCACACACACACACACACACACACACACACACACACACACACACACACACACACACACACACACACACACACACACACACACACATATGCAAAGCGTTGAATACACGTACGCGCACTCATATACGAATTCATGCAAATGCTTATGCTTACATATATATACCCCCTCACATACACACATACGCTTGCAAAAATCACTCACACATTACCCACATACACGCGTATTGATACACACACACACACACACACGCACACACACACATGAGGATGCAAGGACGCATGAACACTCGCCCACGTGCATACGCACACATGCACACTGAGACAAGCACACACACACACAAACACACACACACACTTACACTGCATAATTTTAGAAGTTGTATATATTATGTTTATATTTACATATGATATAAAATAATTTTTTTCCATCATGCAACATGTGAAAGTACGTTCCATACTCTGCCCTCATCAGCCGCCAACCAGGGGTGATAACACAGTTCTGGTAACTCGCCAGATCAACTAAAAGCAGAAATTACATTGTACGTCCATCTTCATTTTTAGTACAGTTAGTCATTTTTTAAAAACGCGTTTACTTTTGGCCGTTGATGTCATTACGCGCTTACACTAACCGTTTCTTGATGTTACGTAATCACACTGAAATGGTGGTTCCGCGTGCATTTCATTCATGCCGAAGACTTCGCTCTCGACCAAATCCAATTTGATGGATATTGCACCGTGTTCAAACAGAGCTTCAGCATTCTCTGTTCAGATCTTAACTTTTCCTTCTGTATCTGTCGTCTATTCGGTCTTTTTCCTTCGGTTTTATCTTTTTTCTGCGTTATTGCACCAAAAAGAAAAAAAAAAAAAAAGCCCCCCCCAATCCAAAAAACAAAAAAACCCAAAACACTCCCCTCCCAAAACAAAACAAAAACAACCAACAACAGCAATCAGTCACGTTAGGAAAATAAATCTATTTCCATCCAGCTAAAAGCATTGATATATTCGTATTTGATCTAATAAAGTTCTGTTAATTTTTTTTAGAGCATTTATTTATGTTAATGCTTTTAACAGGATGGAAATAAATTTATTATCCTAATCTGACTGATTGTTGTTGTATATATATATATATATATATATATATATATATATATATATATATAGTTGCCTATTTTCTGCTGAGGCCAATGGATAGTGTTCGGGACTAAATAAAAGACAGGATTTCGAATCCTTATTTTCAAGGGAGTCATGATATTCTTATTCAGAGGATTGGTGCAAGACAAAAATCCTATCTCTTCGTTTTCTGCAAGTAACTTTGTTGAGTGACTAAGATCAACTTAAGTAAATATCTATGTGCACACGTATTCATTTCTCGAGTTCACGATAATGTAGCCAACAAAAAGACAGAAAAATGGTTGGGAATGTTAAAATCAGGCGAAAGTGAAAACATGAAGTATCAACTGGTATTCGAATTTTCCACGTTACTGTATTAAACTAAATTCGTCAAAAGCTGTCGATAAACATTATTCAAGGGAGGCTATTCTAGAATCGCCATATTTAAGGGAAATAATCTATGTGTTACTGTCACGTGATGCACAAACGAAGAGATGATACAAACAAAACCAAACAAAAAAAAAAAAAGAAAAAAGAAAAAAACACTCCGCCCTTAAAAAAACAACCACAAAAACCACCCCCACCAAAAAAATAGAGGAAATAAAAAACAAAATACAAATATATGCCCCCACCCAAGATAAAACAAAACAAAACAAAAAACAAAACAAAACCGTAAACAAACTCAAAAACAGTTGGATTGATAAAATAATATAGAATATTGCTTTAATATATGGATCTGATCCATAAATGAGACGTACTGGCCTGAAATGCACAGTCGCTAAGAAAAGAATTAGTGTTAGTTACTTGGTTACTTGGTAAATAAAATTTGAATATAATTTTAAAAGAAAATGACTATATATATATATATATATATATATATATATATATATATATATATATATATATATATATATTTACTTTCTTTAAGAAAAACAACGAAACCGGTCACATAGGATTATAAATTTATTTCCATCCTGTTACGCATTTTTGAAATTTCCAAAAACACGAAAAAAATTAACAGGACTTCTTTAGATCTTTTTGATAAAAAACTAGAATAGACACAGAAGAGTGGGAGGGGATAGAAGAGGAGTGAAGAGTTATCTCCTCATTAAGCCCACTTCCGTTTAAAATTTTAATTTCGGTTAGAAATGTAGTAAATATATTTTTAAAAATTTTCTTTAATTTTTTATTTTTTAATTACATTTTAACCTAAATTACAGATTTTATATTGAATTAGATTTAAACTTTAATTAATAACCTCACTTAATGATACATTATATATATATATATGTGTGTGTGTGTGTGTGTGTGTGTATAACTAAATTGACCGACCTTAGTCAAGGGCGACCCAAAGGTTCCCTTTTCAATAGCTACTACTCCGATGTGTAGAGGAGGGTGCTACTCCTTTCTCTGGATTAGTTCCACTTACCCTTGATTCGTACCTTATAATACTGATTGTTAAGCAAAGCGGCATCAAGTACTATTTTTTAGTCTTGAACCACGGTCACATGGACCAAATGCGAACTCTCTAATCATTTTGTTTATATATATATATATATATATATATATATATATATATATATATATATATATATATATATATATATATATATATCGTGGAAGAAGCTGGAAGAAAATCCTTTAGTGACTGTCGCCTCCACCATCGTTGATGGTTCACCCTAGTTGAGAACTGTTACGCCTGGTATCTCACTACCAACCATGCTGTCTCTTTCTTTAAAAACATCTGTAGGGCTGTTCTCTATGACAAAAGACACACACACACACACACACACACACACACACACACACACACACACACACACACACACACACACACACACACACACACACACAAAGAAAAAAAAAAGAATCGCAACACTATAGCATCAATCCCTGATAAGAACGTCAGCTGCAGCCACTGCGACCTTGCCTGCCTGACTCACATCAACCTTATCAGCCACGACTGTTCCTGTAGTCAGCATGGACCGGTGCATTCTTGATCTTCGTTCACGAAGCGAAGCCATGATATATATATATATATATATATATATATATATATATATATATATATATATATATATATATATATATATCAGACTCCAGTGGAAAACCATCAACTAACGCTGGTGGGGAAAAAACTCTCAAAAGAGAAAAACAACAATTATGAAATGACGTCATAAATGTTTTTAGATATGTACGTAATTACCTCCCCAACAACACGAGCAGAATGCGACACAAGGTCAATTTTTAAGCGAAGTTAAGAGGTTTGAATTTAGAATATTCTCTCTCCTAGACTGGTTGCCTTGTTTGCCCTACTATCTACCCATAGCTGGAGGGAGAATAATTGGACTCTTACCTTTCTCAAGAGTAACAATGTTATTTGAAATGCAAACAGCCGCGTCCAGGATTTGAACTTGGTTCACTGTATCGATTTCCAACGACAATGACACCTTTTTTTTATATGTACATGAAATAAACCCATTCTGTCGATGGGGCTTTGAATATACTGACATTATCCTCGGAAGAGGGGTAAGACCTCCTAAAAAAGGCGTGTCCTGGGTATGTTACTAAATTTCGTATCTTTTAGTGGGGTGGTTGGTTTGTTGGTTGTTTTACGACATATCAACCCTTTTCGGGTCATTTAACGCCGAATTAAATTTCAAACAATTCAGTTTAGCATAAGTATAGAGTTTGTTTACAAACAGTTAAGTATCAAAAGAGTTCTATTTCAAATCATTCAATTTAGCATAAGTACGCAATTTAGTTATATTTGACACATAGATAGGACCCTATCAGGTGCTACCACTCCGGGCTAGAGTGGACCTGGAAGCGAGGGCAGTGAAGATGTACACTGCATTCCCCAAAGCTCCAGTATTACTGTATCCTCACCATCAGATTGTTTAGTGTCATATCCAGGACACTCGTTGGGGGCAGGGGGTACTACCCTCTGCAGAGAAGCAGTCAGTGTATTCTGCAGCTCCAGCCAAATGGGAGAACTGATAATGTGGAAAATATGCACAACTCAGAATCCGTTCTGGAAAATGAGATGCAAAAACCTATCTGGGATTTTGAGATACAAACGGATCACCAAATCTTGGCCAGACGACTAGACTTAGTGATAGTCAACGGAAAAAAAAAGGAAAGAAAGAAAAGAGAAAAGAGAACCTGCTGATTAGTGGACTTTGAAATTTGTGTTGAGTTTTCAAATAGTACTTTCTGTTTAAATTGTTTCCAAATATTCCTACTCCTCAATGTCATTGAAATGACCACTCAAATAAGTAACGATAAAAATGAATAAACATGAAAATATTTGTGTAAAACTCTAAAGATGAAAGAGAATAGTTGTCGAAATTAATAATAATATCAATGATATAAAACACTTCATCCAAAAAAAAAAAAAAAATAAAAGGAGAAATAAAAGATGGAAGATTTATTTTATCAGAGTATCAGAAAATATTTTAAAATAAAAGACATTGATTTTAAAGCTCTTTGTCTATTCATAAATGGCAGCATTTAAAAATGTAAAAGAAACCAGATATCTAGGGAGAGAGTCTCCGTTGCGTAGTATCTAACTTGTTAGACTGCGACCTTGTAGTATGCGAATTCGAATTCCAGTCGCGCTATTACGTTCATTTTCCGCCTACTATTCTTGGGATAGGTACGAAACCCCTTAGCTCCTTATCCCATCAGCTGTGGGTTAAATAGTATCACTACCGTTCTTCTACAAGGATGGATTTAGCATCAAATAACCCACGAAGGTTGATGGGTCATCAAAAAATAACGAAACCAAAGAAAGTTATTTGGTTAGCGAAAAGATAGTTACTTGAAAGGAATGGTAGATAGAATGGAAGGAATAAAATAGAAGAAAAAAATAATGAAAACAAAAATTCGGTTTATTTTGTGTTTTACCTTCTAAGTTTTTACTGCTTGTCGTTGACTTGAGCTTGTTGAAATCTTCCTACTGTACATAAAAATAAAACTATAGTTTATTCTCCTCGTCAAAACCATATTTATCTCCCAATAACATATAAATGACCCTTGTATATATATATATATATATATATATATATATATATATATATATATATATATATATATATATATATATATATATATATATATATATATGCATTGTGTTTAAAAACATACCTCAATCGTGTTGTAAAGTAATATGTCGAGTCTAAGGGAAGTAACTACCTGCATTAAGGATGTTCATTTGTTTTGTACACAGAGTTGTTGCCCATAAGCCTTTTGAAACATCTAATTTCAACGACGCAAGAAGTGTCTTGACAACACGTATATCAGAGGCTCATTCAATAGATAAGAAGAAATTTCTTTTTTTAAAATGCAGAATACAATACTTCTTACATAACTAGAAAAGTCTGAATTAGATTTTCTTGTTTTATAAGTGGTAGTGAGTGGCTACAAAACTATGTTCAGGCATGCTCTTCTTTCTGGGTAAGGCTTAGGACTTTTTGAATTACCCAGGTATATATATATATATATATATATATATATATATATATATATATGTATGTATGTATGTATGTATGTATATAAGTTACGAAGAAAGTAAATAATGCAAAGAAATATAAAATAAGGTATTTTACTAAATTACACTTGCTCTTCACCGGCTCTTGCATTGTAAACATGGCGAAAAATCTGTGACATCATTGGAACTTACTAAACTGATAATCAAATGACGTAATGAAGATAACCTCTCGATTGGGGATATATCAAAGACTGTGGGAAAATCTAAAAATGTTATTCATAGTATTTTAAGAAAACTTGAGGAAACTGGGTCATGTGAAGCCAAGAAACCACCTGGCAGCCCTAAGAAAACTACTGCAAGAGAAGACAGATGGATTGGTAATGAATCAAAAAAGGATCGATTTTTGACAGCAACCGCCATCTCTAAAAGAACTAATGCTAACCTTGGCATTAAAATATCAAGGCACACTATTTCTCGAAGACGTGATGATATAAATTTGAACAGTCGAGTAGTTTCTACGAAGCCCTACATTTCTAAAAAGAACAAAATAAGCCGATTGAAATTTGCCACTGAACACGTCATATGGACTGAAGAACAGCGGGATTGTATTCCTTTCTGCAATGTGTCAAAGATTAACCTGTTCATTTGTGACGGGAGAAGATTCGTTCGACGCAGTCCAAAGGAATGATATCCTCCTCAGTGCACAAAAAATCAGCGTTTAATTTGGAAGAGGAAGCGTGATGGGGTTTGGCATGATTTCTCCGCCGGTGCAGGATCTCTTGTCAGGCGACACGGTAAAATCGATGCAACTGTGTACAAAGAGATATTGAAGAAACATCTACCTAATTTGAAAACTGCAATTAATCAACCAGCTGTATTTATGCCAGATAACACTCTTTTCTGATGAGGATGTTACTGTTATGGAGTGGCCAGCTGAAAGCCCAGACATGAATCCTTTTGAGAATGTTTGGGAGTTACTAAACGAAAAACCTAAGAAAAAAAATCCAAGAAGCGTCGAAGATCTATGGACTAATTTGAAAGGAGAATGGGAGAAAAATCTGTTGATGAATGCAAGACGTTAATTCATTTGTGTAACAGAAGATGTCAAGCTGATATTGAAAGTAAAGGTCTATACATCAAGTACAAATAAATTATGAACGCTATTTTCATTTAGATATGATGTATCCATTATAATAGTTTGATTTTGTTAAACGTTCTGATGGTTCTGATCATCTATTTTTTTCGAATGTTATATAATTATTCTTAAGCTTTTGTCAAAATAAGTTTATTGAGCTTTATATTTTGGAATTATATAATTTACCTTTATATCCTTATTTTTCTTTGATAAAATAATGTTTTATGAAGTTTTAAAATAAAAGAAGTTATTTCACATTTAGACTTTTTCTTAACATCGTTCAAATTTTTATGCTCGCTACTGTATACTTTTTACATTTGTTACATTTGATTATGTAGACTACGATTTTCGAGTTGCAGCTCAAATCTTTCTTCGTTCTAAATTTTATTTTCAGGTTTTTGACAGGATAGGATTTTCCTTCTATAATTATATTACATACTCTGCATCTTTTATTCTAGCATTTAGTAACTCATTGTCTTGTGTTTTCACCAAATGTAGAAGAGGTGGCTATTTTTTAAAAAGATTTTTGGATTGCCTCTGACATTGAATGATTTATGTTGTGTCTAGTATTTCTTTGATTTTGTCATTGTTTCTGAGTTCTTCCAGATTTTAAAAATTATTTCTGCGAATAGTTCTGGGTTGTTTTTATTGTTTGTTGCGACGTATGATTGGGTTTTTTGTTGTTATGATTTTTCGGGATTCTTAGTTCTTTTCATGGTATTTTTCTTCTAATCCTTATCAGTGTTGTTGGATATCCTCGATGGTTGAGGGTTGTATGTAGCTTATTAAGGCGACTTTTTCTGAGGTTTTTTATTACTGATTATGGTGCATATTCTACGTGCTAGAGTTTAAGGGATGGATTTTATGCAGTTTTTAGGGTGGTGACAATTGAAGTGGAGGTATTGTTATATGTCTGCGTGTTTATCATGAAGTTGTCTAAAAATGGAAGTTCTTTAAAGCTGTGTTCATAGTGAATTTTATTTTGGGGTGTAGGTCTTGGAGTAGGTTGTGTAATTCGTTTATGCTTCCGCATGGGTATATCCAGAATATCTTTTCCATGACCAAGTAAATTCTTTTTTATGTTGTTGGCGTTTTTTTTTTACCTATGATTTCGCTCAGATTTTCTTCTAAATATGCTAAGGTTAGAGTGGCGTATGTTGGTGCCATTTTAGTTCCCTTAACTATTCGTTGGGTCTGGATGTAATTTACATTATTGAATAGGAAGGGGTTATTAATCAAGATTAGTTCTATACCTTCTGCGATGAATTTTTTTGTTGAATCTTGGGTGTAATGTTTCTGGGTATTTATCCAAAATGAGATGAATGGGGGATATTACTGTACAGGTTTGTGACGTCAAATGTATATGTATATATATGTCTCTCTCTCTCTCTCTATATATATATATATATGTATTGATGGATTTGATCATTTTTAACTCCTGCAATTGTTTTTGTGATTGCCCCATGGAATTTAATTGTCAGTGAAAACTTTTGGTCCACGTAAAGGTTCACACACACACCACACACACACACACACACACACACACACACACACACACACACACACACACACATATATATATATATATACTAAATTAAGATGCTTGGCTTATGCAAGTCAAACAACAGTATATGCACTAGCCAGGCTGTACACGTGAAATGGTCAAGCACAATCTTCTCTGAAAGTTTCAATCCGGTCGCTTATTCATATTGCTGTAACCCTTGAAGAACACCGGTTACCCCTTGAGATCACCTGTTTTGTTTGGCTCGGTTGGATTTTATCACACATCAACCATTGTAGGTTATTTAATGCCAGATCCCCATTAAACATATTATATATGATTTGTGAATGCATACTTTGTAGATAGCATTTTTAAACGAGCCAGAGCTCATTTGTTTGCAGGGAGTTAAATGGAAGGCCCCATAGAAGTCCTCTTGTGTGAGCGTGTCAATGACCTTCATATTTAGCTAACCCCTCCGCTCGGGCAGGATATGACACAAGGTCAGTTTTTTTAAGCTGAGTTTAACAGGTTTGAATTCAGAGTTTTCCTTCTCCTAGACTAGTTGCCTCACCAAGGCTGAAGAACCTAGTCTGCCCTACTATTTACCCATAGCTGGAGGGAGAATAACTGGATTCATACATTTCCCAAGGGTATTAGTGCTATATGAAATGCAATCAGTCCAGGATTTGAACTCGTGTCGCCGTGTCCAATTCCTGCGACGATAACAATTACACCACGGGCACTTCGTCACAGCCTCTTTCATGCCCTCAATTGTCTCATATCGACAGCCTCTGAGCTTAGGGAATAACCAAAAGTCGAGGGCGACCTGAAGGCTCCTTTTTCAATAGCTACTACCCCGAGGGGTAGAGGAGGGCACAACTCCTTTCCCTGAATTGCTCCACTTTACCCTTGAACCTTATCTTATAATGTTGAGTGTTAAGCAAAGAGGCATCAATTACCATTTTTTGAGTCTTTGGTATGACTCGATCAGGGATTGAGCCCCGGTTTCCCGGACTATTGGGGAACTCTCTACTCATTAGAACAAGGGCCTGGTATATAAGATAATGTACCTTATATTGCTGAGTATTAAGCAAGGAGGTTTCAAGTGCCATTTTTAAAGTCTCTGGTATGACACGACCTGGGATTGAACCCAGGTCTTCCGGACAATTGGCAAAGAATAGTTTGTCCAGAATATTTTAAACAAGCCAGAGCTCTTTTGTTTGTATATAGATAAATGGTTTACAGCATTTATAATCTAACACGAATAATTCTATTTAGTAGTAATCCTTTGTTGGCTTACAGTTAAATAGTTTTAAGTATTGCTATCCAACATAAATAGTTTATATTGGCTCACAGTTAAATGGTTTCAAGTATTGCAATCCAACATAAATAGTTTTATTGGCTCACAGTTAAATGGTTTTAAGTATTGCAATCCCACATAAATAGTTTTATTGGCTCACCGGTAAACGGTTTCAAGTATTGCTATCCAACATTAGGAGTTTTATTGGCTCACAGTTAAATGGTTTCAAGTATTGCTATCCAACATGAATAGTTTTATTGGCTCACAGTTAAATGGTTTCAAGTATTGCAATCCAACATGAATAGTTTATATTGGCTCACAGTTAAATGGTTTCAAGTATTGCAACCCAACATAAATAGTTTTATTGGCTCACAGGTAAACGGTTTCAAGTATTGCTATTCAACATTAAGAGTTTTATTGGCTCACAGTTAAATGGTTTCAAGTATTGCTATCCAACATGAATAGTTTTATTGGGTCACAGTTAAATGGTTTCAAGTATTGCTATCCAACATGAATAGTTTTATTGTATGTTCCATGCACGTGTGTTCGAATGACACATGGGTTTTGTACAAATCGAGATGACGTGAAAGATGCTGAAAGTTTTAACTAAATAAAAAATCTATCATATTGAAAAAAAATAGTCTCTCATATCTAAATAAAAATAGCTAAAAGAGAATACTCTCACTAACTACATATATATATATATATATATGTGTGTGTGTGTGTGTGGGTGTGTGTGTGTGTGTGTGTGTGTAGCCTGTTTAGGCAATAGTATTTTAGTTTCCGTTAAAAGTATTAGACTCTCCCATCTTTATCTCAGCATCCCTTTCACTTTTTATTGTTAATTCATAGTTCACTTTCGAGATGGCCATCAAAGTCTTTTTCTCGTTCTCCTTAATCTCGTTCACAACATTTCAACGGAAATTTTAGAGTTGAAAAAAAAACAAAAAACAAAAAACAAAGGCACCTTAACCCCCACCCACCCCAAAGTCGCTTAGAGTAAAATCTGAACTACAGGGGAGATTGGGAACTGTCAGACGTTGTGGGATACAATGTTTCCCCCCCACCAAAATAACAATAACAACCTGTACGAGACGTGAAGAATTTGCTTGGTTGTTTATCAGTTGGTCGAGTTGCTTGTAACGTTGCAAATTTATATCGAGGCCGCACCACCGGTTCTCGCGATATTTAAGATGATTGGGTATGTTCCGGATAAGAGAGAGACGGAAATAGATATGCATAAAGAAAGTAAGGAAAAGAAAGACTGAATGAAGCGTGGAGAAAAAAAATAAAAACAAGCAAATAAAGAAAGAAAGAGTTGAGAGAAGGAAAAGTGATAGGTGAAGAAAAGATAAGCTAAAGAGAGAGAGAGAGAGAGAGAGAGAGAGAGCGGTGGATACTTTAGATAAAAGATGAAAAAAGACGAAACAGAAGGAGTAACACACAATCGCATATATATATATATATATATATATATATATATGCATAATATATATATATATATATATATATATATATATAGAGAGAGAGAGAGAGAGAGTGGGAGAGAGAGAGAAATAGTGATGAAAACTTGTTAATTCACCCACAAATTATCTTATTGTTAGATTTTTGTCCGAGACAGAGAATTAAGTATGTCTATGACTTTTTGTTTTTTTTTCCCCAATTCCCTTCTTAAAGTGGCGCCAACTGACAAGACTGTAAAGACATACATCAGACGCCGAGATTTTTTATGAGCAAGTTGGGACTTTTTTTAAACACTCCCTTCTTCGATCACAATTCCAATCCCTACACAGGCAGAAGCATAAACATACACGTGTGCCAGTTTATAACCTCACCCCCAACCAATCATATCAAGGACCCAGCATACATGTACATTAAAGGCAAACAGACGTAGGAATATAAATTAATAATCTGAACTAATCCTTGCAAGGTACTATTTACCCAACCCCTCCGCTCGGGCAGGATATGACACAAGGTCAATTTTTAAGCGGAGTTTAACAGGTTTGAATTCAGAGTTTTCCTTCTCCTAGACTAGTTGCCTCACCAAGGCTGAAGAACCTAGTCCGTCCTACTATTTACCCATAGCTGGAGGGAGAATAAGGGGGTTCATACCTTTCCCAAGGGTATTTGCCCGAAAGTGAACGTAATAGCGCGACTGGAGTACGAACTCGCGTACTACGATTCCGCAGTGCATCGCTTTAACCATTACACCACGAGGACACTAATCCTTGCAAGGTAACCTATAGAGGGGTACCTATAGAGGGGTACCTTATGAGAATCAAACTCTCTAGTTTTCAAACAACGTCTTAGATATTTGCAAATCCTTAGTTTATTCTTGTACAGGGTCTCTTTAGTAAGGTACCACAAGGAGACCAAACCCACTTTATTTGACAATACCTAAAAGACCTGCATTTAATATATATATATATATATATATATATATATATATGAAAGCATTTAGTAATTCAATATTGATAATATAAAGCCCAACGAGGAACTTAGTTTCATTCAACGCACTCTCTTTGGAACGTAAAGCAAGAATTAGAAATTCTAATCTTTCTCTTACACTTTTGCAACCTCTTCTTTCGGAATCGTCATGACCTCATAAAGGTCTCCTTAATCTCATCCATGGTCTGAAATTCTTTGTTTATCGCTGCAGTGAGTTGAATTTTGATAAAAGTGAACTGGATACATGGCGGTGATATAATTCCCCTCCCCATCTAAAAAAAAAAAAAAAACTACAATAAAAGTGACAAAATGATGAGTGTATTGTTATTATGAATGTGACGATCACATAGTCCACATATAATCTCATTGACGACTAACTGGCCGGACAAAAGAATGTTCGTTTCACATGTGCAGTTGAGCTGCCTTTAATCAGTAGCCTAGTTACATCAAGGCTACGCAACAGGTTCTTGAGAAACTTAAATTGTTTTGATAGTTTCTATACAGCCAGGAAGGCAAAATGTAAACAAACGAAAGCTACTGCATAATGCCTTATAATTCCTGAGCTGACGTATGTCGCTTGATGGCTGAGTGGTATGATACTAAGTCTAACGTAAAGTTGGGCCGGTTTCGAACCCAGCTTCTAGCGTCCTACGTGTCTTGCCACACTGAAGAGTTGTGATACAACAAAACAGTCTGTCTATGGATGACAATATATATATATATATATAATAGTCTTGGTGTAATGATTGCAGAGAGGAGAACTTGACAATCACCAAGCGCCACCCTCTCAATACTTACTCTATCTCAAATTTATATATATGTCATGTTTGATTTTGTTCATTGTTTTTCTGTTTGATGATAATGAAGGCTCAGGAAACAGAGCAACACAAAGAAGATTGCTGGATTATAATTTTTCAATTTTAGATTATGTTCTAAAATATTGTGAACCTTTTTGCTTGGATGTGGCTCAAGGCCATATGAAAGGGGCACCCAATGAGACTCGAACTCATTTGTATAGGTCTGTCAGTCGACTAATAAACCTACATGAATGAGTCCAAGTCTCACTGGGTGCCCCATTCATATGCCCTTGTGCCACATCCAAGCAAAAATCTTGTAAACTACGAATTTTTCTCTGACGAAAGCAACAAGCTGGAAACATACACATATTTCAGAACAAAATCAATAATTCTTAACAGCTAAGGACCTATTGATTTTGAATACTCCTGTTTCTTAATCGTTCTTACATATAATATGTTCACACCCTCTGCTCACGCCTATGAACGAAAGAATTTGTAGCTTTGTAATTTGAGTTCCACTTTATGTTTTTTATTTTTATGTTTTTTATTTTTTTTTAATTTTTTTATTTTTATCTTTATCTTTGTTTTCTGATTTTTAATTTATTTTTTAATTTCTTTAATTTTCCTATTTATCTTCTGAATACGAACTGTAACTCCTCATTCGCATCTCTGGGACAATACAGAGCATGTAAAAAGAGTCATCTGACGAGACGGAGAATATACCAACAATATTCTCCGCCGAAATAAATTTATTATGACGGCTTAACCGAGTTTGAGTCTCCATTTAATTGTACTATATACGCTCTGAATGTGAATTTTGTTATACCCTAGAGAATAAATAGGGAACTAACAATAGCCATACATTGAGCACTCTCATAGATTTATATGATTACCCTCATATATTCTATGTAAAGAATAATCCACACCTACTGTCCTTGGACACTAACTGGATAATTTAGAAATATATATATATATATATATATATATATATATATATATGTGTGTGTATGTGTGTGTGTGTGTGTGTGTGTGTGTGTGTGTGGGTGTGGAACCATTTAACTTTGTTCACATGCTGAACCAAGTTCTTTGAAATAGAACCATCTGATTGCTTAATTAAGTGTAAAAAATGACTGTTTTATTGAAATCTTATTATTATTTATCAACACTTTAAATCCTTTAACTGTGTGCAAAAAATGATTAATAGTAAAAAGAATTTTTCGTATAAGGTAGAAATAAGAGAAACCATTTTAACTGTGTGCAAAAAAATGAGCTCAAGCACATTTAAAAGTGTTATCTACATAATGTTTTTAGAAATCATATGTTTAATATATATGTATGAAAATGATTTGGCATTAAATAACCTACAATGGTTGATATGCCTTAAAACTAAACACAAACCAAACCCAAAGCTATTTGTAATTTGTAATTTTAGGGCAGACTTGGATCTTTAACTTTGGTATGACAACCGGTCAGTGAGAAGGAAAACTTTGAATTCAAATCAGTACTCCTTTAAAAATTGACTTTTTGTGCATCCTGCTCATGAGTGAAGGTTTTCACACACACACACACACACACACATATATATATATATGTTGTAACATAGTCGAACGCTAGTGCCACAAAATATGCGTCACATTGCGCGAAGAGCGACTGATAACAGCATAGTGTCGAAGTCAACGTTCTATCACGGAAGATTATGAGAAACGTTGTTTATTCTATCAACATCTTAAACTGTTATTGAAAGGAACGGAAAAAGACAGCTCAGAGTCACTCTTTTCTACAACAAGGAGTCGTAAGTCGTTTTTTTTTTTTTTTTTTTTTTACTTTTGAGTAGACATATTGAATTGGAGGCGAATCACTTCCGAACAGATTGAAATCGACACCTTTCAGCTAGATTTTTATTTGAACAATATACTTCAAAATTATTGAACTCAGATAATAAAGCGATTTACAGTCGGAATTGCAATTGAATAAAATTCTCGTGATTACAATTATATTTCTAATCGTTCAAATCCTTGCTAGAGCAGAAATAACAGTAATAGGAAATCTTCACACTTTCCTAAATAAAGCTTTGTTGGGTTCAAAGGTCTATATTTATAGATAAAGAGTTATCAATATTGGTGATAGAACATATATATATTTAAGTTTAAATCGCATTGGTACTGTGTCTGGTGAGTGTCAATTAATCGCATAGGTCTGATGATCTTTTTTGACAAGAAACTGACAATTGAGCACTCTGGCAAAGGAATTTACGGCTGCCACTCGCATAATGCAAAGCTCTTCGAATGAATTGAGCACTCTGGTATCCGGTATGGTATAAAATGTAAATAAACGAAATGTACTACAAAATGCCTTATAATTCCCGAGCTGACGTGGTACGCTTGTTGGCTGAGCGGTATGATACTAAGTCTAACGTAAAGTTGGGCGGTTTTCGATCCCAGCATCAAGCGTCCTACGTGTCTAGCCACACCGAAGAGTTAGGATACAACCAAACGGTCATTTTGTGGATGACTATATATATATATATATATATACATTGTTTAACACCATGAAAAAATGAGTTGTAAAATGGGAAACACGATTTTAATAACGATTAAAATCAATTAAAACGAATATAAACTTATGCGTCTTTCTTAAAAAGTGAATGACGGAAATATATATATATGTATATATATAAATGTTGGTTGTCACTAAATCACTTTGGGGATTTGTGGCGAACTAAGTGCAATATAACATGGAGAGTGCTCAATATCTAGGATAGAGATGTTATATAATAATAATAAATAAGTATATATTAAATTTATATATATATTTATTATTATATAATAGCTCTATCCTAGATATTGAGCACTCTCCATATTATATTGCACTTGGTTCGCCACAAATCCACAAATATATATATATATTTATTTATGATTATATTCCATGGCATTAAATATATAAATCTAATATATATATATATATATATATATATATATATATATATATATATAAAATCAACGAATAGATATGTGACATACAGTCGTTACTCCTAAAAAACCGTATATCAACTCTTTAATAACACTTTTAAAAATAGTTTCTTCACAAAAAAAATTTCTTCTGAAGATTAACTATAATTAAAACTAGCTGAGAACAATTAAAAATAAAATAATGCAAAACATCTTCCTATTTTTCTTATAATTTTGCTGCACACACACATATATATATATATATATATATATATGTGTGTGTGTGTGTGTGTGTGTAGTTAGAAGACCTACTGCAGCTCCTTGCTGGGCGTGATAGTCTTGGACAGTCGGGTAGTCTGAACAAAAAACAAACTGCACAGCAAACATTGAGGCACTACCTCCAGGCAGATGGTTAATTTTGTCTTTAATGATCTGAACACGCTTAAAAAAAGCGAAACCTGAAAAAATCTTTTTTTCTTTTCTGCAGAAGGAAAGGATGTGACACAGGGTCAATTTTTTAAGATTTTGAATTCAGAGTTTTCCTTCTCCTCGACTGGTTGTCTAACTGAGACTAAAGATCTCAGTCTGCGTTACTATTCAAACAAAACTTTAGTGAGGAGAATAGAAAGACTCTTGCTTTTCCCAAAGGCATTCGTGCGAAGTGATAGGCTAACAACCTTGTCCATTATTTGAATTCGAGTGACAGATTCCATTTTCAACGAAGATAACCGTTTTACTAAGCACGCTTCCAAATTGCAATGCTACGTCACTTGTTTTGTTTCTTTTCTTCTTTGGAAGAGGGAGTTTAAGTGGCGTAGTGATTAATGTGCGAGACTGCGACATCATCGTAAGCTACTTCAAACTCTAGTTGCTTTCTTGCGATTACTTTTGGATTAATACCCTTGAAAAAGGTATGAACTCCTTTATTCGCCCAGCTGTAAGTTAAATAGTATCATTACTGTCGTTCTACACGATTGGATTTGGCATTAAATAACTTACCACAATTGATATGCCATTAAACTAAGAAATCAAATCTTGTGATTGCCCAGTCGGCTGAGGCTGTAGAATACACCGACTGCACCTCTGCAAAGGAGTAAGACTTCTCCAACGGGTGTCCTGGATATGACACTAAACAATCTGATGGGGAGGTTCCAGTAATGCTAGAGCTTTGGGGAATGCGGAGTACCCCTTCATTGCCATCGCCCCCAGGTCCACTTTGACTCGGATTGGTCGTACCTGATAGGGTCCTATCTATGGATCAAATTGAACTAAACTGTATAATCATGCTAAACTGAATTGTTTGAAATGGAACTGTTTTTGACATTGAAACTGTACTTATTCTAAACTGAATTGTTTGAAACAGAACTTTTTTTTTACATTTAACTGTGTGTCAACAAAAACTATTCTGAATTGTCTGAATTAAAACTGCTTGACTAAACAGAATAGCTTGAAATAGAAATGTTTTAACAATTAAACTGTGTACTTATGCTAAACTGAATAGTTTGAAATAGAACTATTTATTGGTATAAAAATGAATTTGGCATTAAATAACCTACAATGGTTGATATGCCATAAAACGCAAACAAACATAAACAAATCTTTTGAAAAAATCTGAATTGATCATTTTTATCTTTTTTTCTATAACTTTTTCATTTTTGTCAAATTTTGATTGATAAATTTGAAAATGACAACCTTTTTTTTCTCATTAGGAGTCAGTTTTAAGGTGTTTACTTCTGTAAGAAGTTTAGAGAACTTATTTCTGCATATAATATTTTTCAGATGGCTTAATGTTCAATATTTAAACAAGATCCCTTGATTTCTTTGTTTAATCATATCAACCCCTCCACTCGGGCTGGATGTGACACAAGGTCAATTTTTAAGCGGAGTTTAAAACAAGAGTCTTCAATTAAGAAGTTTGTTGTTAATGTTGATGGTGATGGTGATGATCTGTTTCCCTAACTATAGTCATCGGGGTATTGTATAACATTATATCAATGCTGAACAACTGATTATCCAAATATTCAAATTGGCTCTCTATTTATCAAGCCTATTCTTATATTTACCAACCCCTCCGCTCGTGCAGGATATGACACAAGGTCAATTTTTTAAGCGAAGTTAAACAGGTTTGAATTCAGAGTTTTCCTTCTCCTAGACTAGTTGCCTCACCAAGGCTGAAGAACCTAGTCTGTCCTACTATTTACCCATAGCTGGAGGGAGAATTATTGGATTTATACCTTTCCCAGGGGTATTAGTGCTATGTAAAATGCAATCAGTCTCGGCCTGGATTTGAACTCGTGTTGCCGTGTCCATTTCCTACGACGGTAACCATTACACCACGGGCACCGCCAATACTTTGTTTAATAGCATATTATTTTTCATTGAATATCCAAGCCAACGCCACCATTGCAAAAGAACAGCAGAGGTACTATTTAACCTATATCTGCAGTTCAGAGGTGTTTACTACGATGACACGTGATGCCTCAGATGGTGTAATGGTTAGCAAGCTAGACTAGAAAACCTTCACGTTTGAGTTCGTGGGTCACTGGCTGCCCCATTCATACAGTTTTGTTTAACATCTAAGCAAAAAATGCTTTATAAATTACAACTTAGTGTGCATCGGATGGTGCAATGGTTAGCTAACTAGACCAGAAAACCTTCACGTTTGAGTTCGTGTCTCATTGGCTGCCCCATTCGTACAGTTTTGTTTAACATCTAAGCAAAAAAAAAGCTTTATAAATTATTACTTAGTGTGCATCGGATGGTGCAATGGTTAGCAAACTAGACCAGAAAACCTTCACGATTGAGTTCGAGTCTCATTGGCTCCCCCATTCATACAACCAATCTAAGCCAAAAAATTAGAAAATTTTCCATGATATCTCAAGTCCAGCATGTTCGTAACAACACCAAGAGGACTCCTCTCTCATCATTTTAACAAATATTTTCTTTCAGCTTTTTAATTTATGTGCTTTGTTTAATCGTAATTCACCATAGTTTTCATTTCAACGACGGTGATGAATCGGACATATTGGAGTTAACAATAAACGATAAGATCAAGGAGATACTCAAACTCCTCTTCTCTTTTACCTCGGGGTAAAATGCCTGGTTATCCGTTCCAGTGATTTTGGTTTGGTTTGGCATCTTTGTTTAAAGGCATATGAACCATCGTGGGTTATTTAATACCATATCTAGGGGATAATGGGGTTCATACCTGTCCCAAGAGTAGTAAATCAAACGCTAAAGGGTGATTGGAATTCGAACTCGCTTCCAGCCACAAACCAGCATTCTAGCCTCTACGCCACGAGGATCCTGATTTCTGTGGCTATACCAGTCAAAATGAATAATAATTATTGTTGACTATACTTAATCTAAAAAAGCAAAAATTACATTAAAAAGATAACTTGTCGAGATTTTATTGTAGCACTCATATATGAAATATCAAAGGGAACGGAGAGTATGTCTGGAGACACTTTTTCCTTTAGGGGGAATAAAATTCTTATACAAAACTGATTATCTGATCCCTGTCATTAAAAGCTTCTTTAGCCAGCTTGCTCTTGTCACTTGATGGTTGGTTGATGGGTTGTTTGGGTTTTATGGCGTATCAACCTTTGCAGGCTATTTAATGCCAAATCCATTCTTATACAAATAATCAGTTCTATTTCAAACAATTCAGTTTAGCATACAAAAACAGTTTCATTTCAAACAATTCAGTTCAACATAAGTTCGCAGTTTAAATGCAAGTTCACAGTTTAATTGTTAAAACATTTCTATTTCAAGTTATTCAGTTTAGTCAAACAGTTCTAATTCAAACAATTCAGTTTAGTAAAAGTGTAGTTTTTGTCCCCACAAAGTTAAATGTCGAAGCAGTTCTATTTAAAACAATTCAGTTTAGCATAATCACGCAGTTTAAATGTCAAACAGTTCTATTTCAAGTAATTCAGTTTAACAAAAGTACGCAGTTTAGTTCTATATCATCCATAGATAGAACCCTATCAGGTGTAACCACTCCGGGCCAAAGTGGACCTGGGAGCGATGGCAATGAAGGGATGCTCTGCATTCCCCAAAGCTCCAGCATAACTCGACCCTCAGCATTAGATTGTTTAGTATCATATGCAGTACACTCTTTGGGAGAGTCTTACTCTTCCGCAGAGATGCAATCGGTGTATTCTGCAGCCCTAGCCGACAGGGCAACTTGTCTCTTGAGGTACTTTTGTTCTTCCAGATACAATGTTTCTGGTTTTCTTGAAGGGTGACGACAGTTTTCTTTTTGTGAGAGCCGTCAATCCTAAACTAACTAGATTTATTGATTTTAACTGCATGTAAACCTGTCTAGGGTTATTTTATGTCTAGAGGTTAGCGAACCACGTTCAATATATATCTATGTTTATGTTTCATATGTAGTTTCTTAAGGATTTTTGTTTGCATACGGTTAAATGATATCAAGCATTCCTTTTTAATATAAATAAGTTGCAAATTGATGTATTTGGCCCTTAGATGGGATCTAACAGGTTCCGAATTAGAGTGGATCTGGGAATAATCGCACAGGAGGGATACTCTGCACTTCTAGATATCCAGAACTAGAGCCTCATCATCTGATGCAGTTTAGTGTCATATCCAGGGAAAACCCCTTTTTTAGGGGTGGGGTATTATCTATCTGCAGAGTATGCAGTTTAGCGTATTCTAAGTTTTATCGACAGAGCGATCGATTAATTAGGGGGTTTAAAGTGTATAGCTTGATGTATTTAGCTGAAATTTGATCTAAAACTTTTTCTTAATAATATTTGACCTGACAGGTGTACTCGTTGAAAGAAGCTGAGTTTCATATTTAAAAAAAAAAATTATTATTGAAATGTCATAAATTAAGGGATCTAAAGCATCTTGCTGACACATTCATAAATTTAGTGATCTCGACCTTCACTGAGTGCCCCTCATATTCCACATTTATCTATTCTTACTCAAAAACCCAATTCATCTTACCAATGTGTAGATAATTTTCTATCTATCTATCAATCTATCTATGAGGATCATTGAATAAGTTTCCAGACTTTTTTCGTATGGGCACTTTTATTGATAGTACACACATGAAACTCTAGTCCCCTTCAAAGTAATCTCCTTCAGCTGCAATACACTTGTTGTACCGTTCCAACAACTTCTGGAAGGCCCCATGGAAGTCCTCTTGTGTGAGCGTGTCAATGACCTTCGTCACAGCCTTTTTCATCTCCTCAATTGTTTCATAACGACGGCTTGTGAGCTTAAGGAATAAGCAAAGTCACAGGGATCAGGGTCTGGACTATAGAGAGGGTGAGGAACTGTTTTGATACCCATCTTGGTCAAATAGTCTGTGACAAGGATGGAGATGTGAACTGGTGCATTGTCCTGGTGGAAATGCTACTGACCCGATTTGAAGAGTGCTGGTCTCTTCCAATGGAATTTCTTCCTGAATCCCTTTAAAACCTCAACATAGTAACCAAACCCTTTGGCCAATCAACTCTAGTGTTCTGACTTCCTTACACCTCTCATCATCCCTCACAGACCTCGTGCTTTCCTTGAATCTCTTATGCCACTCAAAAACTGATGCTGGATTCCTGCAAGATGGTCGAAAAGCAGTCTGAAGTATTCCATAGGTTTCTGTGGCATTTTTTCCAAGTTTAAAACAGTTTATTGCATATCGTTCTCCTAAAGTGTCCTCACGTCCAGATTGCATTTTTGAAATTCACCAGCTGTGAAAATCAGGCTTTAGTAGAGTGTATTCCAATTCCTGCTGTAAGTGTTCCTTTGAACCCGAAATCATAAAAATTGGTCACTCATCTCATAAGCTGTATAGCAATAACATACTGAATTTTCAAGAGTCTATGACAATTTTAAATGCCTGTACAAAAAAGTCTGGAAACGTATTGCATGCACCACGTATCTATCTATCTATCTATCTATCTATCTATCTATCTATCTATCTATCTATCTATCTATCTATGTGTTGCGTGTCTGGTCTAGTGTTCAAGTAATATGTGAAGTGTATTAAAAAAGTATTGATTCTCAAGCTGTATTTACCAAGACGGAAATCGACTTCTTAGTATTCAACTCTGTTATTCCAACCAGTTTTAGGCCAGTTGGCTGGGACTGTAGAATACACCGACTGCATCTCTCCTGAGGGGTAAGACCTCCCACCAAAGAGTGTCCTATATATGACACTAAACAATCCGATGGTGATACTTCAGTACTGCTGGACCTTTGGAGAATGTGGAGTACGCCTTCATTGCCATCGCTCCCAGGTCCAATCTGGCCCGGAGTGGTAACACCTGAAAAGGTCTTATGTATTGGTCAAATAGAACTAAACTGAATAATTATGCGAAACTGGATTGTTTGAAAAGAACACTTTTAACATTTCTCTTAGTTTAAAGAAAAAAAGTGTACTGATGCTAAAACTTAATTGTTTGAAATAAAACTATTTATAAGTATAAAAAAAGGATTTGGCATTAAATGACTTACAAAGATTGATATACCATAAAACCCAACCCAAACAAACCAAACCAATCCAGTAAGTGTTGCATGAGTTGCAGCACCTCTGAAAATCATCATTTGATATGATATAAAGCTGCATCATAATATATTTTATTGTCTCCTACATCCTCAGATATCACTTATAATTCATGACATGAATTTTCAATGAAGGAATTGAGAAAAAGTTTCATTCACAAATTGAAACTGATGAAATCTCGACGTATAGACATCATTTCATCATATAAGGTGGCCAGCTATGCACACGTCTTCATTTAATTTTTTACTTGATGCTGACTCATCTAGACAAGACATCTAGACATTATCACTTTGTCATATAAGGTGCTCAGTCGTGCAAACCTCCTAAGTTAAATTAAAAATTTAGAAATCTAAAAAATCTAAAAATTCCGTTTCGATATTTTTGTCATGAGAACTCGTATGTATATCAATATGTGAAAAAATAAGAGTTGACAAGCAAGTGAGCATGGTGAGTTAAGAATTTGATTCCCGATACCATGATTAAATACAATTTATTTACGGCTGTATAAATTATATAATACTTTTGTCCCGTAGGGAATAAAATTTACATGAAAAAGTAACATTTATTATGAGAGAGATGAAGCACTTTTTAAGAGAACGGATCGAAAGTAAAGCATCTCACTTACTTCCACAGGAACTACAACGTATAAAAGGAACATAATAGCACCGATGAATAGAGCATATTTTCAACTACAAAACCTGATCTTACTCAGTAGTCACCACTATTAGCCACTCCTCCAAATCAATAAAAAAGAGCCAACACGCCATTTTTTTTTTATCGAGTATATCAAATGAATAATATTGGATGTTTACCATCAGGGATTTGAAGCTACCCGAAAATATCTATTTTGAAATCTCATTCCTTGCCCTTTTCCGAAATTCCACTGTTTGGCCCCTCACTTAATGCCTGAGCGACGCAACAGATTTAATGGATCGGGTGGAACGGATCTTACTGAGTTGAGCTAGTACAGACTTAGTGAAACGTTGATTTTATAGGATTTGTCATGATTTTAAGGGTTTTTTGTTATATATATATATATATAGAGAGAGAGAGAGAGATAGAAAGTACGTAGTTTGGATAGTGTCAAATTTCGCTTTCCTAATAGGATTTTTCATAGGTAGGTGTGGTACGGAAAGTGTAATGTAATATATATATATATATATATATATATATATATATATATATATATATATATATATATATATATACTCTAACCATATTAGAATAGACAGCATTACTTTTATTGTAAAAAAGGTGCGTCATTTTTCGTTTCTTGGTCTTCGCATTATACGCTTTGTGAGTTTTAAACTAGTAGTTGATGGTCTTCTAGACAGATCGTCTCATTAGCTCAACAGGACTCCTTTTACTATTCTTGCTGATCTTAACAGTATTGTGGTTTTGGCAATCTCAACCCTCCAGTGAATTTCTAGTTCCCTCAGTCACAGTTCAAAAGGCTCCGACACACCAGTACTGGCTGATGGTCTTTCATTGGAGTCAGAGTGACAGCAAGTCTCAAGAACTTAGTATTTTGTCCAATCTTAACAATGCAGTAGTCTGGATGTTCTTGATTCTTTCATTGATTTCGAATTTTTCCAGTCCATTTTTCAAGCGTTTGTGGACAGTTCAAAGTGCTCTAATTTCGTCTAGTGTCACCGTTACCCTAATGTTCCACAACTTTTTCAGCTCTCTGAAAAGAACCAAGAATTTGCCTATCTTTTCGTTTTCTTTCCTTTTTACTTTATTTTCCGACCGAGCGGCAAAGTTCAAACCATGGTAACTTTAAAAAAAATTTGTTAATTAACGATAGCTCTGGTTTTCTGATTGGTTGTGGGTGATCCGTTTGGGCGATCCGTTTGTATCTCAAAATCCCAGAGAATTCTATACGACTCATTTTCTAGGGGGAGGTCCTCGTGGTGTAATGGTTAAAGCGATGGACTGCGGAATCGTAGTAAGCAAGTTCGTATTCCAGTCGCGCTATTACGTTGACTTTCGGGCAAATACAACTTGGGAAAGGTATGAACCCCTTATCCTCCTAGCTATGGGTTAAATAGTACCACGACTGCTCTTCTAGGAGAATGGCTTTGGCATTAAATAACCTACAACGTTTGATATGCCATTAAACAAAGAAACGAAACCAAAGAAATGAAATAATTTTCTAGGATGTATTCTGATTTTTGCTTATATCATTTAGTTGAATGGTCAAATTTAATCCTTGCACAATTATCGGTGAATCACCTTTCCCAACCAATCGTGCCTAGTCTTGTATTCCCTTAGTGCTAGTTTGCTGTATTCACTCATTATGTGGCTTGCCCATTCGACTGGGGCTATAGAATGCACCAACTGCACCTCTGTAGAGAGGTAAGACCCCCTCCCCAACGAGCGTCCTATGACACTAAACAATCTGATGCTGAGGTTACAGTAATGCTGGAGCTTTGGAGAATGCAGAGTACCCATTCATTGGCATCGCTCCCAGGTCCACTTTGACTCGGAGTGGGAGCACATAATAGTCTTATCTATGGGTTAAATAGAACCAATTTGCGTACTTATGCTAAACTAAATTACTTGAAATAGAACTGTTTTGATATTTAAACTGTGTACTAATGCTAAAATGAATTGCTTGAAATAGAACTGTTTTGACATGTAAACTGCAAACTTATGCTAAACTGAATTGTTTGAAATAGAACTGTTTTTGACATTGAAACTGTACAACGCTAAATTGAAATATTTGAAAGGGAAGTGTTTTGACATTTAACTCTGTGTAAACAAAAATATTCTAAACCTAATTATTTGAATTAGAACTGTTTGAATAAACTGAATAGCTTGAAATAGAAATATTTTTGACAATTAAACTGTGTACTTATGCTAAATTGAATTCTTTGAAATAGAACTGTTTATTTGTATAAAAATGGATTTGGCATTAAATAACCTACAAAGGTTGATACGTCATAAAACCCTAACAAAGAAACAAACAAACAAATCATTATGTGGCTAATCAATTCATCTATTTCTCCACATAACAAACACTTTCTCTTTCGTTGCATATTGTCAACTTTCGCTTTTTAATAATTGGTCTATTTTGTGCTTATTATTATCATTCGCTTAAAATCTAATGATGGCGTTTATTAAACGATGTTGAGTTACTTCCTATTCATAAAGCTATCTAAATTATTTGAACAATTAAATTCATTTCAAATTTAAGTTTGTATTAAGATTAATCGAATTTTGATAGAAATTCAGTCGGGAAAAAGTTTGGTAAGTTTAGTCAATTTCTATTGCTAACAAGATTGAAATCAAGAGACAAACTTGCGTGCTACTGAAAGAGCGCATTGATCTTGTAAGTGTTCAACACAGAAGCTTGGCTTTTCTTCAATTCCAAGGGTTTAATTTCTAACACTAATTTCTTGTGCCAGAGACAAATTCGATATGGATTGGATTAACATTTGATAGATATCGGTCAGACCAGTAGAATTTACATTGACATTTATATTGATAGATCGATGTATTTACCTGAGAAAAGCAAATCTTTCATTATAATAGGAAACAGGGAATAGTACACCAATCAGTTGGTTGAATAAAGAAGCTGACGGTACGTCTTATCTTTCTGGTTGGTGGTGATCTCATTCCCACCCTCGCCGTTTGGTAGATTCCGAGAAATAATCACAGAAATATTCCAAAGAATATATGAATAAAGTTAAGGAAATATTTAGGCATTTGTAATTATTTCAAACCTATTTGCTTAATTGTTATGTACTAAGCTTTGCTTGGTCTAACACTACACACTGTTACGAGGTAATCATCCATCCCAGAACTGAATTGGGTCATCACTGCTTAAATTTGGTTATCTCACGGGAACCTGAGTTTTCAACATGACTTGATCTGTGAGTGAGTTCGATTTTCGAAAAATGTTTCGTTAAATATGGTTTTATACATGACAAAGGGAGAGTGCATTATGAATATATGCTAGTTTTGGCTTTTGGTTTCTAATCTTTCTGTTTCTCCAATAAGTGAGAATGTTTTTTTGTCTATGTACAAACTTGTGTGCTACTGAAAGAGCGCATTGATCTTGTAAGTGTTCACGAACAGAAGTAGATGGGATTATATATATATATATATATATATATATATATATATATATATATATATATATATATATATATATAAGTATTTATGATCCGAAGAAAATAGTCTAGGGTTTAGACTGTTAAGTAGTAATCCAAGGTGAATTGGAATCTTCAGTTGAGTGCTCAATGTCAACGGCTATCGAATATATAATTGATTTCAGATTAAAAATATATCGAAACTCATATGCCGAGCAAAAATATTTAAAAAAATATATTTAACGAAAACAATTAAATTCAGTGGATCCATTTTAAATGGAAAGATGGAAATAATACATTTGTTCTTTGTATATGCTGTAGACATCCCAACCTTATTTCCGGATAGAAGAGAAAAAAGTTAATTTTTTCGTTGAAGATATCTTTATTTGTTAATATTTATGTGTTACGCTTTTGTTTTTAATTTTATTTTAAAGAATTGTTTACCTATAATTTATATTGCTATTTGCTTTTTAAAACCTGTGAATCCCGGGGGGTGTTCCTTGTGAGCAGAGACTTAGTTAAAAAATACTGGATGATATTATCGAATATTGAACGATATTATCGAATATTTAACACCAACATTAATGTCATAGAAAATTAGAAATCAAATGTATTATCTCTATCTGACGAGGGTCATTTTACCCAAAATAAATTTATAATGGAACCACTGAATTGAATTTTTTCTGTTGAATATATATATATATATATATATATATATATATATATATATATATATATATATATATATATATATATATATATATATAAAGGGAGATAGTTAATGAAATACAGAAAGAGACAGATAGATCGGCATACTTATGAAAATACTAAGATTGATATATACTGAAGCGAGAGAGAGAGAGAGAGAGAGAGAGAGAGAGAGAGAGAGAGAGAGATAAATACGTATGAACGGGCTGAAACTGATATATATATATATACATATATATATAATTTGAAATATTCAAATTATAAACTCTTACTTCATTATTTGAAGTTTCATCTGAATCGTACAAACTTCAGACAGAAATATGAGAAAAAGACCCACTTTTTAAAAATTAATTTCGTCTGTTCCACATAAGGTTTTATAATAATTTAGGTTTTTGACCTGCTCTTCCTACGTTACATCGAGCACTTTTTATTCACTTTTCTTATTTGCATTTGTTTAATCACACACACACACACACACACACACACACACACACACACACACACACACACACACACACACACACACATATATATATATACGCGCGTGCGCACAAACTTTTTCTCTTGACGAAGACCAGTTGGCAAAACATGAATAACCTTAAAATGATATTCCAATATTCATCTTATCCTTTGCGTGAGTGAACAGATATATATATATATATATCAGTAATATCCAGTAGGCTTCCAAAGACTATTGGTGTGGAATATTCGGATATAGAATATATGAGGGATTTCATATAAATCTTTGTGAGTGCTCGATGTATGGATCTTATGATATAAGCCTTTCAGAAAACTCACATCCAGCGTACATCATGTTACTCACTCTCTCTCTTTCTATATATATATATATATATATATATATATATATTTATGCATGTATATATTTTTTTCTGATAGCAGTTACAAATGAATATTTGCTACTTAATATTTATTTTTTTTAAGAGTTTTTCGCGCCAGCGTTAGGTGATGGTTTCTCACTGGAGTTTGAGTGACAGCAAGTCTCCTTAAGTCTACAGGACTTTTCTCTGCATTCTGGTCAATCTTAGTTACGCTGTAGTCTGAATGGTCTCTACTTGTCCTCTTATTTTCAAGTCTTCCAGTCCCTTTACTAATTCTTTAGGGATTGTCCCAAGTGCAGAAATTACAATTGGTATCACTATCACTTTCATGTTTTATTGTTTTTTTTTTCAGATTCCAGCAAGGTCCAGATACTTATCTTTCTTTTCGCTTTCTTTCAGTTTTACCCTGTGGTCAGCCGGAACGGTAAAGACCATTATTCGTCAGGTTCTTTTTTTTTGTTGTTGTTGTCAATCACTAGGTCTGATCATTTGGCAGAGATTAAATGATCCGTTTGTATCTGAAAATTCCAAAGAAGTTTGCGTCTCATTCTCCCTTACGGATTCTAAGTTGTGCATATATCCCTTGTTCTTATGGTTAAATTTCAGTTTTTTTTGCACAACTCCCCGTGGATTGCCTTTCCCATCGAGTCGTGTCTAGTCTTATACTATTTTTGCGCTAATTTACTGCATTCGCTTATTATATGATTGATCGTTTCGTCTCTACAATAATAATAATAATCATCATCATCATCATGTCGCGCTGGTAGCACGGATATCCCTGACCCTCTCTCGCCACTCCTCCCTATCGTTCATCGCACTAGGCAGGTCTTCAGGACAACATCCCGTATCCTCACATAGCTGCTGAATGTATGTTCGTGCTGGTCGTCTTGCTTTTGCACGGCCTTGTGTTGGGGTCCATAAGAGTACATCTCTTATGAGTTCGTCCCTGCTTCTCCAGCAGTGTCTTGCATGTCTGTATTATTATTACTGTAAATTTGTGATTGAATAAATAAAAAAAATATTGAGAGTTAGAGAGAGGTTGGGAAAGGGAAATAGAGAAAAAGAAAACCTAGACCGGCCGACAAACATAACTTTATTGGTAGATAAGTATGGAAAGAGTAAGATATATATATATATATATATATATATATATATATATATATATATATAAGGAGAGAGAGAGAGGGAGAGTTTGTGTGTGTGTGTGTGTGTGTGTGAAGAAAAGAAACAGGAGAGTGTAGAGAATAGATAGTGTTGAATGTCTATATATGGCTCTTTCTTTTCGCCACCCACACAAAAATCGATAAGTAGATAAATAAACAAGGAAAGGGTCCGACTAGGATTAAAAGGGGTGTGACAAAAATGTCGGCTGTTTGCAAGACAAACTCCAAAGAGATGAGCGCTCAACTGGACTCAACTTCTTCTCTTTTTATGGTGTGACTTTTATGAAGGCCGCGTTTCTTCTCTATATCAGTTAAGATCTACCGTCTCATATCAGGGGAATATCTCCTGTGGTGGCCTCAGCCATGCGGAAGCCAAAGCAAATAGGTCCTTGGCGTGCATCCCTTCCCCCCACCGTCCAGTCTCTCACGCTGGAACTATGGGGCAAGACCATCGGGCCCTTTGCCATCCTCCCGCGGTCCGGTGAGTGAACCAGTCGGTTTTATGGCTGTATTGTTGGCTGACCGTCTCCTGGCGTACTCCTGCCATCTTGTCACTTATGCCTAAGCTGATTTCGTCCGGTTATTGTCCGGCTTGAAGAAGAGGTGGAATGGATTGCTTCGTGGGCAGCCGTTCAAGTTGTGTGAGTTTGCCAAAAATAGTGAAGAAGGAGAGACAGTATTCTTGCGAGAGAGTTGGTGATGGTGAAATAAAGATTACCTCTTTGTGGCGGGAATAAAGGAAATAACGAAATAAATAAAATAGAATAAATAAAGAGAAGAACTATAAAAAGAGAAGAAGACGTTAATAATTGGAAAAAGAGGAAATATTGGAGGGTAGAAAGTGAGCGAGATAAGAGAGGAGAAAGAAAGAAAATAGACAAAAAGAAAAGAAAGCTTTGAATGAAAGATAAAAGAAAACAGAAAAAAAAGAAACGAAGAAAAAGTAAAAAAAGAAAAATGAAGAAATAAAGACAAAGAAGTGTAAAAAAACGAAAGGAAGAAATTACCAGTAAAAGAAAAGATAAAATGAATTGTTGAAAGATGGAGGATATGAAGAACAAAACAAAACAAAAAAAAACCAAAAAAACAAATAAATGACCCCCCTCATTCATATCCGCAAAAAATCAAAAAGCAAAACAAAATCAAAGAAATTAGAAAGGAAAGAAAGAAGAGTAGATCTTTATCAAATTCATCATTGCTTGGCACAAGGCGAGAATAACTGGGTTCCTCAGGACTATCAAATTTACAATCACTAGTTTGTGGGAATATCTTACTTAGCCATAGCTAAGGTACAAGCCTTGATATTTACGAAGTTTTATTTAATCAGCATGGAGACTCATTACCCAGTGAATACCGAATTAACGAATTAGTTAAGGCCAGAAATATAGGGAACCTTGTGAGAATCAAACTCACTAAACAAGGGTTCGCTAGCGAAATGAGGCGTCCCAAAATCATTTACTAAGCTTAGCTTAGCTTAGCGTCTGGTTAGAATCGAACTCACAATGATCTACAAGTCTAACTCAATAGCCATTTGAAAAATGAGAATTTAGTCTGTTAGTTTATTTTTGGTTGCCACAGTACTACATAAACTAGAAGGAAGGCAGGAGACAAATAAGTAAGTAAAGTTGACGACCATTGTCGAGGGTGACCAGAAGGCTCCCTTTTCAATAGCTACTACACCAAGCTATTCATTTCCCTGGATTGCTCTACTTTACCCTCGATACGTACCTTACATTGCTGATTGTTAAGCAAGTAGGTATCAATTACCATTTTTAAAGTCTTTGGTATGACTCGACCTGGGATTGAACCCAGGTCTCCCGGACCATTGGCAAAATCGGAGAAAGAAGAGAAAAAAATACTTGATGAAAATAAAATTAAAAAAAGAATATGAAGAAACCAGTGGAAAAAATTGAACAAGGAAGTCTTGTAATGATAATGAAAGATAAAAAAAGTAAAGCAGGTTAAAGAGACTAAACAGCCCCCCCCTAAGAAAAATAACGCAAATAGGTTAGCCCCTTTTTTTAAACCGTTAGATTAATATTACACGTACATGGTTTAATCACAAAACACGTAAGTTAGAATATATCACAAGTTTTTCACATTAAAAACTCCCCTAAATTCATAAACCGAGAATTGGGAAAACTGAAGTTCCACGCAATAAATAACTTCATCATTATCACGCCAAATTACACTAAAATATTGCAAGGTTTAAAAAAATACTTATTTGCATAGCAAGGGCTCTTAGAACCTGAAAACAAAGATACTTTTGAATTCTCATCTCTGAAATATTTTGATAATTTATTTTGTGCAGCTTAAACCTTTAAATTCGTGAGGTTTGTATTTGTGAGGCTACATCAAAGGATATACCCAGGCGGCCGAAATTACTTCTATGGAATCCCCATTTCTATAACGCTTTGTCGACAGGCTGTATCTCTTGCAGAAAGGTAAGAACCCACCCCCACCCACTTAAAGAGTGTCCTGGATATGACACTGAACTCAATCGTATGGATAGATTCCTATTCATGAAATCTGGGGAGTGTGGAGTACTCCTTCATGGCCCTTTTTTTTTCAGGTTCATTCTGAACCGAAGCGCTTGTACCTGTTAGAATCCTAGAGATGGGTCAAATACAACTGTTTAAAAATTAGTCCTTTTCGATTGATGTGGCTTAGACTACACAAAAACTATAGATATGAACGTATAATGAAAGCAATTCTTTAACCTCTAAGCATAAAATAACATCAGACGGCTTGACATGCCTTTAAAATAATTCAATAAATCAATCAATAAATTCGTATGTCGCTATTGTTAGGCTGTTAAATAACAGACAACAAAATTTTCTATTTTCAGTTATTTTTTTCAACCAGGCGTCTTGGGTGGAGGGGATTGCGTACATCGTATGTTTATATTTAACGTTTTTTGTGTTGTCTCTTAAGCTTTTTTTGCATTCAATTATATGATAGCTAATATTTCTATCTAAAAAGAATAATTTGCAAATAGATTTATTTGACCCATAGATAGCATCATAATAGGTACTACCACTTCGGGTCAGAGAGGACCTGGAAGTAATGCCCATGAAAGGTTTCTCCTCGCACTCGAGAGCTCCTGAATTAGGGATTAACTAACAGATAAGTTAAGTATCATACCTAGGTACTATTTACCAACCCCTCCGCTCGGGCAGGATATGACACAAGGTCATTTTTTAAGCGGAGTTTAACAGGTTTTGAAATCAGAGTTTTCCTTCTCCTAGACTAGTTGCCTCACCAAGGCTGAAGAACCTAGTCCGTCCTACTATTTACCCATAGCTGGAGGGAGAATAAGGGGGTTCATACCTTTTCCAAGGGTATTTGCCCGAAAGTGAAGGAGACCTCATTTCGTGTGTGTAGGGGGGGTCTTACTCCTCTGCAAGGGATAATGGGCGTATTCTACTAAGGTAGATAAAAAGAGGAGGAAAAATAAAATATCAAGAAAAACACAAACTCATACACACACAAATTATATATATATATAACCAGACACGCAGGACACTGCTGGAGAAGCAAGGACGAACTCATCAGTTATGTACTCCTATGGACCCCCGCATATGGCCAAGCAAAAGCAGGACGACCAGTTCGAACATACATACAGCATCTATGTGAGGATACGGGATGTAGCCCTGAAGACCTGCCAGAAACGATGAATGATAGGGAGAAGTGGCGAGAGAGAGTCAGGGATATCCGTGCTAGCGGCACAACATGATGATGATGATGATGATATATATTATGAAATTGGTTTTGGTAGTGAAGATTTTTTTGGTTGTTCATAGTTTAGAGTATTGTCTATGTTATGTTCAGTTTTATGAATTAAATGTGTAATTTCCTGGTCATCAATGTAGTTGGAAAACCCATTATTAATTAGTGTTTATTTAGAAATGTTCGATGGTTTGGTTTGGTTTCTTTGTTTAATGGCATATTAACTCTTTTTAGGTTATTTAATGCCAAAGTCATTCTCCTAGAAGAACAGTAGTGGTGCTATTTAAGCCATAGCTGGGAGGATAAGAGGGTTCATACCTTTCCCAAGGGTATTTGCCCGAAAGTGAATGTAATAGCGCGACTGGAGTACGAACTCGCGTACTACGATTCCGCAGTCCACCGCTTTAACCATTACACCACGAGGACACCCCCAAAAATGTTCGAGTGAAGTGAGTAATTTTGCCAATACTCATTATCTCTTCACTCTCGTACAAGGCGTATGGAATGCTGACGCAATATGAATTCGCAACGTTACATTAAATATGTACGTCGCATTATTCTCGTCAGACCTATGTCTTTGTGGGGTGTCCTCGTGGTGTCATTTTTATCGCTCTGTGATAGAGAAAGGTTGCTATCACGTAAAAATTGGTTATAATACGAAATAAGTGCAAAGCGATTATCTCCCTTACAATGGCTGGAATTAGCAAAAATGATCACTTTTAGTGCCTTTCATAATTTATAATGAATATTCAACTTTAAATTGTTTTATTTGAATTGATAGCAAAAAAAAAAAAAAAAAAAAAATCAAGTTTGATTTCTTTTTATTGATATGAATGGATTTGTCTATTCAAATTTTAAAATGATAGCCGGATTTTATTGATTTGACAAAAAAAAAAAAAAAAAAAAAAGAAAGAAGAAAATATTTTTTCTACATAAGGCTGGCAGTTTTTTTTATTGAATTTTATTCTATCCGAAGAAGGTTAATTCATTTTTAGTTTAATCCGTTAAAACCAGGAAAGCTCTTTAAAATCACTTTAATTCTAATTATGATCAATAAATTATATTTCATTTTTTCAAATGAATATTTTACTTTTTGTAAAGAATAATTAAAAAAATTGATTCTCATAGTTAAGTTTTCACGATGAGTATAGACATAAGCTGTTATATTTTTGATGTCTGATTTGATGAAAAAGTTTTTCATTGTAAAAATAATGACCTTTAAGAACATTTTGAACTGCAAATATATATATATATATATATATATATATATATATATATATATATATATATATATATAAAGAAGGAAATACAGTTTGTAAAATTTTACCAACCCCTGCATTGAAGAAAGAAGAACGAAGGACTGTTTGAAATCATCAAATTTTACCAGCCGGAGCTTTGAAAACAAAAAGAACTCAAGGAAGAAAAAAAATTAAATAATATGAACTTTATAAAAAACTGTAATGACTTTAAAAAAAAAAAATTATGCGGAAAAGTTTAGTTATTAACAATTTTACGACCCTTGAAAAGGATATTGTATGTAAATATAACGATTAATTAAAATTTCATAGATTTTATTTTTTAACTTATTTATTTATTTTACTAGTGGAAATTATACGCATTTGTTGGATTATATTTTTTTTAGGGAATTGAATTTACAAACGTTTTATGGTGATTGAATATTTTTTTCATTTGGGTCCTAAAAGTAAATTAAAATACCTTAACTATGACTCGTGCATTTACGACTATTATTCTTTTTTTTTCAACACACACACACACACACACACACACACACACACACATATATATATATATATATATATATATATATATATATATATATATATATATATATATATATATATTGTTCTGTCGGCTGAAGCTGTAAAATCTCTGTAGAGGGGGAAGAGCCCTCCACCAAACGAGATTAGCAGTTCTCCGTAAGTGGTTTTCTGAAATGCTTTAGGATGAGCTCCTGGTAACTGAGCAGCCGTGACACTGCAATCAAAGGGATCAGTGACCAACAAAATTCCACTATGGTTGAAGTTGGGCGAGACGAGCAGTTGGAGAGGCCCGATCCGATCAATCGGTTAGTTATGACTGATTGTTCCGACAGTAATCTTCAAAATTCTCTTGTGGCAAACCAGAACTCAATGTTAGCGTGCTCGAAGGTGGTGGCTGAGAGTCAAATGCGCTGAGCGGGCAATATATTTAAACTGTGTGCAAACAAATAAGCTGTAACTCGTTTAAACAGAAACTTATCTACAAAACATAAGCTTTTAAATTATATATATATATATATATATATATGATTTATAAGCTTATATATCTATAAAAGCTTATATATATATATATAGGATTTATATATATGATTTATAAGCTTAGGGTTTGTAGATTATATATATATATATATATATATATATATATATATATATGATTTATAAGCTTATGGTTTGCATTAAACAACCCATTAGGGTGGATATGTAATCAAACCAAATAAGTAAAGTAACCATATATATATGTATATATATGTATTTCTCTTTCTTTCTTTCTTTCTTTCTTTCTTTCTTTCTTTCTTTCTTTCTTTCTTTCTCTCTCTCTCTCTCTCTCTCTCTCTCTCGGGGGTATTCCTGTGGTGTAATGGTTAAAGCGATGGACTGCGGAATCGTAGTAAGCGAGTTTGTACTCCAGTCGCGCTATTACGTTCAGTTTCGGGCAAATACCCTTGGGAAATGTACGAACCCCCATATCCTACCAGCTATGGGTTAAATAGTACCACTGCCATTCTTCTTGGAGAATACCTTTGGCATTAAATAACTTACAAAGGTTGATATACCATTAAACAAAGAAACCAAACCGAAACCTCTCTTTCTTTATATATATATATATATATATATATATATATGTAAATATGTAAATATATATATATTAACCACGCATAGCCATATAAATTGAGTGTATATGTTTGTTGTCTACATAGTTCATTTTAAGAACCAATTTCCTTGTTAGATTAGTTAGTTTGATACTAAGTAGTTTTGTATCAGATTAAAGAACGAAAGGACTCTTAGTGTAATGGTTATCGTCGTGGGACACAGAATTGGCTAACCGAATTCAAATAGTTGGCGAAGCTGTTTGCATTTCACTTTACACTTGGGAAATTTAAGAATTCATTTATTCGGTCCCACTCAGTAATGGACACTCAATACTTTAGAGTTAATTAGGCAACCATCGTAGGGAAAGGAAAACTCTGAATTCAAACCAGCTTTACTCCGTTAAAAAACTGACCTTGTGTCACATCCTGCCCGTGGCGAAGTGGTTTGGTTAAAACATAACAGACTAAACAAAACTCGGTAAGTAACTATATATATATATATATATATATATATATATATAAAAGAGAGAGAGAGAGAGATAGAGAGGGAGAGAGAGAGAGAATGAATTTTAAATATCAGCTCTAAACAACCATTTACCGGTAATATTTAAATATTTATGATACATTAACAAATAGTGTGCGTAACATGTAACGTCTTTAGTGATATAATTGTTAAGATTATCTCAATAAATCATATTACTTATACTAATTTAATCTTTGGACAGAAATGACCATTCAAATACGGATTTGCTGTGCCAAGAGGACGATGTGAAATTCAAACCAATTTGAGCTCAATAAAACTTGGAAGTTCGTTGTATATCATCAGAGAGCAAATTCAACTTTGGCTTTTCGTGACGAACAACTAAGCGAAGATTTTATATTACTGCTTTATTTCCGTATCTATGTATGCATGTATTTACCCAACCCCTCCGCCACATGCAAGATACAACATAAGGTACATATGCATACGCGTTATAAATGTATGATTTATTGGCATGCATACTTCGACATCAGGAACTGACAGCGTAAAATAGAAAATAAACTCAGCGAGTTAAGTTCAAATCCTGGACTAGGCTGTTTGCTTTTCACTTCGTGCCAATGCATTTAAGAAAAGCATTAATCCATTTTTCTTAAGAGCAGATTGGGTTCTTTAACCTTGTTGGTAGAAAACAATTACTGGAGTACCAGCACCACCATTGAGGGGATGAGGGTGTAGCTGTACGCATCACAAGATTTGTGATAATGTCTACAAATGCCAACATGCTTCAATTATATATATATATATATATCTTTAAATATCTAGTCAGTGTCTAAGGACAGTTGGTGTGGATTATTCTTTACATAGACTATATGAGGAAAATCATATAAATCTATGAGAGTGCTCAATGTATATTGGCCGGTAGATTAATTCCACTCCTGTTTCTTAATCGTTCTAATACCTAACATGTCGACCCCTTCTGCCCACGCCTATGAATGAAATAATTTGTAATTTGATTTCCACTTTTATTCTTATCTTTATGCTTGCTTTTATTTTTATTTTTATTTTAATATTTTTTTTATTTTTATTTTCTAATTTTTATTTTTTATTTTCTAATTTCTTTATTTTTTCTTCTGAATACGAACTGTAACTCCACATTTGCAACTCTTCAACGAGAAAGAAGCATGAAAAAAGTCATCTGACGAGACGGAGAGTGTAGTAATATTCTTCGCCGATAATAAATTTACTATGACGACTTAACCGAGTTTGAGTCTCCATTAAATTGTACTATATATATATATATATATATATATATATATATATATACAAGGTTCGCTCAAAACGTTCAACGCCTCACCCAGAAATAAGAACATAGTCGAATATTTTTGGTGTGGAACAGTACTACCTTTAGAAAACTAGAAAATTGGTAGAGTGTCGCCACAACAAAAATGTTTACCTATGCTCTTATTTTTGAGGGAGGCTTAAAATTTCTTGAACAATCCTCATATATATATATATATATATATATATATATATATATATACGAAAGGATTAACAAAAAATATGTAGACAAAAAATGTCTATAATGTTCAATCAAATATGTATCAATGAAGAAATGAGGCTAAAATATACGTATTTTAAGGTACTTGGGAAATATGTAATTATGGAAGGTTTATCAACCAATTCCTGCCGAATATCATAAGAAAGATACTGCAATACGAAAAGTTTGACAAAAAATATGTAGACAAAAAATGAATACCTTATAATTCCCTAAGCCGATGTGGTACGCTTGTTGGCTGAGCGGTCTGATACTAAAGCTAACATAAAGTTGGGTGGGTTTCGATCCAAGATTCGAGCGTCCTACGCGTCTAGCCACACTGAAGAGCTGTGATAGAACGAAACAGTCTGTCTGTGGTTGAAAAAAAATATATTTATAGAGTAGCGTAAACACAGGGTCTACAGCGCTTGGTGACTGCCAATACTTCCTCGTTAAGGCATATCTAATTAAATGTTACAGATAATCTTTGTCGGCATATTTTATGTTTCAATCCTTTCAAATCGCCATATAGTTATTTTGAAACCAGATTGGAATTTGCTAACAAATTTTTCATATTTAATATATATATATATATATATATATATATATATATATATATTAGCTTCTTAAATATACATCTACTTTATGTATCAGTGACTATTAAGACCAGTGAAAATAGTTCTTTTTTCATTACTGCAAATCGTTTATTTTGGTTAAGAAGTTGAAATTTATTAAAAAGGTTTATATTGTATTGAACCAGTTCCTGTCGTTTCGGCTTTATAGATTTTATAAGTTTTTACAACTTTAACGGAAATACTTTCCTTTAGCCCGTGCAACCGAACAATTATGATTCTCAGTAAGCTTAATGAATTCAAAAAGTTAGACTAGGGACAAGGGCGAGAATTTCATAGGGAAGTCTAATATAAGAAGAGTGATATGGGGGTAGTAGTGATATGAGTCAGAGGGTAGTTAAGGGAATCTCTTAATTTGTATAGATAAATTTTGCCGACTACATAATGTTCGATATCCGTGAAACTTGAGAAGGAAAGTTTTGCGAGTATATATATATATATATATATATATGTATGCGCTCTTAAAATTTTCCAGTATGATTATATAAGTATATGCATTACCGAAAAGTAATTGCAGAGGCCAAAATTTTCTGGACTTTAGGAATCTAACCTTAATGTTTCAGAAGATTGAAAGCTAGATTTGTTTATTTGGATTTTTCCAGTCCAATTTTACGATATTCAGTGTAATTGTACAGATTTTGAGCACTTTGCCCAAATGTGCTTCTTTAACAATTTTCTTGTGTGAGTTCTTATGAAATGAAGCAATTGTTACATTTCCTATTTCGTTGACTTTTTCAGTATTATTTTTTCTTTTTAATCTATCAGGTTATTCACGCAGTTGCAAATGATTGACCTGTCCGAAAAATTTACACAAGCCATATTTATCCTTTCTTTTTTCTTTCTTTTTTTTCTTTCTTTCTTTTGGTGTTTTTGGTGTAACGATTAGCGTCGTAGAAAATCGAGACAGTGAACCGAGTTCAAATCCTGGACTAGGCAGTTTGCATTTCACAATTAATTCCATTGGGAAACATATTAATCTATTCCCCCTTCATCGATGGGTAAATAGTAAGGCAGACTGGGGTTTTTGGCCCTGGTATGGTAACCACTCTTGGAGAAGAAAAACTCTAACTTCAAACCAGTTAAATTCCGCGTAAATTGACCTTGTGCCGCATCCTGCTCATTTGGAAGGGTTAGGTATTTATCTATATATTTCAATATATATGTATATATAGTCCTTATTTTGTTTGGTTTAATGACATATCAATCTTTCGTGGGTTATTTAATGCCAAAGCTATCCTGGGAGTAGAATAGTAGAGATACAATTCAACCCATAGCTGTAGACAGGGATAACAGTGTTTATGCCTTTAGTATTAGGCTGAGAGTGAACCTGATAATGCGACAAGAATTCTAACTCGCTAACTACGATGTCGTAATCCAACACACCAGCAACTATGCTACGAGTACATCCTGCTTGTTTTTGACCAACGGACGTATATAGAAATTAGCAACGCACAAATGTACACACACACGCATATATATATATATATATATATATATATATATATATATATATATATATATGCGCTGGAATTTTCTATATCTTGACTATCTTGGGGGTCAACGTTTTCTGATTAACCAAACGGTATACGATAATTATACGAAAAACAAATTCTGCATTAGAAAAAACAGGAAAAACAATTCACTTTCTTAGCTTTTGTCTACTGTATTGTGTTTGTTTTTGTAAAACATTTCGTTAATTCCTCATCATAAAACCTTAGACACTGGCCATTTCTTCGTGTCTTTATTTAACAACCTCATTTTTTATCCTCTTTCTGTCCAGTGAGATAACCGATTTCTTAGTTTTGAATCTGGAACCTGTGTTCCCGTTAATCTCTTTTCTTCTCTTCTTCATCTACAGAAGTTCTTTTAAGATCTGCATATATATTACCTGTCCAGTTACACGCAAGTTGGTCACAGAGTGATCTATGACTTATTACTATTTGCATTGGTTACTTTGAGGGTGTCTTACTGAGAGTAACTTACAATGTTAGCTCTGCCAGTATAAATAAAACAAATCTATAATGACAAAAATAAATAAGTAAGTAAATAAAAATACGAATGAATGTTATTAGGAACGAATCATCATGGCATCAAAGCTGGATTGCAACTTCAAAGTAAGCGAGTTCGAACTCCAGTCGCTCTTTTAAATTAATATTCTAAGAAATGATGTGAACCTCATTGTCCTACTTAAATAGCATCACTACTGTTTTACTACGAGGATGGCTTAAGCATTAAATAACCCAGGACGGTCGATGTACCATAAAAACAATAAACCCAGAAGTTTGAATGGTACTCAGTACGTATTCTGAATATTTTGTGTCAGCTTTGCTCGTAAAGTCATTGTGTATTAGTCGCTATCGTGCGTTGGTTAGTGTTCGTATTCAGATAAAACCCAAAATATGGAATGCTGATTTTAAAAGCAGGCAGGGCTATTTCCACAAGAAAAAATAGCGCGACATTTTTTCTCCTTCTCTATTTCCATCCAAATGTGATTGTATTGAACCTTTAAAAGCGTATTATTTCAGAGGCCTTCGTCCTGCAATGGTTATTACAGCCGGAAATGGACACGGTGACCCAAGTTCAAATCTTGAGCTATGCTGTTTGCGCTTATCCTATTTACCAACCCCTCCGCTCGGGCAGGATATGACACAAGGTCAATTTTTAAGCGGAGTTTAACAGGTTTGAATTCAGAGTCTTCCTTCTCCTAGACTAGTTGCCTAACCAAGGCTGAAGAACCTAGTCTGTCCTACTATTTTACTCATAGCTGGAGGGAGAATAATTGGATTCATACCTTTCCCAAGGGTATTAGTGCTATGTGAAATGCAATCAGTCTCGTCCAGGATTTGAACTCGTGTCACCGTGTTCATTTCCTACGACGATAACCATTACACCACGGGCACCTCCTATGCTGTTTGCACTTATACCCTTGGGAAAGGTCTGGATCTGACTATTCTCCTACCATCTATTGGTCAATAGTTGAATTGCTGTTTAACCTTGGTATGGCAACTGGTCTAAAAAAAAGAAAACTTTAAATTCAAACCTGTTAAACTTCACTTAAAAATTGAGCTTGTATTACATCATACTTGAGGAGTTGAGTAAGTATATTTTTTTGCTTAAATTAAATGAAGCTGCAGTCTTATAATTCCATCAATCAGTCAATTGGATGCAGTATTTATCATTTACTTCTTTCAATTAATTCAATAAATGTTGCTGATGTTGTGGAGATATCTGATTTCGCTATTAAATAATCAACTTGTGAATTTTTTATTTGTAAGATTTCAAAAAAATATTCTATGATATTTTGTGCAGGTACTTTAGCAGAAAATCTTTGGGCATTTTCACCAGGAGTTTTAGTCACCGTACAAACTCAGGTAATAACAACTGAATGCTGATTTAAAAGGCATATGCGTATCACCCTCCCAATATCTTACTTTTTTTCCTCAAAGATTTACACCGTTCTAAGTCAATGAATATCACTCATCCTCACATTCGTCAAGAATATGGGGGACACCAGGTATTTGAGACAACACTTTCTGTGAGCAATAAGTAGTAAACGAACGAGGGTAATGTTCCACGGCATCCATCAAATTTTACCATTCTCATTTCTCTTTCCATTGAATTGCTGCTTTGTCAGCGGGGCTTAGAATATGTTGACTGGATCTCCTGTTGATAGTTATGACTCGCTCCACCAAAATGGGGGTTCATGTTTAAGGCACAAAAATGAATCTGATCACGAGGCTCCAGTTCTGGTACTCTGGGGAGAGTAGGCCTTTTTGTTGCCATTTTACCAGGTTCACTCTGACCTGCGGTGGTTGAACCTCTTTGGGTCCTATCTAAGGGGCCAAATAGAACTTTTTTGAAATTATTAGAACTAGTGAAGAATGCTTGAAATTATACAATTGTGTACAAATTATGAGTTTGGTTTCTTTGTTTAATGGCATATCAACCTTTGTAGGTTATTTAATGCCAAAACCCTCTTTCTAGAAGAACAGTAGTGGTACTATTTAACCCATAGCAGGGAGGAGGTTCATACCTTTCCTTAGGGTATTTGTCCGAATGTGAACGTAATAGCGCGAATGGGGTTCGAACTCGCTTACTACGATTACGTAGTCCATCGCTTTAACCATTACACCACGAGGACACCTCCCTTAAATTATTTGTATTATCTTTGGTTTGGTTTCTTTTGTTTAACGGTATATCAGTTTTCGTGGGTTATTAAATTCCAAATTCATATCTTTAGATGAACAACCGAGTTGCGATCAAATTCATTGCGGTAAGGAGGATAAAGGAGTTCTCCAAGAGTATTTGTCCGAAATTAGATGCAATTACGTAGTGGAGTTCGAACTCGCTTACTACGACGTCGCAGTCCAGCACATTAGCCACCTTGTGTCGGAGACTCCCGCGATTTGATATTTCCCGAATAGGTGAAATTTATATTCACATCTGCTGATGTTAGCTGTGAGCATGGTCGTACGCTTTGTTAGTGTAATAAATTGAAAAATTACTGAATGTGCCAACGAAAAACTACCATTGTTAATGAAAAGAGGATACTAAATGTAACAAAATTCTTTTTAGCAAGGTTACTGTATTGCTGCAATCGTTGTTGAGCGGGCGAATTGCTTGGGAAGACAACTGCCACTAATGAAAAAAAAACCGATGAAACTTGACACATGAGCTCTAACTTTTCGCAAGTAGACGCGAAAAGGACCGTCTGCCTTGCTTATTTAAAAATCACCAGCCAGCCATTTTGTTTCTTCGGATGACCTCTGAGGCGATGCGTAAGGGAGGATTAACGAATTTTATGGCATCAGTAACCGGTCGGCGACCCCGCGAAGGCTTAAAATGTTACTCACTTATATATATATATATATATATATATATATATATATAACTCAACAACGATACGCACGAACACACACACATACACATATCTATGAATAGATTTATATTTATAGAAGGATGGTACGTATATGTGTTTATATATGTAATTGTATGTATGGATACATGCATATTTTTATGTTTTCTTTTTATAGATCTATCGCAATCTCACATAAGTACGTTTGCAATAAAATAATTGGAAATTATTTTCGCAAGCCATACACAGCTTTTACATTATGTTTCTTACTGTAAAACTATTTATACTAATCTGTTTATGGATAGACTTAGGTGATCCACTGGGAGGTGTGCAAGAAATTTAAATTTGAACATACGAACAAATGGTATATGCACAACCCAGCATCTGTCCTAGAAAATGACACACATAAACTCCTATGGGACTTTGACATACAGATGGATCAACAAATCAGACCAGACCTAATAATAATCAACAAAAAAAAAAAAAAGAGAATTTGCAAAATTGTCGACTTTGCTGTCCTGGCTGACCACAGAATAAAATTGAAAGAATGTGAAAAGAAGGATAAGTACCTCGACCTTGCTAGGGAACTGAAAAAACTGGAACAAGAAGGTTACAATAATACCAATTGTGATTGGTGCTTTTGGTAAGTAACTAAAGGATTATTAAAGGGAATGGAAGACTTGGAAGCTGAAGGACGAGTGGAGACCATCCAAACTACAGCATTATTGAGAACGGCCATAATACTGAGAAGAGTCCTGGATAGTTGAGAAGACATGCTGTCACTCAAACTATAGTGAAAGACCATTAGCTAAAACTGATGTGAAAAACTCTAATGAGTAAATGATAATACAGCTATATCAACAGAATTAACTTAAGTACAATCAAGAAAACAGCGAAAAAAAGAAATGTAGAAAAAAAATGGGATGGGAAACAACTGTATGGATATTTCAAGCGACAAACTAAGGAAATTGCTCATGAGATGACCTAGTCAGGGTTAAGAAGTGGAAAAATTAATACAGAAACTGAATCTCTATTAATTACAGCTCAAAAATAATGCTATAAGGACTAATTATACAGAAGCAAACAATTGTAATATTCAACAGAATAGCGAGTGTACATCGAGGGACTCTGTGTGGCGTAATTATTAACGTACTGGACAGCGACATCGTAGTGAGCGAGTCCGAACTCCAGTCACACTATTACGATTACTTTCGGACTTACACTCTAGGGAAAGGTATGAACCCATTATCTCACTATCTAAGGGTTAAACAGTATCCCTACTACTCTTTTATGAGGAGGGCTTTGGTATTAAATAACCCAGGAAGCTTGATATGCCATCAAACAAAGAAATCGAGACGAAAATATCTTTATATTTACTCACACGTAGATTGTGCGAAAAGTATTCAGCCATTTTGAATATAATGATTAGCAAGTGAAATACAACGGTGAATAAAAGTGTCATGGTCACATGTTGATATGTTAAACTATATAAACAAAGACGTCTATTTTTGATAATCATTTAAAATTCAACAATTGAATATCTTGATATTCTGAAAATAAATGTGCTCTGACCATAATCATTACGTCTGTCCAAGGACGCGACAGAATAGGCTTGGAGGTGCCCGTGGTGTAATGGTTATCGTCGCAGGAATTGGACACGGCGACACGAGTTCAAATCTTGGACTGATTGCATTTCACATAGCACTAATACCCTTGGGAAAGGTATGAATCCAATTATTCTCCCTCCAGCTATGGGTAAATAGTAGGACAGACTAGGTTCTTCAGCCTTGGTGAGGCAACTAGTCTAGGAGAAGGAAAACTCTGAATTCAAACCTGTTTAACTTCGCTTAAAAAATTGACCTTGTGTCATATCCTGCACGAGCGGAGGGGTTGGTAAATATGAGAATAGGCTTGATAAATAGAGAGCCAATTTGAATATTTGGATAATCAGTTGTTCAGCATTGATATAATGTTATACAATACCCCGATGACTATAGTTAGGGAAACAGATCATCACCATCACCATCAACATTAACAACAAACTTCTTAATTGAAGACTCTTGTTTTATGTTTCCTCAGTGGTCTTTTGAAAGGTGGACTACTAGTATTACTGTCTCTATTTTTGGAGTCCTAGTTTGTTAGATTCGTCACATCTCCTTGGTTCTCCATTTTTCTTCAACCATCCAACGTCCTGTCGGCAAGGTTTTGAACACATTGTATCGCCTACAGAGGGATAGGACCACTATATAAAAGAAGGTGTGCCCTGCATATGACACTAAACTGTATCTGATGGTTTAGCTCTAATTCTTGAAATGGAGTATGGTTACTCCTTGATTGCCATTTCTCCCAAGAACACACTGACCCAGAGAGGTGGAAATTGGTTGGTTAGTTGGTTGGTTGGTTGTTTTGTTTTACGGCGTATCAACCCTTTTCGGGTCATTTAACGCCGAATTAAATTTCAAACAATTCAGTTTAGTATAAGTACAATTTTTGTTCACATACAGTTGAATTTCAAAACAGATCAGTTAAATATCGAAACAGTTCTATTTCAAGCAATTCCGTTTTGCTAAGTACACAGTTTAGTTCTATTTGACCTATAGATAGGACCCAGTCAGGGGCTACCACTTGGGGTCAAAGTGGACCTTGGAGAAATGGCAATGAAGGGGTACACCGCATTACCCAAAGCTCCAGCATTATTGGAGCCTCACTATCGGATTGTTTAGTGTCATATCCAGGAAACTTGTTGGTGGTCGGGGGTCTTATCCCTCTATAGAGAAGCAGCGGACGTATTCTACAGCTCCAGTCTACTGGGCAAAGTAACTGCTAGAGTACCATCTGTGGGTAAAATAGATCTGTTTAAGAATTATTCGTATTTGATGAGGCCGTGTGCACACACACACACACACACACACACACACACACACACACACACACACACACACACACACACACACACACACACACACACACAAATAAGCCGAAAAAACGCTCTGAAAAAACAATTACACCAATAATGTAAATATGAAAGTACAATTAACACGATTCCTAACGTCATAAAATAATTTTTGACAGATTGTCATACCGTTAACATCAATCAGTCAACTGTTTTGTCTTCTTGTCAGGTGAAGCTTGGCATTCCTCTCTTCCATCGAGGCTCTGACCGCCTGTAAGATCCCTTGTCTGTCTTAGCATTCAGGGATTTCGAGTTTGCAACATCTTTTTTTAATTAAATCTCTAATCCTATTTATCTCAACACCGAAAGACTGGAAAAAGAGACAGGGGAAACTGTAACTGTGATGATGAATTGAAAAAAAAAAAAAAAAATCAGCTAGAATACCTAGAAATGTCGAAGAGAACCGAGGAAATATGCCGTATTCGGCCTGGAGTGAAAACTACCATTTACTACTGTTGTGAAAAACCAGCTAAGATTAAAATGAATAAATAAATAATGAATTACTCTCAAGTGATGACATAGACTAACTCTATGCGTCAAGAAAAGAAGGAGTAAGGGTTCTCATCAGCTTTGAGGATTGCGTAAATGCAACAATTCAAGGACTCGGGGAATAAACTCATAAAAGACTTATTACAGCAAACAGTAACAGCAATATCAACATTAGGACAAACAGTAAAACAACAAAATCTAAAAAAAAAAAAAAAAACAGAAGAAAAATAACTGTATGATTACTTCAAGCAACGGACGAGATTGCCCCCAACATAACCTGAACATTGCTTAGAAGGGGAAAACTCGAGAGAGAAAACTGTGTTTCTTTTAATAGCAGCACAAAAAGGCCATTAAAATCAAATATCTAAAAGCAAAAATCGATAATACGCAACAGAATAGAAAGTGTTGGTTTTGTGGAGAAAAAGATGAAACAGTTAATCAGATGATATGCAAATGCAGCAAATTTACACAAAATGGAAGCAGAACTAAATAAAAAGTAAATGGTAATAGGTCAAGATTATAATAGGTAATATACAGTGGGGTAAAATAAATATTAGTACATAAGAAAAGTTTTATTTTTATCTTTCAAACAGGCCGAAAATTTTTTATACACATTTACTGAATTAGGATATATTCTACTAATATATGCATATAAACTTAGGTTACAATTAATTTTACATAAATTAATTACATTTATTTATATTCATGAGTGAAAAAAGTAATTGTACAGTACAACATAGCTGTCATGTTTTTGTAGATTGTTCCAATAATGCTATCAGTACCCATAGTTAGCCTTCTAGTATGTTCCTGTAATGTTATCAGTACCCATAGTTAGCCTTCAGGAACGTTCCAATAATTCTATCAGTACCCATAGTTAGCCTCCTAGAATGTTCTAATAATGCTATCAGTACCCATAGTCAGCCTTCTAGAATGTTCTAATAATTCTATCGGTACCCATAGCCTTCTAGAATGTTACCATAATTCTATCAGTACCCATAGTTAGCCTTCTAGAATATTCCAGTAATGTTATCAGTTACTATAGTTAGTCTTAAAATCTAACTGGAGCTTTCTGCAATTGCTTGTCATACGAGAAGATTTGGATCATGGCAAGAGGTAAAGAATTGAGTAATTAACAAACAGCACGGATTGTTAAGCTTTGGAAAGATAGAAAAAGTTATATTAATATCTCAATCAACCTGAATATTCCTTTGACAACGATAATTTCATTTATTGCCAGGTTTAAAAGACGTAAAACAATTGAAAATTTAAAAAAATACGGGTGCTCCAAGGAAGATTTCTCCAAGATTATCAAGAAAATTAGGACACCTGATTAACCAAAATCCAATGGTTACGCATGAAGAGCTGCAGGAAGAATTGTGTCCATCAGTAAGTAGCGTAACGAAACGAACAATAAGTAATGAAATGCTGAGGAATGGTCTAAAGTCACGGAGATCAAAGTAAACTCCTCTCCTATTGAAACGACATAGAGATGCAAGGTTGAAATTCGTAAGATAGCATAAAGAAAAGGAAAATTCGTTTTGGGAAAGAGTATTATGGACAGATGAAACTAAAATTGAGTTGTTTGGTCATAATTATGGAAATCATGTGTGGAGGAAAGATAACGAAGCCTACTCACCAAAGAACACGGTACTAACGATAAAATTTGGTGGAGGCAGTATAATGATTTGGGAATGTTTTTCAGCGAAAGGTGTGGGCAAAATATTAGTAAGAGACGGTAAAATGAATGTCCAAAAGTATAAACATATCTTGCAAGAAAATTTGATGTCTTCTGTTGAGAGTCTTGAGCTACCTTCTGATTACATTTTCCAGCAGGATAATGATCCCAAACATATAGCTAAATCTACGAAGAAGTGTTTATCTGAAAATAATGTTAATGTTTTGCAATGGCCAAGTCAGTCCCCGGATTTGGATCCAATTGGGAACTTGTGGCGATTTATGAAAATTCAAATCCGAAAAAGAGCACCAGCAAACATCAATGATCTGAAGACAATATGCCGGGAAGAATGGTACAAAATACCTACTAATTATTGCAAGAAATTAATTGAGAACTGCAGGAAGAGATTAGTGGCTGTTGAAGTGAATAAAGGGTATTCTACTAAGTACTGAATAAAGAGAAAGCGTTTTTTTTTGTACTGTATGATAAATTTTTTCCACTCACGAAGATGAATAAATGGCATTCATTTCTGTAAAATTAATTATAACCCAAGTTTATACTTTTATCATTAAGGGTTTTCGGACTATTGTCTTCATCTTTATTGTTATTTCCACAACGTTTCGGTCGATATATCCTCCAGCCTCCTGCTTCCGGTCGAAACGTTGTGGAAATAACAATAAAGATGAAGACAATAGTTCCAAAAACCTTAATGATAAAAATCAACAAGCTTCGTCTCAGAAATTTAGACAACCAAGTTTATATATACATATTTGTAGAATATATCCTTATACAGTAAATGTATGTAAAAATTTTGTTCAGGCTATGTTTGAAAGATTAAAAAAATTCATATGTACGAATATTTATTTCATCTCACAGTATATTATCTAATTGTTGTAGAGTTGCTAGCACTCCTTCAGCACTCGACCAGAAGGACTGGCTCATAGCCGTAAATAGCCTACGATTAAGGACTTCGGTGGTTGATTACTAAGTTCAGTAGATGGGGTACACTTCGACTAACTGTGGTATCAACAGAACGGATCTGGTCGGGTGTATCACGTCTCTGGTTACGGTAGTCAGTCGAGGTTGCCTGGCGTGTGTGCCAAGGAGGCCAAGCATTCGCGTCATGTGACCAAGACTGACATTCCTCGACCCTCAGGGGCCGTCTCCTCAGGCTCTAACTCTCCTCAGAGGGGCTAGGTTTATCAACTGGTGCCCGAGGCGCCATTTTTTAGGAGAATGGGCCTGAGGAAGTTTTGGAAATGCCGGGCGCGTCTGGGCTTTGGTCCGGTGCCTGCACCCAGCTTAAAAAGGCCTTGTGCTGTACTCGCCCGTTAGATGAGGCGCGCGACGAATACCCTTGATTTTAAGCTGATTAATATTTGGACTGATCTAACTTCGTTTGGTTATACAGCATTTTGACCTTCCTCTATTTCTTGTAAATTCTCGTGTTGTACTGTTTTTTTGTATGTATCCGTTAGCACCGGATACTGGTGTTGAATGAATATGTTAAGCCTTCATTCTTTCTGTGTATCATTCACCTCGATGCTGCAACACTAATACAAGCTGCTTCTAGGGTCTAGCATTAAGAGTCCTATGTGCCGCGAATTAGCTTGAAATTATAATAGAGGAGGAATGAGAAATTAGGGAAAGGTTGGAAACCATACAAACTACAGCATTGGTGAGATCGGCTAAAATACTTAGAGGAGTCCTGGAGACCTGGGAAGAACTGCTGTCACTAAGTTACTAGTAAAATAATACCAATTAATCCTGATGTGAAAAACTCGCTAGGAGTGAAATAACAATGCCAGAAGTTTCACTCCATAAAAACTTTCTCGGTACGAAACTGCTGTGCTATCAAAGAGAATCTTTCGGCATCGTCTCGTGTAGGGTCTGAATAAAATTTAACTCAAATTCTAACATTGATTCAGCTCAAACTGATACGACCAAACAGTGTAAAATATGTCGGCCAACGTCATTTATGTTATTTTTGCCTGAGCTGACGTGTCGACTTATTTATCTAAAGAGTGTCTTGTAACGTTACAGCTGAGGGGATGAGTTGATCGTATTCGATTCAATCTCGTTCCTTTCAGACGATAATGCAGCCCACTATATTTTTAGTTGAAGAGATGTGTTGTTGTAAAGCGTTTGGTTTGGAGGAGGGGAGGAGATTGAGTGCATCTTTGACTGGGTGAGCTGACAGGTATTCACCGAGAGGAAGAACTAGAGAAGAAGTAGAAAGTAACTGGGCGGGGAGTAGATATTGACAAGGGATTACAAAAAGACTGGCATCTGGGGATGGGGGTAGATACGCAATAGGGTGACAATCAGAAAGGGCGGAGTCAGGTTGTGTGACAAGGAAAACAGACAGCTGGTGGAGTTGTTTAGAGGCATAAATAGAATAAGATAAAACTAATTCCCGAAACCCTAATATATGCATGATTGGGAAGTTATACTAATTCATAACTTGATATCGCATATTTCGTTAGATTATCGGTATTGGGGTATGAAAGCCGAATTATTATTTTTTAGTTTACCGCTAAGCTAAAATTGATACAAGGTCATTTTTTAATGACAGGAAGTAAGCTGCCAGTCGTAGCAGGTTTAAAAACCGTTTAGTTTACGTCGGCATTTCCCGTTGAGGGAGGCTTCAAACAGCGGACAATAAACTCAGCCCTTATCCCTTTCATGCTAGATAACTGGTTCTATCTGGGGGAAATGCCCGCTTAGAATCCAGTCTTTAGCTTTAATATTATTTGTCTAAATTTCTGAGATGAAGCTTGATAATTACTATTACTTAGAATATTCGGACTATTGACCTCATTTTTATAGTAATACTCACAACCTTTCGGCCGATATGTCCTTCGGCTTTCTTCAGATGTTTCCTGTTGAACTCCAGAGTCCACAGAGAATCTCGAACTGAACCCTTTATTAGAACCGCGGGGTAGCCAAAAGTCCTAGAAAGCTGATGTCTCAGTTTCTATGCTTTATTCGGGTGATAAAGTCAATAAACAGAACAACTGTTGTGTAAAAACATGGAATAAAGCTACACTTCAAGAACATTTGCTGATGATTGAAATCACACTTAACAGCTTGTGAAATCAACATACGTTCCAAAAAGTTGAAATTTACGGGTAAACTTCTTTTTTCTCACTTTTCTTTCACCTGCATATATAAATATATTAGTTGTTTAAAGAGTTTAGAACAGATGTGCAACAATAAACCTAAAATACTACTATTAGTGGTCGATCCCATTGGTCTATAGGGTAGAGTGTTCGTCAATGGTCCGGGAGACCGGGGTTCAATTCCAGGACGAGTCATATCAAAGACTCAGAAATGGTACTGGGTGCCTCCTTGCTTAAGACGCAGCATTATAAGGTAGAGATCAAGGGTAAAGTTGAGAAATCCCTGAAAGTAGTAGCTATTAATCCCTGGTGTAGTAGCTATTAAAAAGCGAGTCTTTGAGTCGTCCTCGACGACGGTTTCCAAATTTACATACTTACTACTTCAAGTAATTATAATAATCTTAGAGCCCAAGTCCAAAGAATGGAGGTCTTCAAAAGAACTTATACCTGAGAAATGGCTTAGTTTCGATGTGCCAAAGAAAAGAAGGAGGAAGACGATTCAATTGCATTGAAGATTAAGTAAATGCAAAAATTGAGTCAATCGAAGATACCAAAAAAAGAGCAAAGACGGGCTAATTACAGCGGCGAACAAAGATAATGTCAAGAAAATAAACATAAAAACAAACAGGAAAACAAAAATGGGAAGAAAAACAACTGAATGGGTTTTTCAAGTGAGAAAGGAAGGAAAATATACACAAGACGACCTGAATATGGTTAAGAAAAGGAAATCTGATGACAGAAAGTGAATCGCTATTTATAGTAGCACAAAATAATGCAATAAGGGTTAATTATCTCAAAGAAAAAATTAATAATACTCAAATGAAAAGTAAATGTAGATTATGTGATAACAAAGATAAAATACTTAATAACATCATATAAAAATACTTAATAACATAAAAATAATGTAAAATACTTAATAACATAAAAATACTTAATAACATAAAAATACTTAATAACATAAAATAATGTCAAAATACTAAATAACATAAAAATATTTAATAACATAAAAATAATGTAAAAATACTTAATAACATAAAAATACTTAATAACATAAAATAATGTAAAAGTAAGTAAGTAAAGTTAGCGACCATAGTCGAGGGTGACCCGAAGGCTCCCTTTTCGATAGCTACTACACCAAGGTGTAGGGGAGGGCGCTACTCCATTCCCTGGATTGCTCCACTTTACCCTTGAACCGTACCTTATAATGCTGAGTGTTAAGCAAGGTGGTATCAAGTTCCATTTTTAAAGTCTTTGGTATGACTCGACCTGGGATTGAACCCAGGTCTCCCGGGCCATTGGCGAACACTCTAACCGCTGGGCCACTTAATAACATAAAAATAATGTAAAAACACTTAATAACATAAAAATACTTAATTACATAAAGATACTTAATAACATAAAAATACTTAATTACATAAAAATACTTAATAACATGAAAATACTTAATAATATAAAAACAATGTAAAAATACTTAATAACATAAAAATACTTAATAACATAAAGCGCGAATGTAGCAATCTAGCACAAAAGCAATACAAGAATAATCATGACTAAATAGGAATAGTGATCCACTAGGAATTGTGCAAAAGATTAAAATTCGTCCATGCTGACAAATGGTAAATGTGCAAATTGGAATACCTCCAATAAATGAGATGCCAAAAAGTCTCTGAGATTTTGAGATACAAACGGATCTCCAGATCGCAGCCAGAAGACCAGACCCAACATTGAATAACAAGAATAAAAGAAATTGTCATGTTGCGGACTTTGCCATTCTGTCGGACCATAAAGTAAAAAGAAAAGAAAGCGAAAAGATATACAAATACTTGGTTATTTCGAGAAACCTGGAAAATCTATGTAACATGAAGGTGACGAGATGTAGCTGGAACGATCCCAAAAGAACTGGGGAGACTGGAGAGCAGAGGAAGAATGGAGACAACAACACTGTTAAAATCAGCAAGAGTTCTGGAGATCTGGGGAGACTTGCTGTTTCTCAGGATTTAATAAAAAAAACCATCAGTTAAAATTGATGTTAAAAACTCGCATTGAGTGAAGATAATAATATCAACAGAATCAATTTAAGGATTAAGAAAGATAATAATAAACAAAAGAACTAGAAAACAAAAACGAGAAGAAAAAACTGTACAGATACTTCAAGCAAGAAACTAAATAAATTGCTCATGAGATGACCTGGATATGGCTCAGAAGAGGACACCTGAAACGGGAAACTGAATCTATTTTGTTGCAGCGTATTTTATGGTAGCATAAGAACTAATTATGTCTAAGCAAAAATTGATAGTACGTAAAATGGTAAGTGATAGTAACGTGACAGAGAAAACTAGCACAAAAGAAATGCAAGACGAGGCATGACTGGGCGGGAAAAGCGATCTATGGATGATTGTGCAAGAGATTAAAATTTGATCATGTTGACAAATGCTATATGCACCAATCAGAATCCGTTTGAGAAAAGGATGTATCCAAAATTCTATGAAACTCTTAGATGCTAACGGATCACCAAATCCCGAGCAGAAAACCTGATCTGGTGTTGATAATAAGAAAAAGAACTTGTCACCCTTCTGACCTAGCGGATTTTACCGTCCCTGTCGACTAAAGAAGGTAAATGAAACAAAGCAAAAACGATAGATGAATACTTGGATCTTGGCAGAAAGCTGAAAAATCTGTGCAATACGATGGTGACGGTGTTAGCAATTGTAGTTGGTGCCCTGAAGACGATCCCCACGTGTCAAGACTGGAGGAACTAGAGATTTAGTGTGACTGCTGTAATTTAATAACATAGAATTTTAGGTAAAAAATTTAAAAAAAAGTGGGGATGTCCTCGTGGTGTAACGGTTAAAGCGATGGACTGCGGAAGTGGGTTCGTACTCCAGTCGCGCTATTACGTTCACTTTCGGGCAAATACCCTTGGGAAAGATATGAACCCCCTTATCCTCCCAGCTATGGGTTAAATAGTACTACTACTGTTCTTCTAGGAGAATTGCATTGGCATTAAATAACATACAAAGGTTGATATGCCATGAAACAAATGAAACCAAACTAAACCTTACAAAAAAGAGCTCTTAATGTGTATTGATGCAAAAAATAATGTAAATTAATTTTGGGTAATTGTGAAGTAAGCGTTATGTTAGTGGAGAGTTATAGGTTTGGTTTCTTTGTTTAATGGCATATCAACCTTTGTGGGTTATCTAATACCATAACCATCCACGTAAAAGAACAACAGTGACGCTATTTTACCCTATAGCTGGAAGGATAAAGAGGTTCAATACATTTCTCAAGGGTAGTAGTCCGAAAGTGAACGAAATAGCGCGACTGGAGTTTGAACTCACTAATTTCGAAGCTGCAATCTAGCACCATCGCTATTTCTACCCGGACACAATAAGGAGAAACAAATTTTGCTTATTCATTGTATCAAGCAGTTTTCTTTTCTTACACGAGGATAAAGAGATTATACATTATACATAGATTATACATGTTTTCATATTTAAAATTGTCTCGATCACATCCTCTAACATATTCTAATCCCATGAAAAGGCAGTGAAGTAAATTCTGAACGCATGATATTGCTTCCAATATAAAAGAGTTTTTTTTATATGCATTCTTTGCTAGAATCCACATCATTACTTGGCCATGTGTTCTTAGTCATGAGATTCTGTGATATTTCGTAGTTTTCTTTAATCTTGTTAATAAAAATGAAAAACATAAGCTTTGATCACGCCGTCTTTGAGCAACCTACAAAATATATGATATGGAATAGAATTAAATGATTGAGTAGGGAGACGATGTTACAACCTTAGATAAGCCAGTTTGTGTACTAGACTTGCTTTAGAAAACGTTGCTTTTACTTGAACGTTGACTCCTTCCACAAATCACAATGAGATTTATTTACCCTACTCTTCACCAATGCCAGGTTGCGATATAAAGCCAATGTTTAAATGAAGTGAAGCTGGTTTGAAATCAGAGTTTTCCTTCTCTTAAACTGATTGCCTTGTCAACGTTAAAGATCCCAATATGCCAACTATTTACCCTTAGTTTAGGGGTGAAGATATGATTCGTGCTTTCCCCAAGAGCATTTTTGCGCGAAGTGAAGCATAAACAGCCTTGTCAGGATTTGAACGAGGGTCACAGATTCCATTCCCATGACGATAACCGTTACGCTAAGAGGGCCTCAACTACTCTTGATGATAATTACACAACTATTTTGAAGTAGGTTACAATGACCGTATTCATATAACCATTTTTTCCGAAAGAGTTAGGGAGAAATGATACTAAGACAGATATTTTGGCTCTAACTTCTATATTTGGGATGAATCATAAATTTCCTTTTCATATATTAAAGACTTAGGCCAAGAAACTTTTGCAAGCTTGTAAAATCTTCCAATTCTTCATATCACGCAAAATTGTTATCAGTTGAGAGTCTATGTCAAACTATTCAGTCTTTATATTAAAACTCCGGAATTAAATGAAAGCCAAGGGAGTGCAAATAATCGTATATGCATATGAATAGACGCCATTTCAGTATGGTCGGTGTCTCATCAACTGCTGTCCCCATCCAAACAATATTCCGTCGACTCTGGTCGCCCAAGATGGTCATTAGTGAAGCCTCCGTGGAATATGATCGCATTTAATCCCTCAATTGAAATGATTTGCTTCCTTCCAATTTAGTTGGAGACGAGAATAATGACAGTCTGGCCGTTAGAGACAATAAATCAATCATGATTTGGCAGTGATACGATAATCTGGATAAGAGAATGCACACGGGTGACTGGGGGCTAATATGCGCGACACACGACCTTCAATCACTATATATATATATATATATATATATATATATATATATATATATATATATATGTGTGTGTGTGTGTGTGTGTGTGTGTGTGTGATATGATAGGATTGATATACACACGTATACAAATTTCTATATGAATATAAGTATATATATATATATATATACATATATGTAATATATGTGTGGGTACATATGCGTGTAATCAGTTGTATGTATACAACACACACACACACACACACACACACACACACACACACACACACACACATATATATATATATATGTAGTATACATGTGTATATATATATATATATATATATATATATATAATACATATGTATATGCATATTCCTAAATGCAGTTGAATCATATGTACAAATGAATATATAATTATGCATTTATGTACACTTATATCCACGCATACATACACAAATATATAATTATGTGTGTGTGTATGTGTGTGTGTGTGTGTGTGTGTGTGTGTGTGAATATTTATACGAATTAAACTAGATATCATAGCTTGCTGCCACTACTCGTCACGTCAGATGATATGGAAAAATGGGTTGTATCTCTCTCCCACTATTTTCTCTATCTATCATTATGGCATGAAAGGGACAAGACCTTTGTGTGAATAACTAGCGATAGAACAGTGTGCAGGTAAAATGGAATTCAGGCTATTCCAAATGACTTTTGTAAGAAAATTTTAAAAAATGATTCTTTTTCATCGTAAATGAAATATATTGCACAAGGTACCCTTCCTATACCACAATGCACACACAGAAAAACACATATATACAAAGGGAGTCCTCTTGGCGTAGTGGTTTTGTTTTGTTTTATGGCATATCAACCATAGAAGGTTATTTAATGCCAAATCCACTTTTATACATATAAACAATTCTATTTCAAACAGTTAAGTTTAACAGAAGTACACTGTTTAGATATCAAAAGCAGTTTTATTTCAAACAATTCGGTTTAGCATAAGTATAAGTTTTTGTTTATGCACAGTTAAAAGTAAAGACAGGTCTATTTCAAATATTGGAGTGGACCTGGAAGCGATGGCAATAAAGGGGTACACTGCAATCCCCCAAGGCTCAAGCATTACTGAGTCCTCCCCAGATTGTTTGGTGTCATATCAGGACACTCGTTGGTCGGAGGGTCTGACCCCTCTGCAGAGACGCAGTTGGTGTATTCTGAAGAAATTTAGTCGATGTATTCTGCAGCCCCGAGCCGTACACTGATATCGTAGTAAGCAAGTTCGAGCACAAGTTGCGAAATTACATTTACTTTCAGACAAATAGCCTCGTGGAAACCCTTATATTCCCATCTGTGGTTTAAATAGAACCACTTATGTTCTTCTAAATTGGTGGATTTGACAGTATATACCCAACAAAGGTTGATATGCCATTAAACAAAGAAAACGAACTAAAGCAATATAAAGCAGGTGTTAAAGACAAGTAAGTGTCTAATCGTAATATCATGTGAGAAATTATCAGAATATTAGAACAGTCCTCTTGAAAGATTGTTTACAGGGTCAGCTTTCATGCCAAGGAGGAGAATGTAGTATCCGTGCGTTATCCTAGGATCAGAATGTTTGCTTAGTAATTATGATTATTTAGAAGTTATTATTTCGAAGAGCAAAAAATTCATTGCTTTCTAAAAAATATACACAAAATAAGAGAAACTGTACGTATAATTATATAGATTATTGTCTAAATCTTTTAAATGTAAATTTATTCTTTTGGTCATATATTCAATTTTATTTTAACTGTTTCAGGGACTACACTCCTTTCTTTAGTAAAAGTGCTTGAGAACGACACAGATTCTTTTAACTATGAAGTTATTAACAGACGAAAAAAAAGAAAAAAGAAAAAAGAAGCAAGAACAAACAAACAAACAAACAAACAAACAAAACCAAACAAAACAAAAAGAAAACCTGAACAGTTCTTACATATTTAAAGTTTTATCGGTTCGTCTGCTAGCGAAATAGCGAGCGAATTAAGCTTCTCCATTAACTTCCAACTAATCTGTGTGTACAAAAAGGTAAAGAGAATGATAATTTTTGTAGTGCAGAGATGGTAGGACTAATGAAAGTAACATAAGCTCAATGGCTGTCTGAACAAAAAGTTATTTGTTTGAAAAATCGAATTAAAAAACACAACAACTGAGTTGTATTATTGAATTACCTGAACAATGAAATAAATTTTCCGAGACACTAATCTCCCGTTTCCAAATACATATCGTCTATAGAATGATCATTATGGTCTCAAAGAAATTCAATTGGAATCAGTATAAAAAAGTGAACATACCTTCAACATCAAGAAGAAGAATCGTCATAAATCGACAACAAAATCATTGTTGACACAAGTCAAGAACTTTTTATGGGTCTTTCTCATACATGCATACATGCACGGGGTGTCCTCGTGGTGTAATGGTTAAAGCGATGGACTGCGGAATCGTAGTACGCGAGTTCGTACTCCAGTCACGCTATTACGTTCACTTTTGGGCAAATACCCTTGGGAAAGGTGTGAACCCCGTTATCCTCCCAGCTATGGGTTAAATAGTACCACTACTGTTCTTCTAGGAGAATGGCTTTGTCATTAAATAACCTAAAAACAGTTGATATACCATTAAACAAAGAAACCAAACCAAACATAGATGCATGCATACATATATACATATATATATACATACATACTTATACATACACACATACATAGATCCATCCATCCATACATACATACATGCATACACACAAACATGCATAGATGCATGCACACTCATCCATATTTACACACCTGGGTAAATACTTACATACTTACATACAAATATACATTACCAGTCAAAAGTATTTAGCAACCCTCAAAAATTTTTATTTCTCATCCTAAAAGCGTTATTTTTAATAAAATAAGTTAAGCACCACAATGGTTTTTATTTATTATACTAAATACAAGTCTTCCTGATGGTTGGTTGGATTTTATGGCATATCAACCTTTCTAGGTTATTTAATGCCAAATCCATTTTTATGCCAATAGACAGTTCTATTTCAAACAATTCAGTCTAGCATGAGTACACGGTTTAATTGTCAAAAACATTTCTATTTCAAGATATTCAGTTTATTCAAACAGTTCTAATTCCGGTAATTCAGTTTAGTATAAGTATAGATTATTTTTTAGACACAGTTAAATGTCAAAACAGGTCTATAATGAACAATTCAGTTTAGTGTAAGTACGGTTTCAATGTCAAAAATAGTTCCATTTCAATCATTTGGATCACTTTAGCATAAGCATGCAGTTTAAATGTAAGTACACAGTTTAATTGTCAAAAACATTTCTATTTCAAGCTATTCAGTTTAGTCAAACAGTTCTAATTCAAATAATTCAGTTTTGCATAAGTATGCAGTTAGTTCTATTTAACGCATAGATAGGATCCTATCAGGTGCTACCACTCACGGCCAGAGTGGACATGGGAGCGATGACAAAAAGGGGTACTCCGCATTCCCCAAAGTTTCATCATTACTGGAACCTCACCATCAGATTGTTTAGTGTCATATCCAGGAATCTCATTAGGGGAAATTTCTTACCCCTCTGCAGAGGTGCAGTCCGTGTATTCTACAGCCCCAGCCGACTGGGCAAAAGTCTTCCCAAGCCACATTAAATACAAATTAAACAACAAAAAGAAATTAAACAACAAAAAAAAAAAAAGAAAAAAACTTCTAAAACTTTTCATTCATTAAAATGACTCTCTTTAGCCGCTCTCACCGCTGGACAAATTTTCGGCATTCTTTCCACCAAAGATTGAAGATAGATTGAAGATAGTTCTACCCAGCTTTCCTGCAAGAGTTGCCAGAGGTGAGCCACATTTTCGGTGGTTTAGCTCTGACTCATCAGTCCAATTCATCCAACACCATTTTAATGTGATTCAAGTACGCTAATTACGCCGGCTAAGGCATCAGTTGAAGGACGTACTATTCCTCTTTGCTTTTAATGTACCTCTGCCAGAATTTACTTGTATGCTTTGAATAAGTACAAATCCTTGAGCCTCAAGCCGTGTTCCAGAGGGGATAGCGTGATGCTACAGTATGTTTTTATTACCTGTCTGATTCAATTTTCCCTTCTCCTGGTGCAAATCCCCGACTTTGCGATTGTCAAAAGCTAGCACACCATTATAGAGCTTCCTCCATGCTTTACAGTTGGTGTTATAAAGAGGGTTGCAACTCTTCGCCACACATAGAAATGACTGCTCTATGGTCCAGTCTTTGTGCGCCTTGGCCCACTGAAGTCTTTTGATATTGTTTTGCTTCTTCAACAGTGGTTTCTATGCAGCAATTCTGCCATATAGACCAGCTTCACAGAGTATTCTCCTCACAGTGGAGGTTTTCACATTTTTCACAACATCAGTTCAGTTGTGATGTGATGTTTGAAGCCATTAGGTTTTTGTCTCGCAAACTTATGAAAGTGTCCTCTACCCTTGTTGCTTTTGGTCTATCAGCCTTACTTTTATCAGCTTTTATTTTGACCCATTTTCTGATTCGTCAGCCAACAGTGTCATCCACTGTAGTTCTGTGATTTTTTGTTTTTTAATTTCTCTTCTTGAGAATTATTTTTTTTTTTTAAGTAATGAGCTCTTGTCTTTGTTCAAGTGTAAGTTCACGTGTTTTGTGTATTTTGTTGAGAAAAAAGTTTTGATCAAGATGAAAGTTGCAAAATTTAGGTTTTAATTTAAACAAAATCTTATAACAGATTTCACTACTGGGCAAGGTACATAAAGAAAAAAAAAACATCTTCAAATAATTCTTTTAAAAGATACCTCGCCAAAGTTACCGGGAAAGACTTGTATTTAGTATATTACATAAAAACATTGTGGTACTTAATTTGTTTCATGAAAAATAACACATTTTGGGGGAGAAATTAAAATTTTTTGGGGGACGCCAAATACTTTTGACTAGTAGTGAACATACATACATACATACATACAAATGCTGTTTGGATCATTTTATGTAATGGCATATCAACTTTTGTGGCTAATATAATGCCAAAGTCATCATTGTAAAAAGACAGTTATGGTACTAACCCACAACTAAAAGGCGGATGAGAGAGTTCATACCTTTTCCAAAGTTTTTGACCGAAAATGAACGTAATAGTGCGACGGGCGTCCAAACTCGCTGATTATAATGTTGCTGTTCAGCACGGTAGCCATTACGCCACAGGGACTCCTCCATGATATATATATATATATATTGGCATGAGTGAAATTGGTCAGAGGAAACACATGTGATACAAGGGGATGAAGTTTGTCTGAAAAGACACATGTGTTCAAAAAAGGGATGAAGTTGGTCTGTGGAGACATATGTGTTCTAAAAGGGGTAAAAGCCTAAGAAAACACATGTGTTCCAAAGGAGGTGAAGTTGGTCCGAAGAGACACATGTGTTCCCAAGGGGGTGAAGGCCTGAGGAGATGCATAAGTTCCAAAGGAGGTGAAGTTGGCCCGGAGAGATACACGCTTTCCATAGGGGGAAAAGTTAGCCTGAGGAGACACATGTGTTCAAAAGGAGAGGAAGTTGGCCCGAAGAGACACATGTGTTCCAAAGGGGGTGAAGGTCTGAGGAGATGCATGTGTTCCAAAGGGGGTGAAGTTGGCCCGAAGAGACATATGTGTTCTAAAGGGAGGGAAGTTAGCCTGAGGAGACACATGCGTTCCAAAGAAGGTGAAGTTGGCCCAAAGAGACACATGTGTTCCCAAGGGGGTGAAGGCCTATGGAGATGCATGTGTTCCAAAGGGCACTTTTTGTGGCCCTTGAAGAAGTGGCTGTCCCTATGTATGTGTGAGAGTAGGTGAGTGTGTGCATGCGCGTGTGCATAAATCCTTTAATATCAATTTTTCTTCTGTTTTTCATAAAGCTGTCATTGCTATTGTCAGCCTTTTGATCAAAGCAAATCAAAAGTCTTGTTTTTGTTAAAAGCAACAGTGGAAATGCAAGTGGGATACACATAGATACAGCGTATACTCATTGTTTAATTTCCGGGTTTTCGTATGTTCGCTGTCTACAGATTGTGAAAATAGTGAAATTTGTTATTAGTCGTCCCTTCTCATATTTCTATCAGTACAAATTAACTATCGTAATGTATGTATATCTTATTCAGTTTACAAAGTGAAATACATTATATAGTTTAATTCAATTAATGCAGAGCTGTTGTAGCTGGTCATCCAACGCTTGTTCATCTATGTGAAAGGGTACATGTGAGGTCGTCCTTGCTTCTCCAGTTTTGTCCTGCATGTCTTATACGTCTAATTCGGATGGTTTTGGAGATGGGAGATAGGTGGCCGTACAGCTGTTGTTTTGTGGGATATTGCTTCCAGGATTAGTCTAATATAGATCGTTGCATTCTTGTGCAATTGCCGACAACCTTTATCTCAATACGCTTAGTCAGATTCCATGTGGTGCATCCATTTATTAGTAGGGACACGACCGCTGATTGGGAAAAAAATGCATTTTATTTTATCGGATAAGTCTAACTTCCATATGACCGTCCTTGCAAATATATCCATCACTGATCAAAATGAATAAGAAAAGGAAACAAGCCAACTCAGTATATTATATTGTAAGAGTAGTAGGGATACCCGGCATTGTATAATGAAGTAGCTACCTCTCCACCACAAATAAACCTGATGTCTGGCAGTGTAACAGATAATAAAGAGGTTTGTCTCGACAACTCTCGTGGTAGATGAAAGAAACGGTCACTCGAGAGTTGGAAATTTCTTAAAAGGATCGATGAGTTAGTTGTTAACCTGCCAAGGTCAAGAACCGACTAGAATTTTGAAGTTAGAGAAACCGTAACTCTTCCATTTGAGGTGGGCTATGACTTAGAAATTCTTTCATCAACTAAATGAATATCACTACGCGTCTTTCTGATTTGAGACCGGTCCGGAATAAGGTGGAAACACAGTAATAAAGTGAGTGGTATTTTTTCCTGTGATCACGTGTCTGAATTATTTCTTTCCAATGATTTTTTCGTCATCCGTTAATCACGTCATTGTTTTCGGTAACTTTCATCATGATCTGGCATTGCCTCAATTGTTGGGGAAAATAACTTCCGATATGAAAACAAAGTGAAAATATGTATTTTAATACTTTAACATCTTTCTTCAAAAAGACCATTAAATGGGCGTACTTAAAAAACAAAACAGACGTTAGTGGTAAAACAAACTGCAGTTACATTCAACTTCAACCGATGGCACTCGTGATTTAATTGTTATTCTCAAAGGAAATGGACACAGAGACCTGAGTTAAAATCGTGTAGGAGGCAGTTTGCATTTTACATTGTGCTAATACTCCTGAGAAACGCATGAATCCAATAATTCTCCTTCCAGCAATGGGTAAAATAGTTGGGCGGCCTGAGCTCTTTAGGCAGAGGAACCGATTTAGAAGAAGGAAAACACTGAATGCAAATCAAAGGAGTACTCTTCTTTTCTGTCAAACTACTTTGAAAAATCCTCCTTTTCCTGCGCCCCATCCTTTTCATCCTCATGTAGATCCACAACATATCAACATTTCAGTAAAAAATGGCAGGATTTATCGGTAGGTGGGAAGAGAGTAACTGATGGTAAGAGTTGGAAGTGGAAGATAAATGAATGGCTATATGTATATTAGTTCTACTTGATGAAAAAGATATCTGTTAAAAAATGGTCGAAAACTTGTATTATCATTATTACTATAATTGTTATTTTACTCCTTGAGAGTTTTTCAGATCAGCGTTAGCTGATGGCTTTTCACTGGAGTTTGAGTGACAGCAAGTCTCCTTAAATCTTCAGGACTCTTCTCAGTATTCTGGCCGATCTCAACAATGCTGTAGTTTGGACAGTCTCCACCCGTCCCGTACCAATCTTTTGGTGACTATACCCAGAGCATTATTATAATTATTATTATTATTACCAATGTTGAGAACTGATGATTATGTGTGTCGGACCTATGGTGACCCCGAATGACTTTCGATGTCATTTTCACATGTTCTATGTTATAAGTAAAACTACTGTGTCTTTATGTCAAAAGTTACGTCAGTAGGGTTTGTCATTTTAACAGGAAAATTACGCGGACATATAGACAAAAAGAACTTCATTTATTTGTACATATGAGGTGCTTAGAGTGCAACACAAAGACAGTTAAAAACAAGAAATCAATTCCTGGAAGAGATTACAGTTATATTTGTTCGTAAAATACAAGAAGCGATAGAAACTATTTTTAAAATTGCGGCACCATTCAACATGACGGATTCGGAAGGTAGAGACTGACAAACTGGTTTCCGTTTGGCAGACATGACTTGGAATGCCAGCAACTGTCTATTCTGGAGGATGTCATTCGATAGTATTCATATGTATGAACACAGACATCTAGACAGCTTTTTGTACGATCAGTATCGGGTCTGTGATGCGTGTGCGTGTCGCTCAGAAAGATAGAGGTCATGTTGTGCTACGATTTGCAATCGAAGACGGCTTCTGGCTTGAATTATTCATTGGCAAACTAAATTTACGCATAACCACATATTCAGACATGAATATATATATATATATATATATATATATATGAAAACATGTGAGTGTTGATACATACTGTAAATAATGACAGATATATATCTAAGATATACATTCATATGGCCACACGTAGATGTATATTAGTCAGTTTATACACGCATGCACGCATGTGCGCTCACACTCTTACGCAAACACAAAAATACCCGCACACATACCTAGGCATACAAAAACGCATATACGTGTATACTGCCATGCTCACGTGTATGCTCACATACATATATAGACTCCTGCATGCAAATTTATACTCACAAACTCTCTCTTCATCTCTCTCAATCTATATTTCTCTCTCTCTATCTATCTCTCTCTCAATCTCTCCTTTTCTCTCTCTCTCTCAATCTCTCCTTTTCTCTCTCTCTCTTTTATTCACACAAACCAACTGCACATATTCTCACAGATATCGGCATATACATGAAGACTTGCATGCAAATACTGACACGCACGTACATAACACATAAGCATTTGCACACCCACATACTCACATACTTGCACCTACACATATACACATATATGCGAGCACGTATACTCACCACATTTGCGCGCAAAGAAAGACATTAACACAAAAATATATTTGCCCACGCACGTGTGTCCACACACTCTTATACACATGCAAACCCCTATGCACATACACACAAAGAAATATACACATGCAAACACATGCAAAGACACCCCCGTGCGTGTGTTCACACACATATAAACTCTTAAATGCAAATACCTCCTTATATATATATATATATATATATATATATATATATATATATATATATATATAAATAAACACAACCATAAAATCCTAAAATTCCAAACAATTTTCGACAATGTGGTATTTATGAGCAAGCCTCAATCAAGTAATATAAATAAACTTTTATAGAAGGTACTTATTGAATAACCTTCTGATTTTTTTCTTTCAAGCCCTTAGAAGCAAATTAGCCGTACAGAGAGAGGGAGAGAAAGAGAGAGAAAGAGAGAGAGAGAGAGAGAGAGAGAGAAAGAGAGAAAGAGACACAGATACACAGACAGACAGACAGACAGACAGAGATATCCAGTTGAATGGATTTCTATATCTTAATTCCTTTACAGCTCTGAGCATGCTTTTCCAGCTGAATAAACGCTGCAACACTGTCTTTCAACTTATCATTCACATACTTCTAAAATCAACCAATACTGATATGGTATAAACATCTACAAACATTTAGTAGGTACATAAAGTATAAATGAACGGAACTCTACCCACCAATATATATATATATATAAATATATATATAAATATATATATATATATATATATTACTCGAGAGCTATACGTCTAACTAAATATGTATCAGTAAAGAATATATATATATATATAAAAGATAAACAGATAAATGAAAGAGGAGTGAGAAATAAATACAGAGTTTGCATTTATGTTAGCGTGTGTGTAAAAGATAGAGACAGAGACAGAATCAGAGAGAAAGAGTCAGAGAATGAGTGTGTATGTGCACGTGTGGACGTGTATTTAAGAAAGTAAATAATAGAGAGAGAGAGAGAGAGAGCAAGCCAATGAGAGACAGAGACAGGAACCTAGATATCCTAATGATATAAAAATATAAGATGTGCGTTGATATCTGACCTTCAGACCTTCTCATTTCCTTTTTGCCTACCAACTGAGATTAAAGACAAGCTCGGTTCCTTGCCAACGACAGCTCAATACTTCAAACGGAGATTTAACAGACACAATCTTTTGACAATCATTGGACACTAACCCCAGAAGGGCCAGTCGGATGAACAGAGGGTTGCTCGATAAGAGAAGAAATTGTCAGTCTGGTTCATGGATAGAATGAAAGAGAAAAAGGAAGATGTTAAGTAAAGATAATGACTAAATTTGCAAAGGCGTCGAAAGTCCGAATCTGGTCAAGTTGGTGTCACTGGCAGCATCGGCGAAAGTAGATTTAAAAAACACGCAAAATCTTTTCTTTTCCAAGTTATCTATTTTCCAGAAAGCGAGGTGAAATGTTCGTAAGATAATAGATGTTATTGGAAAAAGCTCTAATAAAGGGGCAGCAGAATACAACGACTGTACCTCCCTGAATGAGTATCTTAGTTATGATACGAAACTGCATCTAATGGTGAGGTTCCAGTTCTGGAGTTTTGGTGAATGAGGAGTACTCCTTCATTACCATACTCTCCAGTCTACTCTGACCTGGACTGATAGTTGAACTGTTCAATCATTGGTTGATTTTTATTAGTTATTTGAAATTATACAGTTGTATGCAAATTATCCGTATTACATAAAAATACTTGATAAATAGAATTATTAGTGTCAGAGAAATACTTGAAACCATTAAACTGCATGCAAATGAATAATTTATATTAAATAGCATTATTAGTGTCGGCAATACTCAAAACTATTTAACTGTGTGCAAGCAAATGAACTCTAAGAATTCGTTTAAAGATAGAATTACATAGAAACTACTCACGAATCATATATATATATATATATATATATATATATATCATCACATCACACTGCCAGCACGGATCTCTCTGACCCTCTCTCGCCATCCACCTCTATTGTCCATCGCTTCCGGGAGGTCTTCAAAGCTCTATCCTGTATCGGTACAAAGCTGTTGTAAATAGGTTCTATCTGGTCGCCCTACATTTTCTTATCCATGTGAAGGGGTCCACAGAAGTATATCGCTTATGAGTTCGTCCTTACTTCTCTAGCAGTGTCCCACATGTCTAGTTAATCCAACTTGGATAGTTTTCGTGATGGGTGATGGGTGGTCGTACAGCTGCTGCTTTGTCGGGTGCGGCCTCCATGACTTGTTCAGTATTGCTCGCAGCGTTCTTGTGTAATTGCCATCAAACTTTTTCTCCATACATTTAGTTAGCGTCCATGTAGTGCATCCATATATCACTATCGACACGATCGCTCCTTGGAAAAAACTGTGTTTTATATTATCGGTCAGGTTCGACTTCCATATGACCGATAACCTATCGACAGCTGTCCATATCTTTGGAGATGTCGCCTCTTTGATTAAAGCACATGTATTCAGTCTTGTCTGCGTTGACATGGAGGCCGATGCCACCTGCTGCTCATTCCAGACTATGTAGCAAGGATTCGGTATGGGCGGATGTATTTGTTTTAAGCGCTATGTCATCGGCGTAGTCCGCGTCTGTAATTGTTTATGCGGAGTAGCTTCTCCTTCTTTCCTTTACCAACTTGAAACTGTTTTCGTTCATTAAATCAATAGATGTTCTAAGCACGTAATCTAGGCAGATAATAAACAGGTATGGGGCTCATGTGTCTCCTTTTAGCACACCTGCTACAGTGTCGAAGTAGTCTATGTGTCCATCCAGTGAGCGGACTTTTACTTTCGTGTTTTTATACAGCATCATTATGGTTGTGACGTTTTCTTTGGGGAGGCTGTAGGCGAGAAGTAATTGCTCCATCTTCCTTCTGTGTATGGAGTCAAAAGCCTTGGAGAAGTCGACGAATAATATTGTTGCCTCAAGGTTTTTTGCACGTACACCTTCTAGAATTCGATGGATAGTCAAAATTTGTGATGTCGTGGATCGATTTCTCCGAAAGCCATTTTGGTTTTTCCTTAGTATTTTCTCAAAATTTGGTTCTCTGCAGTTTCATAGTAGAACATTGTAGATCTTGGACGCTATGGGTGTAAGGGTTATACCTCGGTAGTTCTTGGCTATTCCGAAGTCACCCTACTTAGGGAGAGATTTGGCATTTAATTAACCCATAAAAGTTGATATGCCATAAAACAAACGAACGAACAACTAATTAAATATAGTATGAGTTTTTTTGTATTGACCCAGGATCAGAGACATAAGACACGCACAGACATTTTCTACTATCACCTCTATGGTACAAGTGTACTTAGGCAAGTGAGAATAGTAGCTCCATCTAGCTAATGCCTTATATTCTTTTCAAATACGATCAGTTACGATTATGGCTTCAATCGTGACCGTATGTTTTCTGTTGAAATGTTTTTTTGAATCGTTAATCTCTAGAGATGGAGCTTTTTTGTCTCATTTCATATTACGTCGGGATGATGTTGTTCCGGATAGAATTTTTAACCCATAGCGGTATCGATTTTCTACCATATGTAGGTATGTATTGATAGAGATAAAACAGTTTATAACAAAAACAAAAAGAATACAGCCCAGTCAGCTGGGCTGTAGAATACCCCGACTGAATCACCGCAGAGGATTAAAAAAGAAAAAAAAAACACGAACGAGTGTCGTGGATATGACATTAAACAATCTGATAGTGAGACCCCAGTAATGCTGGAACTTTTGGAGATGAGGAGCACCCCTTCATTTCTATCGTTCCCAGGTTCACTCTGGCCGGGAGTGAAAGCACCTGATACGGTTCTTTCAATGGGTCAAATAGAACGGTTTGATATTCAAGATAAGTTCAAACAAATGACATGATAAATTGAATTGTTAGAAATAGAACTGTTTGATCATTTAACTGTGTGTAAATAAATGACTGATGTTTAATTAAATTGTTAATGATACATTGTAGTACGTGGAAACATTTATCTTTGTTGACTTAAGCTGAATTAAATAGTTAGAAATAGAACTGTTTGATCATTTAACTGTGTGTATCGACAAAATGTGTTTAAAAATCATATATTCAATATATATGTAAAAACACGATTTGGCATTAAATAAACGACCATGGTTGATATGCCATAAAACCAAGCCAAACCAAACTAAACCAAACAAAAGTAATACAAGAGTAGGTATCACTGAATGGGAAAATTGATCCACTGGGAATTGCGCAAAAGATTCAGATTTGACCATATGGACAAACCTGAATCTCCCCTTGAAAATAAGATGCATAAAAGTCTATAGGACTTTAAGATACAAACGGATCACCTATTACAAGCCAGAAGACCAGACATAGATTTTTTTTTTCTTTTTCTTCTTTGATAAAGCAAAATTTAATTTTTAGCTTTGATAGTCACCGGTAGTGATTAACTAATTTATCATACATTCTATCTATTTCCACGGAAACTGCAACAAAAATTAGATCCACAATAATAATACCATTTGATAAAACATATTTTCAGCGACTGCATATAAAGCTCGTAAAAATCTGCACCAGCTGACGTAACTAGATGTTTAACAGTTGCGTTAATAGCATCTTTGTCAGGAAGATATAGTCCGTGTTGTCCATTTTTCATCGGTAGGATTCAACGCAAAGCAATACGAGGAACTCTCCGTAGAGTAATGGTTAAAAATCTGGACTGTGGCTTTAAAGTAAGCGAGTTTGACCACCAGTTTCCTTATTACGTTCACTTTCGGACTAGTTATTTGTTAAAGGGTATCACGGCTGTTCATCTACAAGGATAGTTTTGGCATTAAATAAAGAAAACAAACCATCAAAAAATACCACTTGAAAATCATCACGTTATATAATTAAGGAATGATTTTTATATTAATCAATTTTGGTTGATTATATTTTATCATTCAGTTTGCTTGGGCTTAGAACGTTGTAAGCGAGTTCGATCTTCAGTCGCACTATGGCATTCCCATTTGGACTAATACTCTTGGGAAATGTATGAATCCACGTTTTCCCTCAGCTATAGATTAAATAGTACCACTACTGTTTTTCTACAAGGATGGTTTTGGCGTTAAGTAACCTACGGAGGTTGATATGCCATTAAACAAATAAACAAAAAAATTAGAACAAAGAGAGGACGTTCTTCCAGATGTGACGGATTATTCAAACTTGTCTTGTCTGGCCAACAGTTTTAACAAGTTCATATTATCGAAGATTCCTTAAAGACTGTATAAAACCGGAATCGTCCTTCTTTTATGGTGGAATATACAAAGTACCTGAAATCTTACCTTATGATTATAGAATAACAGACAAAATACACTGACGACTGACGCATGGCGCTAGGAATTTAAATGAATCGAAGAGTTTGTTAAAAAGTGCTGGATACTATTGCATAAGTTCAATAAAATTTTACATATTTAATTAAAAAAAAAACAACCAACCAATAAAACAAACAAAAAACAACAAGAAACAATTACTACATTATCACATCCCTAGGCACACCTTTTATCATTTAGTGCGGAAATCAAAACAAAAACAAAAGTAAAATAACGTAAAAGAAGGCACTGTTTAGTAAGACGTTGTTAGTGGTATATCGAGTCAGGTGTATTGAACGATATGAACGTTCAGGCATGTGGGTGTGCGCGATCGAGAGTGCAAGTAGAGGGTGTATGTGTATTAATCGAAAATTCACGTCTGCCCCGAGCCAACTTAAGAGTGACTAGGTACTTGCATATGTAGAGAAAGCCAAGCCCAGAAGGGCTATAAACGCTTTTAAAAGAGACTTTAATGACATTCATATGGAAACAGAGAGACATTTTAAGGGATTGAGCTTAACGAGACGACTCGGGGGTTGTCTACCAAACTTGAGGCCACTACAGCCAACGGGGATCATCCCCTTCACTTTCCCGGCGCTTAAAAACAAAAGAGATATAATCTCTTTCTTTCCCGTCTTTCTTTCTTTCTTTCTTTCTTTCTTTCTTTCTCACTTTTTCTTTCTCTCTCTCTCTCTCTCGCTCACACACACATATTTCTATCTTATTACGTTAACTTATTTCGGAAAAAAATCTTTACGAATGAGGCATCCAGTGAGCATTGAACTCTCTTCAAAATTGAATTGGTTTATTTGATGCGGTTCCTCATCTTTGGGAAACGACATGCACTCGTAACGTACTCCTCTCTTTCTTTTTCTCTCTCTCTTTCTCTTTCTGTCTGTCTCTCTCTCTTTCTCTCTCTCTCTTTCACTTTCTCTCTCTCTATATATACACACACACACACACATATATATATATATATATATATATATATTCGTGATAGAATATAAGTAGAATTAAGTTTGAATAGCGTAGACACAGAGTCATCAGCGTTTAATGACTGCCAGTTTCTACTCTACGGAATCATTAGACCCAGAGACTCTCACGTGATAGATATCACATTATATACTGTTGTGTAGGGCATGATGGGAAGGGTAACCTATTGGAGCATTCTTGCTGGGTGAAAGAAAAAGGAAGTTTGGAAAATCAGATTAACATGTTTCGGCAGGGATCTTGCGTCATCAGAATGCTAATGATTTTACAACCAAACGAATGTACATTAGGGAAATAGAAGGCTAATTTTTATAAAGTGTCTGAACATTCAATTTTAAAATCTAACTGCATCCTTCAATTTTATTATCTTTTAGCTGTTCGCGTCTTTAAGTAATTTGTATTCTACGTGGATGAATTTCGAAGGGATGCATGATCAATTTACGTAGGACTGTTTGCAGTATCCTCATTCCAAATTAATGCTAATCATTATTAGAGCTTTTGATAGAACCAGGTATTCCATTGTCATCCAAGGGCACCTTTGGTGGTGTAATGGTTAGCAAGCTTGACAAGCAAACCTACACGAGTGAGTTCGAGTCTCATTGGGCGCCCCATTCATTCGGCTTTATGCCACATCGAAGCAATGAGCTTCGTAAATTACTATTCCATTGTCAGCCAAGGAGCCAAAAACTATACTGTTGAGAAGGCGTTAGAAAGCGAATCCTGTTACTGTCATGCAATGGTATTTTAGAAACTATTTCTAAAAATTTCAACGAAGTAAACCATCTAGCTACGATTGATGCAAGGAATCTGAAATAAGATTGTGCAAATTTTTAGATTTTTTTAAAATTATAATGACTTTTAAAAATAGAAAATAACATCTATCGTGTAGATTAGAAAAAATTCAAAAAAATTCCATTTTTGAGAAAAAGTTAAAGTTTTTTTATATTTTTATTACATCAAATAAAATAACGTATTTTTTGTGGTTTGCAATAAATTTCTAGTTAAGAAAATATTTTTATTTATCATCTTACCGAAATTATTAAAGTTGGTATCATTATCATCATGTCGTCCCGCTAGCACGGATATACCTGACCCTCTCTCGCCACTTCTCCCTATCATTCATCGCTTCTGGCAGGTCTTCAGGGCTACATCCCGTATCCTCACATAGCTGCTGTATGTATGTTCGAGCTGGTCGTCCTGCTTTTGCTTGGCCATATGCGGGGGTCCATAGGAGTACATCACTGATGAGTTCGTCCTTGCTTCTCCAGCACTGTCCTGCGTGTGTGGTTCGTCTAGCTTGTATAGTTTTCGTGATGGGAGGAAGGTGGCCGTATAGTCGGTGTCTTGTGTGGTGTTGCTGCCAGGACTTGTTCAATATTGCTCGCAGCATTCTTGTGTAATTGCCGTCTAGCTTCTTCTTCAGCCGTTTAGTTAGCGTCTAAGTAGTGCATCCATTTAGCAGTATCGACACGACCGCTGCCTGGAAGAAACGGCGTTTCATTTTATCGGTCAGGTATGATTTCCATATGATCGAGAGCCTATCGATAGCTGTCCATGCTTTCGTTAGCCGTGTGTCGATGTCTTTTTCGGTTGATGAGACGCTGCTTCCTAGGTAGGTGAATTTGTCTACTAGTTTCAGGGAGGTTCCGTCTAGTGTGGAAATGTCGCCTGTTTGGTTATAACACATATATTCAGTTTTGTGTGCATTGACATGGATGCCAATGCCTGAGGCGGCTGGTTCCAAAACTATGCTGTAGTGTTTCGGCTGGGTTGGGTGTATTCGCCAGTAACGCTATGTCATCGGCGTAGTCGGCGTCGGTAATTGTTTTTGCGGGGTACCTTCTGCTTCTTTTCTTTGTTAGCTCGAAATCATTTTCTCTGATTTTGTCGATCGAAGTTCTAAGCACGTAGTCTAGACAGATGATAAAGAGGTATGGGCTAGCGTGTCCCCTTGTAGTACTCTTGCTACAATGTCGAAATATTCTGTGTCTTCATCCGGTGAACGTACTTTCACTTTGGTGTTTCTGTAGAGAATTGTTATTGTTGCTACGGTTTCTTTTGGTAGGCCGTATGCTAGTAGGATTTGTTCCATCTTCCCTCTGTGTATGGAATCGAAGGCCTTGGTAAAGTCAACAAATAGTAATGTCGTCTGTAGGTTTTTTGCCCGTACGTCTTCAAGGATTCTACAGATGGTCAATATTTGTGAGGTTGTGGATCTATTTCTTCGGAAGCCATTTTAGTTTTTCAAAGTTGGTATAATTCATCAATAATTTATAAAAACTAGTTTAAATAAGTGATATTGTAGCAATTTAAACTAATTTTACTAGATAAAGAGATAAGTGCAAAAACCCGGGCCTTTATTTGATAATATTACGATTAGAAATAATGCCAGATGCCATAATCTTTCTGTGTTATTTATTTTGTATAATTAACATTTTGGAATCTTTAAATTGATAAAAATCTATGGCAAATGCGTGAAAAATTTTTCTATGAAAAATTTTCGAACTATAATACGTCACCATATTTTGAAGCACCATATTTTGAAGCAGAACACTATTAACAATTATAGAAGACTAAAACTTTTCTCAGTTTTTTCGTTTAATATTTCATTTGAAAATAATTTTCGGATTGTATATCGCATTCCACTATCACCATGAAGACGCTTTAACAGAAGAAAAAAAAATTAGAAGAAAATTTAAAAAAAGGGAGAAAAAACGAAACGTTTGCGCTCTGAGTATTTTGTTTCTTCAGATTTTTATATTTACATGCCATAGGATTTATTTCCATTTTTCTCCAATGAATATATATATATATATATATGTTGCGTTGCCATATACACGAATATGGCCATGTGCAAATAGACATGTAATGTTCATTACTATAGAACATATAAAGAACATAGGAATCTCGGAATTCGAAAACACGTAACGACTTCTTGTTCAGTTACGAAACCTTTTTATTAACTTTGAGTTAAAGGTTTCGACGTAAGGAGGAGAGACACAATCTTCTACGCTGTCTTATTCATTTGGCCCCCAACTCGAGGTGCCCCCATCGGGCGCACGTTCGCCTCGCGCCTGAGAGCTCCAAAATTGATCCTTCTCGTTTTGCGTCCAAAACCCGACTCTTATTTTCTTCAAATTCTCACGCGTGCTTCCGGTGCGTGACGTCACCCGCAACTTGTCACCCAGTATCGTCTCGGACTGTTATGACATCTGAGTGACACCTCCATCCGCTCGCGCGCACCCGCGTTAACACCTGCTTCAATCTTACACCCAACCAACCCATGGGCAGAGCCGAAAGGTTCTCAGCCTTACTAAACTCAAAGGCATGAACCGAAATCCCTCGGCTATTTCATAACATATATATATATATATATATGGAAGTAAGTATGGATCTGAATCCGACATTATGAAGAGAGTAGAACAACAGAACAATCCAAATTAGATTAATTTATTTTGATGAAAGCCAATGTTAAACGTTTCGGTTTTAATAACCTTCATCAGGACATTGATATCATTAGAATTGTTCACACAGCGATGGATGCTTGTCGAGATATCAGGAGCAAATAAAATGTATATAACGAAAATAAATAAAAGATATAAACGTACTGTATGAACAATTCTCATGATATCCAAGTCCTGATGAAGGTTATTAAAACCGAAACGTTTAACGTTGGCTTTACATCAAAATGAATTCATCTAATTTGGATTATTCTGTTTTTCTACTTTCTTCATATATATATATATATATATATATATATATATATATATATATATATATATATATATATATATATGTAAGCAATAAGAATGCTTACGAAATCTTAAGATATGATTAACGGCTATCCAACTTTAAAATAATTATAAAGATGCTATTGAAAATTATTAGTTAGAATCATTCAATGTTACCAGTATTTTAGAGAAAAACTTTTAAAATGAATTTTTTTAGTTTATATTCTTATATTTTATTCAGATTATTTGCAAATATCTTATTATATTTGTTAGTGTCATTCACATTTAATGTTCGCTTAAATATTCCCACGGTTAACAGGCAAAAGCTATCTACAAATCAGAAAACATTTTAAGAATAAATCTCCATAGAATACTATAAGAAAGAATTCCCCAAAGTCAACCCTATCTACTGCTTTTAATATTATGTGTAAGACAATATGATTGCTATATGCTAGATATAAATTAATTTACGATTGAGGCTACATTGTAAAAGAAAGACGTGTCTGATAAGAAGTATTCACAGAAATACCCTTTTATATGAAATATTGGAATTATTTAGTTTTGTAATTTATGCTGAACTCTGGATTCTATTTATGTCGAAGATACAAAAACCACAAATTTTGGTCGCTTTTCACAGTAGTTCTTATTAATAGATTTGCCGAAAAACATCCCCTTTTAAAAAACAATTAATTCTGTCCTTACACTGTTCAGAAGCTATTCCTGCTCTTTTAGCAGGATTTAGAACACGCAGACTGTTTTCTTTGCTGAGAGGTGCCCGCACCAAAAAGGGGTGTACTAGGTAAGACACTAAACATATCTCTGATGATCTAGAGATATGCGACGCGTGGAGTACCCACTTATTTCTGTTACTCTTAGATTCCCCCTCACTCGGTGTGGTAGTACCTGTTAAGGTCCCATCTTTGGCTAAAATAGAATTTTTTAAAAATTATTCGTATTCGATAGGAATACTTGAGGTCATATAGCTGTAAATTATTTGTATTAAGGTGAGATCGTTTTGTTTAATAGCATGCAAACCCTTGATAGTTATTCAATGCGAAATCATGATCACACACACACACACACACACACGTATATATATATATATATATATATATGTATATTGTCATCCATACTGTTTCGTTGTATCACAACTCTTCAGTGTGGCTAGACACGCTAGACGCCTCAAGCTTGGATCGAAACACGCTTAACTTTACGTTAGACTGATAACTTACCACTCAGCCATTTTGACGACCTACATCATCTCGGGAATTTAACGCATTTTGTATTTAACTTCCGTTTGTTCATATTTTAGGCTATCAGATATCGGAGTGCTCAATTCATTAGAAGAGCTTTTGCATTACGCAAGTGGCAGCCATTAATTCCTTTGCTAGAGCGCACAACCCCCGGGAATATATATATATATATATATATATATATATATATATATATATATATATATATATATATATATATGAATTTTTGGCGAATAGTCCATTGGTAACTTTATTTCTAAACGACTTAGAGTTCATTTGCTTGCACACATGGAAATGAGTTTGATAATTGCCATTTATATTTTGCACACAGTGACGTTATATAGTTTCAAATAAGTTAAATGATTATATAGTTCTACTTGACCCAAACAGGTACTACCACTCCGGATCAAAGTGGTCCAGGTTTGTTTTATTTTGGTTTGGTTTGGTTTTATGACATATCAGCCATTGCAGGTTATTTAATGCCAAATCCATTTTTATACAAATAAACAGTTCTATTTCAAACAATTCAGTTTAGTATAAGAATGGTTTTTGTTTACCCGCAGTTAAATATCAAAGCAATTCTATTCCAAACTATTCAGTTTAAATAAGTACACAGTTTTAATGTCAAAAAAGTTCTATTTCAAACAATTAAGTTCAGCATACAAAGACATTTCGATTTCAAACAATTCAGTCCAGCACAAGTAAGCTGTCCAAACTTCAAAAAAGTTCTATTTCAAGTAGTTCATTTTAGCATTTGTATGCAGTTTAGTTCTATTTGACCCATAGATAGGACCCTATTATATGCTACCATTCCAGGCCAAAGTGGACCTGGGAGCGATAGCAATGAAGGGGTACTCTGCATTCCCCAAAGCTCCAGTTTTATTGAAATCTCACCGTCGCGACACTCTTTGTGGAGTGGTCTTACCCCTCTACAAAGAAGCAGTCGGTGTATTCTACAGCCCCAGCAGACTGAGAAAGAGTGGTTTCTGGTATAATATAAATGAAGTGGTACTCATTTCGCGAAGCTCCGAAGCAGGAGCATCACTATCAGATGGTCTAGTGCCATATCCAGTACACTTGTTGGGGTGGGAGGGTTTTACCCTCTGCAGTGATCCAGTTGGCGTATTCTACAGCCGCAGTCGACGGGGTTATTTGTATTAAAAATTGTTACTTGAAGCTATGATTATGTACTAAAGATTATTATTAGTACTTGAAATGATATACGAGGATCATGAAATAAGTTTCCAGACATTTTTGGTATGAGCACTTCTATTTATAGTACACACATAAAACTCTAGTCCCTTTCGAAGTAATCTCATCCAGCTGCAATGCACTTGTTGTATCGCTCCAACAACTTCTGGAAGGCCCCATGGAAGTCTTCTTGTGTGAGCGTGTCAATGACCTTCGTCACAGCCTCTTTCATCTCCTCAATTGTCTCATAACAACAGACTCTGAGCTTAGGGAATAACCAGTTGCAATTGGTGCCATTGGAACAACCTCCGACGGATTCATAAAGCGACTTGAAGACTTGGCAATCAACGGACAAGTAGAACCTATCCAAACTACAGCATTGTTGAGATCGGCTAGAATACTGAGAAGAGTCATGGACACTTGAGGAGACTTGCTGTCACTAAAACTTCGTTTTGATTATTTAACTGTAGGCAAACTTGACAATGAACTTGAAACTATTTAACTTTGTTGACTTATGGAAATGTACTAAGCTTTTTGCTTAGATGTGGCACAAGGCCATATGAAAGGGGCACCCAATGAGAACTTTGTTGACTTATGTTTGCAGATCATATCTATCTAATTTATATCAATAAACCTAATTTGGCATTGAATAACATATAATGGTTGATATGCCATAAAAGCAAACCAAATGACAAAAATGACATATGAGCAACTTAAGTGTTGAGTTCATGATTTCTGAAATAACTTAGATTGAAATATTACTCTCGCTTTGACTGGTGGAGAAGCAAAAACTTCTCGAACCAATAATCAGAGGAAATTAAAAAAAAAGAGAGGCTGGTTTGCAATTGTAGTAATAACAGCTTAGTCATCTGAAACGTGGAAATAATATTTTTCTTTTCATTAACAATTTATCGCAAGTAGAAAATTCATCACACCCCAGGGATTAAAAACAAAAGCATGTGTTTGCTGCGAGTAACAATTCAATCAATCTCGTAGTATTTTTTTCTATCTGTACAATCTGGACACGCAAATGCGCACACAAAGAGGAGTCTCTTTATTCCAAACACGCACACCCACATATCTATAGATATAATTCCAGGTCTGAGTTCAATATAAAATTGTGTCGGCAAAACAACTGCATTAAATACGTTTTCGAGTAGCTTGCTCTATAACTTGACAAAGGTAGCGATTTTTTTTAACCTAGTCAGTTATTACAAAAAAATAAAATCATACTTTTTTAGCCATTCTTATTTTCTTTTGTCTGGGAGATTTTTGGGGTGATAGTTTTCTTATCTATTTATTTATTTATCAATTATTTCACTCTTTGCACCTTTTTCTTTATTATATGTTTTCTTTTTCTTTTTTAAAAAATGAATTCTCCAAGATATCAAAATGGAAGTCGAAATAGAGATTGATTTGTCTCCGTTTATTACTTATAATTTGAATTCCGGCAATTATTATGCATGAATTCCGAAGAATTTCCACTTAGCTAGCTTGTCCATATTACCAAATGGTATATGCACAAACCAGAGTCAGTCCTGGATAATGAAACGCATAAAATACTCTTGGATTTTAAGATACAAACAGATCCCTTAATCCCATCCAGAATACCAGACCTAGTGATAATAAGAAAATAAAGAAAAAAAGACTACTCGCCGGATAATGGATTTTACCGTCCCTGCAGACTATAGAGTAAAAATTAAAGAAAGCGAAAAGAGAGAGAAGTACTTGGAGAACAAAGAAAGCTGTGAAATATGAGTTTGACGGTGATACCAATTTTAATTGGCTCACTTAGAATGGCTCTCAAAGGCTTCGTAAGAGTACTGAAAGAGCTAGAAATCGGAGGACGAGCCGATATCATCCAAACTTGGACATTATTGAGATCGACCAGTATAGTGAGAAGAGTCCGAGTGACAAAGGGACACTTACTGTTACTCAAACTCCAGTGAAAGACCTTAAATTAACACTGGAGCGAAAAATGCGCAAAAAGTCTTCAATACCGGTGAGAAAGAAAGTTTGAAGAGCGTCGACGTAGAATTAACAGCATGTGGTGACTGTCAGTTTTTCACCGATGTAATAATTAGACCAAGAGATAAGCTCTATTCAAATATCTATCTATCTATCTATCTATCTATCTATCTATCTATCTATCTTAGCATAGTTCCAGCTGAAAATAACGATATTATTATTCACGTCTTGAAAGTAGTGTCAGTGTGCTCAACATAGAATCAAAGTCTCGTTTCTTAGCAGCGCAGAGTGTATATTTATAGACACGGAAACCTCACATTTATTTTACTTACAATAAGAGATAAAATGTACAGAGGAAAATGATAATGATCTAAACGCGTATAGAATTTAATATTTCATTATATATGAATGAAAAATATAAATATTGTCGAAATCTTTGTGATTTAGCACATTCAACCATACCTCTGTCCATTATAATGATCAAGGAAAACCTATGGCTACATTCAGTCGTAAACAATCACAGTTGACTATAAAATAAAATATAAACATTCATATATATACAAATTCATGTATAATTCAAGTTGAAAAATAAGATAAGGATAAAACATGATCAAAGCTCATGACTCACAGTTTCACGTCGTCGAGCTTGTACTCATAACGACTGAATTTGTTAGATCTAACGGAACAAATATTTACTTTATGCGGTTGAATTGCTCAGTTAAATGGAACCAATTCAGATGTGTTGAGCACAAGCTCACCAGAAGATCGACACCGTGAAACTCTGAGTCATGAGATTTATCCAATTATTATTGTTTTAATCTTTGCTAGATCTTTGCCCCAGCGTTAGCTAGTAGTCTTTCACTGTCCGAGTGACATCAAATCTCTTCAAGTCTCTAGAACTCTTCTTAGTATACTAGCCGATCTTAGTAATGCTGTAGTTTGGATGGTCTCGGTTCTTCCAGTCCCCTAATCAAGACTTTGGGGACAATTTCAAGATTATCATTATTGTTTACTTTTTTCTCATCGGAGTTTGAGTGACAACAAGTCTCCTCAAGTCTCCAGGACTCTTCTCAGTATTCTGGCTGATCTTAATAATGCTATAGTTTGGATGGTTTCAACTCGTCTTCTGATTTCTAAGTCATCTAGGCCCTTTATCATTCATTTGGGGATTGTTCCGAGTGCATCAATTACAATTGATATCTCCGTCACCTGCATATTCGATTATTATTATTATTATTATTATTATTATATTCTTGAAATCTATTGCGATATTGCTCTACATTAGAACATGCATATATACAAATGTCACTCACCTTTTTTGAAGAAAACTACCAGCATGACCTTCTTTACTGATCACTGCGTCCGGAATTTTTTTTCTGGAGAATCAGTGTATTTTCACTCCTTAGACTGTCATTTCGACTTAGGCTTGTAGTGGCCAATCTATGTTTTGCCCATTTGTAAACATTTTTTTGACTAAAATATGCTTCTCCGTACACATCACACATTCTTTGGTAAATTTTACATGGTTCATTTTGCTCAGGTAGCAAAAGTTTGATAACAGACCTCTGTTCATGCCGGGAGTATTATTTTGAATAGTACCAAAACAAGCTTTTTTTTGCAAGATCATAAAAATTTTTGCTATTAATCAATTCCAAATAATTATATTTATGGAGAAGAAAAATTCGAAATAAAAACAATAACCCTTTTTTTTAAAAACATTTTCCCTTATTTATTGTATGCTCTTCGCGCGAGTGCGCGCGCACACACACACACACACACACACACACACACACACACACAAACGCATATATATATAAATATATAATATCCAAACGAGATGAGTTGGGAATGATTCAAATTGAGAATGAATCAGAGAATTCTTATAAATCTCCAGGAGTGCACAATGTATGATGATTGATATATAAATCTATAAATTATATTCCGAGCAAATTCACATAATTGAGTTGCCAGCTGAAATAGATTTATAATAGCAAAATGACAGTTTGTTGATTTTTTCTAATCATATATATATGATGCATGAGTTAATTAAGATCAATGTATTATATAAAAATGTTCGTCAGAAAATATTAGCATATTTGAATTAAATTGTATTCATGTTTAAAAATGTTATTTTATAAAACCGTACTTAGTCTGAAGGACGAACTCAGTACGGACTGTAAAAAGACTTATTACCACTAGTTTTCGTTAATGTCAACCATCACACATCGTGATAGTGACCATTAATAAGTCCTTGGTATTCTGTGGCCGTAAGTTTGGTTTGCTCTAGACAATATTCTTGACACAAAATTCTTGACGCAAAAGTCCAGAGGATCAAAATCAGACAAGTCAAGAGGCCACATTATAGGTGGGTTATGATCGTGTCTGTTCTCGGCCAGCCACTTGCGTCAGCTGTGCTACGTTTAAATGGACAGAAGTTTAGTATACGGTCTACCTTTAACCACTTCCTCAAATCTGTCATTTTACCGTTCAGCAATGGCCACTTGCCGGAGTCGTGGCTGATGCTGTTCTAGACCCACTAGCTCATGCTTGATTGCTTACAATGATCTTTTCTTTTGGCTGCAGATAACTAAACCCTGTCAAAGGCCACCAGCTCGTCTCTGATCTCAAGGTGTG
>OY757916.1:74953565-75026065 GCA_963585895.1 Sepioteuthis lessoniana | reverse complement strand
TGGCATATCAACTCTTAATGGTCATGTAATGCCAAATAATGTTCATGCAAATATGATTCATAAATGAATTGTTTGTAGGTAATTTTATCTTTAATGGATCAGAGCTAATTTGTTCGTGCCCAATTAAATGGTTTCAAGTATTTCTATTATTTGACACTCAATGTTGTTCAAGTATTACTGTCTAAACTAAGATAGTTATTTGTACACTGTTAAATGGTTTCAAGTATTGCTATCTAACACTAACAATTAAATTCAATATCAGTCATTTCTTTTCACACAGATAAATGGTTGAATAGTTCTACTTGATCCATAGATAGGACTCTGACTCGTATTATCATACATATCAAAGTGGACCTGGGAGTAGTGGCTATGAAAAGGTTCTCCATATTGTTCAAAGCTCTTGGACAGTAGCCTCATCATCTGATGTAGTTTACTGTCATATCCAGGATTTATGTTGGAGGTATGAATGTCTTATCCCTCTGTAGAGATGCCGTCGGTTTATGCAACAGGCCTCGTCGATTAGCTCCACAGATTATTTCATCTTATGATGATTTTTATCTATATTTCCTTTATTGCGTACTCTTATATCATTTGAATTACTTTATTGCGTACTCTTATATTATTTCAATTACTTTATTGCGTACTCTTATATGTTTGCATTACTTTAATATCGTATATTAAGATACATTTTTTCATATTTTCAAAGTAATCGGAGATCATATTCTCTCAATAGGAAAATTAATCATAAATCTGCATTTTAAAAATTTGAATATTTTAAAGAGATTAAATAATAATCTATAATATCTAACGATCACAAAAATGTCAAATCTTTAATAGATACCCGTTTAGCCGGGAAGAAAGTGAATTATATTGATGAGTAAAATAAAGTTTGGGAAGAAAATCGAAAAAGCTTATAAAAACAACAAAAAGTATCTATCTATCTATCTATCTATCAATCTATTCTTTCCATAATATTCTCCATTAATAAATTTATGTTGAGAGGCCTAGTAAAACACGCACGCATATATATATATATATATATATATATGTGTGTGTGTGTGTATTTTATAATATAGTTTTGTAGATGATTATATAATATAAACTTTAGGTGTTTTAAGAAAAATATTTCTGATACAACATATATTCTTTGGTTTGGTTTCTTTGTTTAATGGCATATCAACCTTTGTAGGTTATTTAATGCCGAAGCATTCTCCTATTTAACCCATAGCTGGGAGGATAAGGGGGTTCATACCTTTCCCAAGGGTGTTTGCCCGAAAGTGAACGTAATAGCGTGACTGGAGTACACACACACACACACACACACACACACACACATATATATATATATACATATATATGTATACATATATATACATATTTATATATATATATATACATATATATATATATACATATATGTATACATATATATATATTTATATATATGTGTGTGTGTGTGTGTGTGTGTGTGTGTGTGTGTGTGTGTGTGTGTGTGTATACGTATATGTGACTATGCGCGGATATATATTCTTGTATTCGCATGAATGTATATATGTATATATATATATATAAAACATACATGGAAATGTCTATCATATTTATGTACAAAGTTATAAAACACACACACACACACACACACACACACACACACACACACACACACACACACACATATATATATATATATATATATATATATATATATATATATATGTATATATATATAAGTAATGAAAGTGAGGAGAAAAGTCTCTCAGTATAATCATAGAAATTCAGGTTTAAAACCTAAAATGAAAAATTATAGTCCCGTGTTACTTGTTCCAGTAGACATTCATGTATTACCACAATCATCAGACAGAAAACAGATTATAATATGCTTGACTTCAGTATCTATTAAATGAAATTGGGTATATATATATATATATATATATATATATATATATATATATATATATATATATATACCCAATTTCCTTCAATAGATGAACTATATATATAGTTTGTGTGTGTGTGTGTGTGTGTGTGTGTGTGTGTGTGAGTGTGTGTGTGTGAGAGAGAGAGAGAGAGAGAGAGAGAGAGAGAGAGAGAGAGAGGGGTGTTATCAGAGTAGGATAGACATGACTTGATAGAGAAAAATATTTAGATATTCTTCTATGATCTCTATGCTTCAAAACTATACCACACCATACGCGTGGATGACTAACTGATGTTTAATTAGGAGGCTGATACCCCGGCTTTTACAAATCCTTATGCTATCCTCACTTTTAAACACGCAGCTTTTATTCTCAAGAGCATTTGCGCATACGTGTATTTCTCTGAATGCATAACACACGACTGAACGTATTCCTCTCTGTACAAATAAATCCCTTCTGGTAAACGTACAATCGTACATACGGATATATGTAAAAAAAAGTATAAAGAAAAAAAAAAAAGAAAACGATAATTGTATTTCAAAGCGCATTTTATTATAAAAGAAAAATGATATTTGTCGGATGAAACTAATTTGCGCCAATTCCTGGAATGATAATAAGCTATTACATTGTTACTTCCTTGCAAGAGTTGTAAGTTCATAACTCCATCTCAGAATGTAATTCTATTCTCACAACAATATAGTAACAGGATGTCTTGCATACCTTAAATATCTTTTAATCTCTTTCTCTACACACACGCATGCACCCCACGCCATATATACATACATATATATATAAATACATTAATATAAATGATATAGTTTGCTATATTAATCGATACAGTTTACTAAATGTCCGTTATTGAGATATATCTAAATTTGAATCGCTAGTCATCGGCACTTGTAGATACTGCCCATGCTATCATAGTAACATTCTAAAATTCCTATTTCTCAACGGGCACTTCATACAATTTTCGAAATCATTCCAGCAAGGAGCGAAGAATCACATTTTTTGCCAAAGTAAAACGTTTTGTTTTTTAAACGTGAAAACATTCAGATTATAAATATGAAAACCTAAGACCTCATTAGGAAGAGTAAACTTTTAAATGAAACGAAAAAAAAAAAAAAAAATTCAAATGCCCAAATGAAGGTTTATTGTTTCACGCTTAAAAACCGAAACATTTAACGCTGACAAAAACAAAATCATCCTATTAAGACCTTGTGCTTTTTGGACATTTTGACCCCCTTTACTTTCGCCCGAGAATTTAAATTTATATAGCTTTTTTCTTACTTATTCCTTTTTTTCACATATATATATATATATATATATATATAGACTTTAATCCATACGCAGTTTTTCAACCTCAAATTAAACATGCGCAGCCATCTGACGCGACGTAGAGTACAATGATATTCTTCACCGAAATAAATTCATAATGACAATTTAACCAGGTCTGAATTTTCTTCTAATAGCATTATATATATATATATATATATATATATATATATACGTTTGAGTGGCGTAGATAGATTCTCGCCTATGTGATCATGAAACCAATAGACTCACACATGGTGGGTATCCCTTTATATACTGTTGAGTGAGGAATAATAAGAAGGGTAAACTATTTTGTAGGATATTATAGTAAGGATAGTCTAGCTTATACTAGTTTTTGTTAACTTCTACATATGTATGTATGTATGTTAGCCTAAAAAACTTCGAATTTGAACTTTAAATTGAATAAAAACAGGAAAGTAAAAGTCCACTAACCGGATGGACACATAGACTACATCGACATTGTAGCAGGTGTGCTGCAAGGAGACACATTAGCCCCATACCTATTTATTATCTGCCTAGACTACGCGCTTAGAACGTCTATTGATTTAATGGAAGAAAACGGTTTCAAGCTGGCAAAGGAAAGAAGCAGCAGATACCCAGCACAAACTATAACGGACGGGGACTACGTAGATGACATAGCGCATATAGCAAATACACCCGCCCAAGCCGAAACCCTGCAACATAATCTTGAACAAGCAGCAGGTGACATAGGCAACGCAGACAAGATTGAGTACATGTGCTTTAATCAAAGAGGCGACATCTCCACACTAAAGAGTGGGCCTTTGAAACTAGTGGACAAATGTACCGACCTCAGAAGCAGCGTTTCATCAACTGAGAAAGACATCAACACACGACTAGCAAAGGCATGGACAGCTATCAAAAGGATGTCCATCATATGGGAGTCAGAGTTGACTGATGAAATAAAACGCAGTTTTTCCAAGCAGTGGTCATGTCGATACTGCTATATGGATGCACTACATGGACGCTAATTAAACGTATGGAGAAAAATCTTGACGGCTAGAATGCTGCGAGCTGTACTGAACAAGTCCTGGAGGAAGTACCCCACAAAGCAGCTGCTGTACGGCCACCTACCACCCATCACGAAAACTATCTAAATTAGACGAACAAGACATGTGGGACACTGCTAGAGAAGTAAGGACGAACTCATAAGCGATATAGTTCTGTGAAGTACTTCACATGGACTAGCAAAAGTAGGACGACCAGCTAGAACCTATATGCAACATCTCAGTCCCGAAAGAGGATGTAGCCAGGAAGATCCTCCGGGAGTGATGGGCGATAGAGACGGGTGGCGAGAGAGGGTCAAGGAGATCCGTGCCAGCAGCGCGACATGATGATGATGATGATGATTAATCTTTCTAGTTAACCAGTATTTTTTTCTTATATTTCAAAATCTCTATATAAGTATAGAATATAAAGAACGTAATTTCTTATTCATCTATTTAGGAAGGTATTTTTGCTATATATATATATATATATATATAATTTTCACGTATTTTAATTAAGTAAACAAGACCATATGTAAGTTTTATATATTGATTATTTCAAATGAATTTGCCGTCTTCTTTGGCCTTACTAAGGTGTGTTCACATTTTGGAATGTTGAAAACAGATCCGAGGGAGCATAAGTTTTAATTTCCATGTCCTCGCCATATCAGTCGTCTGGGGTTGTAGAATATGCCGACTGCATCTCAGCTGAGTGACTGTCCAGGAGATAACACTGATCTGCGTCTGATAGTGAGGCTCCAGTCGAAGAGTTTTGGAGAATGTTGTGTTCCTCTTCATTTTCATTACTCCCTGGTTCACTCTGACCCGGAGTGATAGTACCTATCAGAGTCCTTTCTATGGGTCAAATAGAAATATCTAATAATTTTGTATACTATAAACTGTTTAACTGTGTGCCAATAAAACTATATGTGCTATATGTGGTGGCTGACAATCCTTGAAACCATTTAGATGTGTGTAAATAAAACTATTAGTTTTAGATAGCAGTACTTGAAACCATTTAACTGTGCGTTAGCAAATGAGCTCTTGCTCATTTAAAAATTGCAACCGAAAAACTATTCGTTTACAAATATTATATATATATATATATATATATATATATATATAAAGGATTTGGCTTGATATGCCGTAAATCACAACTACTCAGAGATTAAATAAATTAATACAGCTATTATACACCACAAAAATCTGTACATCTGATTAGGGGACACTTTGTAAAATTTTGCTGAGATTATATCAAAAGGTTACATGTTATCTGTTCTCACTCAGAAAATATATCACTCTCATCTTGCGACAATATTTTTTGTAAATGTTGTAAAACTTTTAATGTATTTCAAATAACCCTTCGCCGTTCTAGCAGATCACAAAGGCAAAATAAAGGAAATGTGAAAAATTAGGTAAATAACTGGACCTAGACAGAAAGTTGAAAAAAATAATGGAACATAATGAGTAGAGTGTTTGCCAATGGTCCAGAAGACCAGGGTTCAATCCCTGGTCGAGTCATACCAAAGAATTAGAAAATGGTAGATGCCGCCTTGCTTAACACTCAGCATTATAAGGTAAGGATGAAGGGTAAAGTAGAGCTATCCAGAGAACGGTGTAGCACCCTCCCCTATACCCCAGTGTAGTAGCTATTGAAAAGGAAACCTTTGAGTCGCCCTCGACCAAGGTCGCCAACTTTACTTTTACTTTAAAGCAATAGATATACCAACCACAGCCTGTGTCCTTAAAGAAACAATCTCAAGGAACCTGCCAGACAAACAAGAGAACTGGAAATCTGAAGGAGAATTGGCACCGTCCAGATTACAGCATTGCTAAAATCGGACTGACTACCGAGAAGTGTCCTGGAGAAACGAGGAGACTTTCTGTCACTCGAAATTCAGTGAAAGCTACCATTTACTAGTGGTATGAAGAACTCGAAAGGTGTAAAATGATAGTATTAAACTGAATTGTTATGATTAGTTGGTTGGTTTCTCTGTTTAATGGCATATCAACCTTTGTAGGTTATTTAATGCCAAAGCCTAGAAGAACAGTAGTGGTACTATTTAACCCATAGCTGGGAGGATAAGGGGGTTCATACCTTTCCCAAGGGTATTTGCCCGAGGTGAACGTGATAGCTCGACTGGAGTACGAACTCGCGTACTACGATTCCGCAGTCCATCGCTTTAACCATTACACCACGAGGACATCCCCTGAATTGTTATGAATAGCAGTGAAGATCTTCCAAGATCTAAATAAAAGACAAAATAAACAAATGAAAATAGCAAACATAGTCGGTGTGGATTGTTTGCTTTTAGTTTCTTTGTTTTAATGGCATATCAACCTTCGTGGGTTGTATGATGCCAATGCCATCCTTGTAGAAGAACTGCAGTGATACTATTCAACCCATAGTTGAGGTCGGTGTGGAGAGAACGATGCAGAGAAGATAATCGGTCAGATAAATCAACGTTGAAAGCTAGCATAGTAAAAATGGATGAGTGAGAAAGTTGATCCAGCGTGAATTGGGCAATAGAACGAAATTTGCATGATCAACATGCAAATGGTATATACACAAACCAATATCTGCTTTTAAGAATAGGAAGCATAATGGCTGACGTACTGAACTGTGATATCGTAGCAAGCGATTCGTATTATTACGTTAACTTTCAGACAGATACTATTGGGAAAGGTATAAACTCCCTTATCCCACGTATCTATAGGTTAAATAGTACCACTACTGTCCTTCAGAAAGAATGACGATTATATTACCCATGAACGTTGATATGCCATTAAATAAGGAAATCAAACGGGGTGATATATTTTTGGAGTCACTTTTAGATGTAAATGAATCATTTGATTCAGACGAGAATATCGGATGTAATGATAGCAAACAAGAGAAAAGAGTAACTGTGAATTTTGTTGTACTTGCAGATGACGCGGTAAAGCTGAAAGAAAGTGAAAAATTTGAAAAATATCTAGGATATCAAATCATTTTGAGAACGTGTGCCTACTTTGGTGATCATCTTCTGAAAGAATTCCCTTGTGAGCTCATAGGAATTTTTGGCCGTAAATGATTATATGTATTATACAAATTGTTCCATGAAGAAAATGAACAAAATAACTTCGGAATTATTTCAACTGGATATCTTTAGTAATTACATTTTATTCATTACAAGTAATTCATAAAAAATTAAATTAATGAACAGAAAAAAATGATTCCGAAAGAATTCTTTACTTTGGAGTTTAAAAAAAATGAAAAGTTAAGCAAAAATAAACATTCTTGGTAATTTTTAAATTCTAATTTCGACAGTTCTTCAAAGAACACAGGCTGACCTACTGTATACCGATAGCAGGAAGGAAAAGAAAAGAATTATTGCCATCTCCAAGGGTATAAGCACGAAGAGAAGCGCTAAGAGCCTCATCCAGGGTTTGAACTCAGGTCGTCGATTCCATTTCCAACGACGATAAATCCAGCAGAAAATAAGAAATTTGAAATACAGGTGAGATGAGAGGTAACTTTGGATTGAAGCAAGTGATGAGAAAGTTTGCATTTTGAGTTTTAGCAGTGACATTTTAACAGAAGTACAGAATGGACGTAAGTTTTTCGTCTACCGTTTTAGAAGCTCCTTTTCAGGGGTTTCGATATTTTCCTTGAAGCCGTTTCAGAGACGGTTTAAAAAATCATGAAGATAGCTGACTTAAATTATTAACACATTAATAAAACGTGAGAACCAAACTGTAACAATGTGTTTGTCTGTTTTTGTGTCACCGAGATCAAGTGACAACTTCACTGTCTCCATAACCTTTTTTCTATCACCACTTCTACAATCTATTTTTTCCGAATGTAATTCTTGGGTCATTGAGTTATAGGTTTACCACACCTGATCAAGACATACCAATAAACTTGAATTTGTAGTTCCGCATGAAGCTAAAACCTGTTGGAATATTTGGAATGGTCTCCAAGAGATAACCAATAAGATCAGAAATGAAGACCGGACAACCAATCTTCTCAACCACCATGATCATAGCACTATACATACATATTTATGATATACTTTAATTTAGAAATTAGCTATCATCAAAGATTAACAACAATAGCTTATAATAAAATACAACAATTGCTATAATATTCTGTAATAAAAATTTTGTGGCAGATGGATGATTTTTTCTTACGTTAGATCTTAGCAACTTCCGATTTACAATTTTTATTAAGTAGAGAACTTCCACCTTTTCACTTTACAGCTTCTCTTTGGCATATTCTATTTGGCAGTAGTAATTTACGAAGCTCTTTGCTTCGATATAGCACAAGGCCAAATGAATGGGGCACCCAATAAGACTCGAACTCACTCGTGTAGGTTTGCTAGTCTAGTTTGCTAACCATTACACCACCAGAGGTGCCCATATATTCTATTTGGCAGTATATTGCACTTTAGGACCATTATTCTGTAAAATTTATGAATTGTTTATTTCTTGGGTTGACCGCATGTAACTGAAGCCACAGACGAAAAGAAATCTCTACATATTTTCATACATATTATCGAAGAGAAATATTTTTCCTTTATTTTTAAATTAATTACGAAATATGCTGTAGTAATTTACAAAGCTTTTTGCTTAGATGTGGCATAGAGTGGTATGAATGGGACTCCTAATGAGACTCGAACTTTTGCAAGTCTATTTTGCTCGATATTACACCACTCGAGGTGCCCAAATCAAGTATACTGTATGGACTTTTTGACAACACAAATTGATTTTATATATTTAAGATAGATTCGTTAGAATAATTAGCACTTTATAAATTAAAATAAATCAGCAATGAGCATGTTCATTACTTAGATAGGTTACCATTTAAGCAACGACGGGAACAGCAAGCCACCCGATGCTCGTTTAACATATCTTGGCAAAAGCTTAGTAAATAACAATATCAATTGATCACAGTCTTCTATCTCTTAGGAACAGTAAGTAACTAAATCACGTACTATATTAAGTTTTTGAAATAAACTATTTGTTTGAAATTAGCGTTAAATTATTCTTTAGAATATCATTTATTAATTTTTTTTTTCAGAATTTGAAACGCATTTCTGATCAGATCGTTAAAATCCATTATCTATTTACAATATTGATTTGATTTCTCTGTTTAATAGAATTATAAAACTTCGTGGGTTATTTAATGCCAGCGCCATCCTTTGTAGAAGAACAGTATTGGTGCTATTGAACTAATGGCTGGGGGTGGATATGAGGGTTCATACCTTTCACAAGAGTATTAGACCGAAAGCAAATGTTACTGGAGTTTAAAATTAATAACTAAGATGCCAAAGCCCAGTACTTTTCTCCTATACCACGGGTACTCCCCTCTCATAATATTGGGATAATTGAACTTATAAATATTTGTTTTATCTGGTAAGGATATGCCGTCTTCTATGTTGTTCGTACGATAGAAACTGAACTGACGTAAAGGTTATTAACAGTACAGTTAACTTTCTTCTGTTGAAAAATCAATGGAAAAATATGGAATCATTTTTCTAAGTCAATATTAAATAATTCTGAATAGGGACTAGAATAATTTTAAAAAGTTAATTGATATTAAAATTTCTAAATAATAGCCAATGTTTTTTTCTAAATTATCAGACATAATTTATATAATAACTGGTATAAAAGCATAAGAAAAGTAAGATAAACAGTAAATTTTAAGTTTATACATATATTTTGAACTAACATAACCTGCCTAACAAACATTGTAATCTTTTTTGCTTGCTTATTTCCTTCTTGGTTCATCATTCTGTAACTTCTGCTTGGGTAAAAGTGTAGTATCACAACGACATATCAAGAATCAAAGAATCGCTTCCGAGTATTTCTGCTTAAGATGAAAAAGTAGCACTAGCAAACATAGAGATACAATTAACTATAATTCAAATAAAATGAATGAATAGATTAAAAAAAGGGAATCAAAATAATCACTCACAGAATATATATATATATATATATATATATATATATATATATATATATATATATTTGAGTCTATGTGTGTGTGTGTATGTGTGTATGTGGTGAAGTAACGGATTATATGGAAATCCCAGAGTAATATTAATATCAATGTAGATAAAGCATAATATATATATATATATATATATATATATATATATATATATATATACTCAAATATATATATATATATATATATATATATATATATATATATATATATATACATATATATATTTGAGTCTATGTGTGTGTGTGTATGTGTGTAAGTGGTGAAGTAACGGATTATATGGAAATCCCAGAGTAATATTAATATCAATGTAGATAAAGCATAATATATATATATATATATATATATATATATATATATATATATATATATATATGTGTGTGTGTGTGTGTGTGTGTGTGTATGTGTGTGTGTGTGTGTCTTAGGTGTCATTTTTGTATTTTTAAGTTATTTCTGTGTAAGTATTCACACACACACACACACACACACACACACACACACACACACACACACACACACACACACACACACACACACACACACACACACACATTATACTATGTATAGATGTTTTTTTTTACTTATTTAGAACTTCTCCTATTCCCCAGCTACGGGTTAATTAGTAGCTCCACTATTCTTCTATCAGGATGGCTTTGGCATTAAATAACCCATGAAGATTGATATGCCATTAAACAAATAAACCAAACCAAATTAGTACTTATTTTTGTGGAATTATAAACTTTCTTAGAAATAAAAAAAAATTATAACTGTTTTCATTTACATTTTTGTACCTTTTAAAATAACTGATTTTCATAATAATAAGGCAGAAAGAGTAACACTTATTCAGATAGATACTACACTCTTCTCCATGTAGAAGCGCCTACCTTTAACGTAATTTGATGAAATCTACGCTATCATTAAAGCATTTTGAACAGAAAATATGTTTGATTTTTTATAAATTATAATGTCTTTAAAATATTTTTTATTCGATTGAATTGATGTAAACGACTTCGGAAACAATAAGAAATAATGTGTTATCATATCAAGTAATGAATTACGTTATTACTACTGCCAAACCGAATTTTCGTCAGATTGGTAAATACATTAAACATAAAAGAGAAATTAATATTTTCTATAGTTCGTTATAATTTTGATCTTTTTTTTAAAAATCCCTTTTGAAAAATTAATAAATTTTGGCGCCAAGTTTAAAGAAAAATATGACTGAATCTTCGGTCTCCATAAAAATAGTTTTCCATATTTCAAAACTATCAACCATAAATATAAGAAAAAATATTCTTTTTTAAAAATATTTTAGCAGCATTTTGAATATTTACTGTATAAAGATTATTTAAAAAATTAAGATTAAATATAAAGTAATTTGAAAAACAATGGCTGATTTATTTCACATATCTAAAAGTAAAATTAGCCAATATTTCTCGAACAACTTTTGTTTATATCAATTGGAAGAGTATTTTAATTTCTCATAGTCTAGCAAAATACATTTTTCAAAGTAAAAATCTATATTTTAGCCAATTACTTTTAGATTAGGAAAATTTTATAAAAGAACTCATTTGGCGGGTACAGTCATGTTTCTTTTTTTTTTTGCTGATGTGGGACACCCAAATATGGTAAATTTTCGAAAGTTATTTTTTCAGTAAATTTTTTCTCTTTGTTAAATGGTATATCAACATTCGTGGCTAATTAAATGCCAAAACCATCCTTGTAGAAGGGCAGTAGTCGTTCTATTTAACTCATCGTTGTGGGTATAAGGGTATTCATACCTTTCCGAAGAGTATTAATCCGAAAGTGAACTTAATATTGCCAATAGAAATCAAACTCGATTACTACGATGTTGCAGTCCTACATATTAGTTACTACACCACGGAGACTCCATCTTTTTCATTGAAATAATGAGAGATAATTAGATAAAAGAAAATATGAATTTTAGCATTTACGTGTATGATGATAAATTTTTGTACTGTATAATCGGCAAATTTTTTCGGGTGTAATGAACCAACGAGGAGGCAATTTTGAAAAAGTATTTAATTGATGAACGAATATCAAAATAGTTGCTTTTTGGGCTACTGTTTATAGTTCGTTAGACTTCATCTCTAATGTTCACTAAGTCACGATTATATTAAATTTTAAATAATTTAAACAATGACTTGTTGGTAGATTATGAAATGCTTCTTGTAAATGAACTAGAATTAATGTAAAAAGGAAGGAACAGCAATAGAACAAGTTAAACAATATTTAGACATTTTTAATAGAAAAACTAATAAAAATATAAAAGACTAACCCGACAGTACACACACACACACACACACATACACACACACACAAACACACACACACACATAGATAGATAGACATTTTAATAGAAAAACTAATAAAAATATAGAAGACTAACCCGACAGTATATCCACACACACACACACACACACACACACACACACACACACACACACACACACACACACACACACACACAGATAGATAGATAGATAAACAAAAAGGAAGAAATGTTTTTAAGTATTACATTTGTCAAATATATGAGGGTGGATCACTAAGTGACTGGCACAAATTGGATTTGAAATTTCCTTTGTATAATATTCAACCAATAAGATTAATATTCACCACTGAATTAAGTGCATTGCCAAGGAAGAAGTTTATGTTAATTTTTGTTGTGCACAGAACATGTTTTTTCTTTCATCAGGCATGTACCGGTATATTTCATTTATATTATATTTATTGACTACTACTACTTATATATATATATATATATATATATATATATATATATATATATATATATATTATGTTGATAATATATGTAGTGTAGGATAATTTCGATTTAAAAAATATTTAATGTGAAGTAACATACATATGGCACGTATAGAGCGATTGGTGTTTACACACACACACACACATATATATATATGTATATATATATATATATATATATATATATATATATATATATATATATCAAGTGTGTGTCAAAGAGTAATTATTTTCTATTTGATTTGGAGTATGGTGGTGATCACTGACAAAATATTGACCATAGTGTCATTGTATTAGACTCGAATGGTTATTGCACATAGGTTAATGATGGACTGTTTATTAAAGAACAAACCCTCTCTATCTCTCTCTTTAGACACATATACACACGTTTGCACACATTCCCATATTTATACTAACACACATGAACTCGTAAATAAAGACAGAAAGCATAATTACACACACACATAAATTCACAGTTTTACATATATCCATTAGCAGTGATAAATAAATACGGCCACGCTCACACACACATAAATACATACATACATATATATATATATATATATATATATATATATATATATATATATAATTTTGATAAATCTACAAATCATTGCTCAAATCCACTTTCCCTAAAAAGTAATCATACGAATATATATATATATATATATATATAAGTAAATTGGCGACCGTTTTCAAGGGGAACCTGAAGGCTCCTTTTTCAACAGGTACTTCAGCGAGGTGTAGGTGAGGATGCTACCCCTTTCCTGGATTGCTCCACTTTACCTTTGATACGCATTTTATAATGCTGCGTGTTTAACCAAGGAGGTATCAAGTAACATTATTTTTTCTCTTTGGTATGACTCGACCTTGGATTGAACCCCGGTTTCCCGTGCCATTGTGAAACACTCTACACACTTAATCTCTTCTTACTCCTGACTATGGGTAAATAGCAGAACCGACGGACTTTTTTAGCTCTTATAAGGCAACCGATCTCGGAGAAAGAAAACCGCATTCAAACCAGCTGTATCCACTTAAAAATTGATCTTGTGTCACGTTATGGAAAGGTTGAGTATATATATATATATATATATATATATATAAATATATATATATATATATAGTCATCCACAGACAGATCTGTTTCGTTCTATGAGAACTCATCAGTGTGGCTAGACAGTATCTTCCCGTAGCTGGGATCGAAACCCGGTTAACTCAAATGCCAAACCAAAGCTTCTAACCATTCAGCCACGAGGAGACATTAGCTGCGAAGGTAATTTTAAACGGTTATGAATCACAATTACTATTGTTTACATACATCCATTCAACGGTTGCCGAGACCTCAATTCATCTACGAAGAGGCTTGCAATAGACGCTAATTGCAACACGATTACTTCTTCGCCAGAGAACTCAACCCCACGGGGGTAGAGGAGTATATATATCTCTAGTGTGTGTGTGTGTGTGTGTGTGTGTGTGTGTGTATCCTATATGTATATATGGCGGCATAATTGAATATATGTATCCATTTATATATATATGTATGCGTGTTCATGCATACATGCATTCGTATATGTATGTATGCAACTATGTGTGCGTTTATGTATATATGCTAGTATTTATGAATGTATATATGCCTTTATGAATGTATATACGTATACATGTATGCCACAATTTACGCATGCGTGTATGTGTGTGTTCATGCATTCATGCATATATGTATGTATGTGTATATGTATTTATGCATGCATGTGTGTATGTGTTCATGACGCGCGTATTAAATGTATTTATGTATGTATGTATATGTATGTATCATGACAAAGACCTGTCCTGTATTGTGTAAGGCCTGGCATCACACAGTGTCAGAATATGGCACGAGGCAATTTTACGGTGTGGTCCCCACACGAATCGATTCATCAGAGGCAGGAGCAAAAATTCTTGATCCTATCGGTATTCCCCTTTTGAGGCGCCTCAGGCACCAGACAATAAACTTAAACCTGCAAGCTGGCAAAGACCCGGGGGGAACGGCTTCCTGAGGCCAATGTGTCAGAGTCATTTGTTTGCGCACTGTTTAAAGGTTCTATTTGACCAATAGGTTGGACCCTGTCAGGTATTCCCACTCCGGGCCAGAGTGGACCAGGGAGTGATGTCAGTGAAGGAGTACTCCGCATTCTCTAAAGCTAAAACATTTCTCGAGCCTCATTATCAGATGGTTTAATATCATATTCAGGACACTTGTTGCAGGGTCGACAAACAAAACCAGCCGGTACGAACGCCCAATTGTATAATGTTATCAATATCAATATCACTTACTCTCGACTCGAGCATATATCTAAGACACATTCAAGAAAACTTGTCTATCAATGAATTAATCAGTTCCAGCCTGTATTCATGTGTTTATCACAAAATTGATGTATTTATGTAAATATTAATTTGCATAACGAAGATAAACGAAAGTGCATGCACGTTTTACATATATCAAAATAAAGTAAAATTATTTTCATGAAATATATTGTGTTTTTCATCTCTAGGCCAAATATATGCGCGTTCTTCTTTTCAAACTTAAATAAAGGTTAATTTACTATCATACATGATAATATAGAAAGTTTGAATAATTTATTATGAGCGTATATTTGTGATAATATATATTGGGTCTGAAGAAGTCCTGTATTAATTTTTTTTCTTCATGTTTTTGGTTCACACCAGAAACTGAAAATACGGGATCGAAATAAATTTATAATCATGAATTAACCGGTCTTTGGTTTTTTTCTTAAAGATATATATATATATATATATATATACATACATATATATATATATATATATATAGAGAGAGAGAGAGAGAGAGAATGAGAGAGAGAGAGAGAGACTGGCAGACAGAGAGAGAAACACTCACACACATACATACATATGTTCTGACGTATGAATATATATATACATATATATTATCTCTCTCTTACCCCTCCACATATGTATATATATGTTAGTGTGAGTGTGTGTGTGTGTGTGTGTGTGTGTGTTTTCTGTGTGTGCGTATGTATAAATATGTATAACTCTTGTGGTAATAATTTAAAACCCAAATTATCGAAATAATTCTTTTTATCTTTATTGGTGATATCTAAAACAATCATATTATAATAGAGAATATTCCATAATATACTATTTTAGAGTATATTCCATGAGACTTGATATAAATTTCCAACACATATTTATATGGAAAATGTGAGTGTCATTCAATAAATAAGGGGAATTTAGGCCAAGGAGTTGTCAGTAGTAATATAGTAAGCTTTTTGCTTAGATGTTGTATAAGACTGTATAAATGGGGTACCCAGTGAGAATCGAATTCACTTGTGTGTTTTTCTAGTCTAGCTTGCTAACCATTACACCACCCGAATACTTTTACATGTATATACGTATGGATTCAGTCAACTCCTCCAGTATGGGTAGAACGCGTCACAATCATGAAAAGCTTCACGTAAGTTAGCTAGTATTGATATAAAAATGATGGCAATTAAACAAATCAAACAATATTGTTTCCAGCATCACCTTTTTCATGGTAATCAATAGTGATGGGTCCTTTGATGCACCCAGAAACTTTTCTTTACCGGCGAGTCAGTGTGCTTCTACACCATTGACTGTCTTTTCGACTCATGATCGTTGTAGGAAACCCATGTTCAGCCCATTTTTAAACTTCTTTTTGAACTAAAACTTACTTTTCTAAATACATCCCACATTCTTCTGTAAATTCCTCATGGTTCCAGGAAAAATTTGATGACTGATCTCTGTTCAAGCTTGGAGCACTGTATGTTTGACTTCGAATAACTTCAAAATAAATATTTTTGCAAGATTAAAATAATTTTTGTCATAAACCAATTCCAGATAATGCAGAGTGTACATTTATGAAAAAGAAATCTGCAGAAATTTTAAAAGAATGCCCATTATTAATTGAATGACTCTTGTATATGACGCAAGTCCTAAATGTTAAATTTTTTTCCTTTTTATTCTTCGAACATTGGTAAGCGGATTTATTTAGGGTTAATCAGCGTTTCAGTAGGGATCTCAATTTGCTCATCTCATAAAACGAATCTGCTTTTTTTAAATTTTTTTTTAAAGTTTTTCATCTGGCATCAGAAAAATAGTGTTTTGTGTTAATTGATTATCGGTCATTTTCTCTTTAATCTATATACCTTCAAAAATCTTCATCATTATCTATACATACATACTTTCATTCATACATACATTCGTACATACATACTGTTATGGGACCGTTACTTATCTACTCATGGACTCTTCCAAATTCTATATTAATCGAGAGCCAAGTACTCTCGAAAATATTGGATACTCTACAGGGCACCTTTGGTGGTGTGACGGTTAGCAAGCTAGACTAGCAAACCTACATGAGTGAGTTCGAGTCTCATTGGGCGCCCCATTCAATCGGCCTTGTGCCACATCGAAGCAAAGAGCTTTGTAAATTACTATTGGATACTCTACCGATATTCGACTGTCAAGTAAGCCTAGCTTACGCCATCACTTTTCTCAGTATCTTGTTACTTCATATATCTTTAAACTTATACCGTGTTCCGAGTTGTCTTTTCGTGGTCCCAACCTGAGTCCACATCACATACATACATTGTAGCAATGTAGTACCTTTAACATACTTATGATAAACATAATACGAGATAATACAAAGTTATGCATAAATAGCTAGAAAAATAGAGTAAAATTGATTTTAGAAATGATTTTGATATATAATGTCATGTGCCTTTATTTTAAAATTTGGTTTTATATCATTATAGATAATAATAGGAGTGTTATATACTCATCTACAGCATCATAACAACACAATAATAAAGACAGACGCAGGAAGACTTCTTTAACAAAATATTTACCTCTCACTTTATTTGTAAGGGTACAAAAGGGTTACTCAAGGGTTGCGTGTGAGAGGTAGCTGGAGATCGAACATAACTGCAATATTTTGACCCCATTGTTATGACCGTCAACGTTGTGTCTTTCTTGTTCTCCTGATGCTGGGGTCCACTCTGCTGGGTGCTGGCTTTCTTTACTGCATCTTATCAGCATCTTCTCTGGACCCCAATTCATCAGGGCCCCAAGCCCCTTCGGCCTGGTGTGGCTTTCCCTACCACATCTCCACTCCACTCCACTGGAACTCGAACTCGAACTCAACTGGCTCGTCGAACTCAACTGAGTTATATAATCGTTCGACGCCCACTCGATCTTTGAAATCGAATGTTTAATCATCATCAAGCGGAAATAATTGTCATGCAGTTCAGAGGTCTCTCTTCCGGTGCATCAGTCTATGAGTGTACGATGGGAATTTTTTAGCTCGTCCCATTTTATCAGCCAATTTCAGTTAACGCGATTTCCTGTCATAACTGCCATTAGAATGTGTCACCCCCTTCCGGTGCATCACCTTAGAATGGCATTTTTGGCCGGGTCAAAAGGTCAAAATATAATAGGAGAAACACACATACCCCAACATCTTACATCTTCAATATATCGATATCGTAATTAGCTACCTCTGCTAAGAGTGGAATGGCGAGAGAAAGAAAAAGCTACGTTAGTGAAACTTTACTCCCTCCATAGCTATGCAGGGTTCCTTTTATGAAACTGTTCAGTCGGCGAATCGGGCTACAAATTTAATTCTTTGCACATCAGTTCTCCCTATGACGAATTCGCCAATCCCTGCCAACCATTCTCGTCTACTCTTTCTTTATTTGTAGGCATAGTACAGAATATTAGAAGTTCAAACGAACAGTTTATTTTTTGATTTTATTGAATTTAATTATATTCAAGAAGCAAAAATGTTTGCACAAAATTTTGTCGATCAGATATTCATAGACTGCAGTGAGAGCCTAAAAATGTCAACAATTGTGGAAAAGCCCTAATGATTTTCTGTTATTTAAATTCTAAAAAAATATTTTTCTAATACAAAGTATGCTACAAATGTAATGTATCCGATTAATTTTCACGGAAACTACAACAGACATAGTAACCTTAATTACACCAATGGACAAAGCAGGTTTTCAGAACCCCCAAAACTATTTCAACATTGATGACTATAATCTATCTTTTCAACATTGGCGTACATAGACATTTGGGAGCCCGGAAGTGTTTAGTTTCTTGAAGGGATAGCTTCAATATTTAATGAGATCTCGTGTAGAATAATGTTAATAGAAATAATGAGGATTGTTCCAAAAGTTCTAAAACTCACCCAGGTTTTAGATTTGTCGTACACCTTTCACTTTTGAGAGGGCTTCACTTGCGCAGAAATTAAGATAGGAATATATATTAGTTTTTGTAGTTTTCTCAGATGTGGTAATGATTTGCCACTGCAAAATATTCATGTATTGACTCTTCTTTCTCGGTGAGGTTTATAACTTTTTGAACGACCCTCATATATATACGCACACATACATATGTATGTGAGCGTATGTGTGTGTGTGTGTGTGTGTGTGTGTGTGTAATGTTTTCCTTTATATTTCTTCCTCTATTTTCTCTTCTTTCTACTAATTTTTCGTCATTGCTTTTCAGTAATTTCATTCTTTCTTTTTTTTTTACTTTCTTTTTTTTTATGTTTAAATGTTGATTCCTTAATCTCATATATTTATATTGTCTTTCGTCCCTTTTTTTTATAATTGTTTTCATGTTGTTGTTTTTTTTTTCTCTGATTTAAAAAAAAAAAGTCGTGTCCCATGATAATTGTATTTTTTTGTTCTTTCTTTTCCCTTCTTTCTTACAAATTTTTAGTTCTAATTTTTCTCTTTATCTTTATTTCTGTCTTCTTCTTCTTTTCTTGAATTGCTTGCGCGTTTAACCTTTACTAATATGTAACGCTTATTCAGGTTGTTGCATTTTTGTTTTCAGTCAGTCTATGTATTTTTATTGAAAACAAAACAAAACAAACAAAAAATTAGTTGTGCTACACTTTATTAGGCCATGTTCATCAGCCAGCAAATTTCTGTTATTGCTCAAAAAATATTTTCTCAATGACGAAATTGAATACATTAGATGATATATTCGATAAGGTTAAATATAAAATAATAAAAATGAAACTGTTATTGCTATGGTTTTTAATAGGGCGGAAAACCCACATAAAACCAGGTGCAACAATTCATAACTGTCACCTGCATGGTATAAGTGAATTTAGGAAAGTGGCAATGGTTGATCCATGAGGCAAACGTTTTATCATTTTCAGTAACTATTATGCTTCGAATGGTGCACATCGTCCGTTTGCTGTTGTAACATTTTTAAGACTGGTGAATATGTAGTTTCAACACAAAGAGATTTTCGATCTCATTCCAAGTTACGTCGGAATAATACGATTACGGAAAGAAAATCTATTCTGATATGGGCTGAAAATTTTATCCTGAATAGTATCATTCTGACTTAACTTGGAATGAAAATGTAAAGCTCACTGAATAACAACTACAGATTCACCAGGTTTAATAAACATTTCAACAGTTTACGCACTCTGTACAAGTCCAAGCAAGGATCGTTACTGACCGTAACTAAAAAACTGTTAAGATTATATCGAGGTGGAGTAACTTTTACCACTTGCCGAAGTTTACTTGCAACACACAGGTGACATTTTATAATGTGGGAGGTATTTCTGTCACCCCCAGTAAAGATGATATTAACGTAAATAACCACTATCACAATAAAAATATTCTATAATCTTGTAAAGATGGCTTTTGATATAATTATGTTTTGGTATATATATATATATATAGATATAAAGAGAAAGTCTAAGACTAAATTAGCTGGGGAATTAACATATGAATAAGAAGTAAACAAAGACTATATGAAGATAATCATTTAGTTTACAAACTTACATTATTCTGAAGATTCCACCTGCTATGGAAAATTTAGCATATGTTCAAATTAGAATGGGTTGATTTACAGGAACACCCTTTTCTGGTTTCTTTATGTTTCTAACACTTTATTATTTTGATGCCCTTTGCTCTCGCCAGAGAATTTAGAATTTATATAGGTTTTTCCTCTTTTTTATTCCATACACTTATAGAATATAATCTATATTTGCTGTTTTTCAACCTCAAGTTAAACATGTATGGTCATCAGATGAGATGGAGAGTATAATGATATTCTCAGGCGAAATAAATTTATAATGACTAACCAGGTTTGAGTTTCCCTCTAATTGCACTTTATATATATATATATATATATATATATATATATATGCAAATTTCATTAAACATAATAGACATTTTATGTCTACATATTTTCTTCTGGATCCGTTCGAATTCCCGTATTACTTTTATCGTATTCAGGGGGAATTGATTTATGTATTGTCCATAGTTGTATGTATCCCTAGTACTTTCTGCCCGATTTTGGGCCATCATCAGGGGAGGATCTATTACAAAAGTGATGTAACTTTTGTTTTAGCATATTACTATTGTGTAAGGGCGTCTTTGCCGTTGAAGATTATGGCGTTTGCTTTTAAATATAATTCTATAATTAGTGCCAGTAGCTAAAGACATTTAAGTACATTAGCACTGGTTTGAAAATTAATTCTATTAAGTGTTGGTTGCAGGTTTCTAATATGTTGTGCTTCGAGAATCTGAAGTTTTTGTTTATTATTTTGATTGGAATCATTTTGAGATGCGGCTTCTTAATCTAAGAATTAATTTTGATTTATTGCGGACTTTTTGTCCTCATCTTGGTAGTTTTTGTGTTGTTTCTATTCCTATCCGAGGTCGCGGTAAATCACTTGAAGAAGGCCAGAGGTGAAATTTGGCCGAAACGTAGTGAAAGAAGAAACAACACAAAAACTACCAAGATGAGGACAAAAAGTCCGCCATAAATCAAAATTAATTCTCATATTATTTTGATGTTCTAATATTGTTGTGTTGTTGGTGAGAATTTTTCGTTGCTGTGTTGTTGGGCATGAATGTTTTTTTAAATGCTGAGCTATTGAACTTGTATATATATATATATATATATATATATATATATATATATATAAAGATGCACACCATTATATGCGCAGATATACGTATATATATATATATATATATATATATATATATATATATATGGCACATACACAAACGCGCTAACATTCAAACGCACACAAACTTAGGCATACAAACAAAATCTCCCTTACACTACCGCTAAAACAAAAAAATAACCATATTAATCGGCCTTTTTTTGAAAACCCTTCCGTCTATCTGACGAATGCGTAAAGCATGAAACCCAGGGTCAGACTCTACCATGTAATATATATATGTATATATAGTAACGAATTATATATATATATATATATATATATATATACGCACACACATACACACACACACACACACTCACACATATATATATATATGTATATATAAGACCTCACACGTACATGGGGATAAATAATTAAAAAAAAATGAAAATGATTCTTTAAAATATCCAGCGAGACATTTTTTCATTTTAATTCTTATTCCTCAAATGCATAGTAATTCAGTGAAATTATCCGTTAAATTTCTCCATTTTTCGTTTGTCTGTTGATTAAAATAAAGACATCTATTTCCCTTTGAACTTACCACGGCCATTCTCACTCCATTTCAGCTATTAATATTTATGTCTACAAGTTGATCAGTAATATTGTAGACATATATTGCTTTGATCACAGTTCATAATAAATTGAAAAATAAATCACACTGAAACGTAAATATGTAAATAAACGTATATTTCTTCACAATCACAAAAACAGATATGTTTGTGAACCATAAATATGCTCCAAAAATAGTCTTTTATCTAAGAGATAAGGAAGCAATTAAATATCAATGAGGTACCAATCTCTCTCTGTCTCTCTGTCTCTGTTTCTCTCTCTTTCTGCTTATATATAATTAGGTTTTCTTTATTCCTTTAATAGCATAGTTGCTTATTTCCGACCGCAGGTTTCATGCCACCTTATTACGACAATCATCAGACAGAGAAAGTTTTCTCTGTCTGATGATTGTCGTAATAAGATGGTATGAACCTGCGGTCGCAGAGAAGCAACCATGCTATTCAATGAATATATATATAAACTACTATGTATTTATTTATTGTTATTATATACAAGCTCTATCATAGATATTGAGCACTCTCCAGATTATACCCCATTTGGTCTACCACAAACCCACCAAGTGAGATAGTGACAACTATATATATATATATACATATAGTCATCCACAGACAGATCTGTTTCGTTCTATGAGAACTCATCAGTGTGGCTAGACAGTATCTCCCCGTAGCTGGGATCGAAACCCGGTTGACTCAAACACCAAGCCAAAGCTTCTAACCATTTAGCTACGAGGAGATATTAGCTGCGAAGGTAATTTTAAACGGTTATGAATCACAATTACTATTGTTTACATACATCCGTTCAACGGCCGCCGAGATCTCAATTCAAATACGAAGAGACTTGCAAAGGCGCTAATGGCAACAGGATTACTTCTTCGCTAGAGAACTCAACCCTTCGTGGGTAGGGGAGTATATATCTATAGTCATCCACAGACAGATTTTTTCGTTCTATCAGAACTTATATATATATATATATATATATATATATATATATATATATATATATATATATATATATAATGCTGTATATGTATATTTTTCACTGGTGTATATTTGTATATTTCTCAAAGAGAAAATAATTCTGAAAAACACACGTAAGTAGTTAATAATTTATTAACAAACCCTTAGTAAATATATCCCTACAGTTCTTATTTTTATAAAATGTAATTTTTTCTAAACAAAAGACACCAGATTATTATTACTATTTCCAGTGGAATATTAAGCAACAGAAAAAGGGATAATATTAGGGGTTATTTATTGCTAAACTCTGCAACATTATCACTTTAAACAAAAACAAGAATATAAAGCAGTTCAAAAATAAGTAAACCTCTTATGTATATCTGAGCAATTCTGTTTTGCTTCTGAGAATTTCAATGCAGCAGGTTTTAGTAATAAATGACACCTAATAATATGAATTTTGAGAGCATAATATTCCAGTAGAAATAATAAAGTTATAGTATCTTTGTTTAAGAAGAAAATTAAATTATGTAACAAAAATCATCAAGCGTGAACTTATCTATTGGGTGTCTTTATATATATATATATATATGTGTGTGTGTGTGTGTGTGTGTGTGTGTGTGTGTGTGTGTGTGTGTGTTTATGTGTGTATGCGTGTGTGCTTGAGTGTGTGTGTTTAATATGAGAGAGGAATATCACAAATATCTATCGAGAAGTAATTAATATGGGATTAAGAAATAATAAATGAATTGTTGATACGTTATTATTTACTCTCATGTGTTTTTCCTTTATTGATCATGAATAACTCCATGGTTATATATATATATATATACACAAAGTGAAAGTGACGATAGAGATTGAGTGTATGTGTATGTGTGTGTGTGTGTGTGAGAGAGAGAGAGAGAGAGAGAGAGAGAGAGAGAGAATCATATACATTAGACAATTCTTCGTGATTTAATAGCAAGTTTATCACTCAGATCAATTACTATTTGTTGACCTATATTCGTAGTTGTGTGCCAAATCTAATGTACGTTATGTACGTAACCATACAAACCTATTTATCTCTTTATATATATATATATATATATATATATATATATATATATATATATATATATATATTGATGTTTGTGCTTGTGTGCCTGAGATAAATATCCGTTTATTTGTGTTTTTAGGTGTGTGTGAATGAAGATTGTTCAATTTACGTCTCGACAGTGCGCGCGCGCGCACACACACACACACACACACACACACACACACACACACACACACACACACACACACACACACACACACACACACACACACACACACAGAGCAGCAGCAACAACACATGTTTTTGCTTATATGTGTAAAAAATAATGAGATCTCTCTTCACACGGAATGGGCACAAACGCGCGCACGCGCGTGTGCATGAGTTTGTGTGTGCACGTGTGTGAATTGAATAATCTTATCTTCATTCTCATATGCCTAAACACATGAATAAACTGATATTTCTCACAGGCTCAAGCACAAATATATTTATATATATATATATATATATATATATATATATATATTAGGATATATTTTATTTATACATTCGTGTTTGTATGTACATATATATTACCATTGTTCATTTTACTTTGGTAAAAATATATCTATATCTATGGTGTGTGTGTGTGTGTGTGTGTGTGTGGGCTTGTGAGTGAGTATGTGCGTGACAATAGATCAGCTTGCTTTTAAATTAGTGTCGTTTAATTTTAGACATTTTCTGTCATCTTTTGTTTTTTTTTCTGTTTTTTCTTTTTCAGCCACCTAATCCTACAAAAGCGGAAAGAATGTCATCAGCTTCCTTCACCTCACTTTACCAAAGTCAAGAATATTTCTCTCCTCGTCATCTTCGTGTTGCCTTTCGGGCAGACAACCTTAACTGACAGACGAGTCAGAAGGTAGTTGGCGGATTATCTTAAATGAAGCCAGCGCATAGAACAATCTGTCCAACCAGGCAACCAAACGAAATCCACCAGCTCCAACCTCCAGCACCACCCCTCCTCTGAGTCGTCTTCTCATTAACTCTGTCCACGTGACTCAGCTCCAGTATCGTCTAATTCCAAACAGCTCAGGGTAATATACACACCGGGACAGTAAATGTCACCTCCTATCGAACGTTTCATCCGAGACACTGAATGTAATTATACATTTTAATACATGGTTTTCTCCTCCTCTTCGCTCGCTTTTTGCTTTTTAAACCCAACCCACACATGTCATCCTCCTATCTTGCTCTCTTTCATAAGAACTTAACCCCCTACCCATAACTTAATCGGACCCTTTCTAATTGCAATCCGAATCCCCTAGCTTTCTGCTTTCCCTACCTGCGACTTGACAGATATATCCATTCTATCTTTCCTCAAAATTTTCACCATCTTTTTCATTTTATCTTTGCTCTTGTTTTCTTTTCACTTTCATTTTGTTCTTTTTTCCACGCCAGCATTTTCTTCTTTTAAAAAACTTTTTGGTTTTATGCTGACTCTTACACGAGAATACATCTTATTTTTGGTCTGAAAGAATAAAAGGAATTGCTTGAACTTTTTTGTTTCTATGAATATTTATTTGAGTAATAGCACTGAATTTAATTTCTTTACATGGATTGTGTATTTTTCTTTTTTTTCTTTCTAGATTTTTTCTTTTTCTTTCTTTCTCCTTTTCTTTCTTTCTTTCTTTCTTTTTTTCTTTCTTTCTTTCTTTCTTTCTTTCTTTCTTTCTCTTTTTGTTCATTCATCTTGCCTTTCTTGGTTTTCTTTCTTATTCCCTTATTTTCTTTCTTTTTTCTTGTCTTTTTCACTTTATTTCTTTCTGGATTTATTTTTTTTCCCTCTTTTTTATAATTTTGTTTCTTTTTCTTGCTCTTTTTTCTTAGTTTCTTAGTTTCTTTTTTTCATTCTTTTTACCTTTCTTTTTCTTGTCTTTCTTTTTTATTTCTTTTTCTTTTTTCTTTTATTTTTTTTTCTTGCCTTAATTCCTTTCCTTTCATTCATTTTCTCATTCTTCCTTTCCTTTTCTTTTTTCTTTTCATTCATTCATTCATTCATTCATTCATAGTGTTTTTGTTTCATTCTTTTCTCTTTGTTTATTTCTTTTGCTTGTTTATTTTTCTGTTTTCTTTCGGGGCTTTCAGTTCCACATTTTCAATATATTATTTTTTCTTTTCTTTTTTCTTGTTTTTCTCTTTATTTTGTTTGTTTGTTTGTTTGTTTGATTCTTGTATTAGCTTCTTTCTGTCTCACGATTGAACAGTTTCTTTTTTTCTTTCTTTCTTTCTTTCTTTCTTTCTTTCTTTCTTTCTTTCTTTCTTTCTCACTATTGAACAGTTTCTTTCTTTCTTTCTTTCTTTCTTTCTCGCTATTGAACACTTTCTTTCTTTCTTTCTTTCTTTCTTTCTTTCTTTCTTTCTTTCTTTCTTTCTTTCAGTCTCACTATCGAACAGTTTCTTTCTTTCTTTCTTTCTTTCTTTCTTTCTTTCTCATTGTACTATTCCTTTATTCCTAAATCCTTTTTGGAACAAAGTACAAGAAATAAAAGAAAGTTAGATTTTGTTGAGTATTTCAGTGTACAGGTTATTGGGAATATTTTTGTGATGATCAGGTATATTAAATTGAGTACTTACTGTACGTTGCCAGAGACTAAAAAATTTGCAAGCAAAAGTCCTCGGTTTATATAGGTTGTTTCCACCGCCATTTTGTCATTTCAGAGGAAAGCAACCTTTCATAAATTCAATTCGAGAAGAATCCATAATTTAGATTTCCTTGTAAGATCCCTAAGAACAAACTGGATACTCATAGTTTTCTTACTGTTTCAAAAAGCGATGATTATCATTATAGGAAATGGACACTGTGATCCGAGATCGAATCTTGTAAAAGCATATCGTGCTAATATCCTAGGGAAACATGAATTCAACTATTCCTCTTTTTGCTATGGGTAAATAGTAGAGCAGACTAGGCTCTTTAAATTTGCTATGGCAACCAGTCTAAGAGAAGAAAAACTCTGAATTCAAATCGATTAAACTCCGCTAAAAATTAATTTGTGTCTCATCCTGCTCGCGCGGGTTGGTAGCGGAAATAGTCCATCAAAAAGCTAGAATATTTTCTGCTACTTTTTTCAGCAAAGTGTAAATGAAATTTCATGGCTGTAAATTCTATTAGTGTCTCAAAAATATACACACATTAATTTGTTCATTTAATTCATAATATATTAATTCAAATAAAATCTTTATCGCATCAGTTACTATTTAAAGAAAAATATTAAAGTCTATGAATAATTCGATAAAACTTTATATAAAAAATTAAGTTCTTAACTTTAATCATGAACCAAACAAAAACGATAAAATTTCTTTTTTAGATCTTCTCATTGATACTACTACTACTACTACTACTACTAATACTACTACTACTACTACTACTACTAAAAATAACTCACTACATCTACTTATTAAAAAACTCACTGATAACAACTCCTGTACCCTTACCTTCAAAAGTGAATCCCCCTTCTGATATAAAAAGCAATTATTAATAACCTAATATCCCGTGCAAAACTAATCTCCTCCTCCAAAAAAGTATTTTACAAATAGGTAGAAAACATAAAATAAACACTCCTCAATAATGATTTCCTGAACTATATTGTTGATGACCAAATTAAACGTATAATTAAAGATGTTTTCCAACAAAAAACGCTGCAACACTTCACCCAATAAACAAGCTTTTATAAAAATTTTTTTACCGCAACTGAATGCACTATAATTTTGAATTAGATGAAAATATTTAAAAAATATCAAATCAACCAAACATACTGATCCTAATAAAAAAATAAAACTTATCATATACTATAAAATGATTTAAAACCTCCAACTTAGTTATTAATAATAATTCCTCTCCCTCGATTTGAGTTAAAAAAAAACTCTATATATCAATTTAAATGTTCTTAAGGAGATTGTATCTCTGAAAACAACAATATATACGTAGCTTTAACCTCAAGTAACCGGCTCATTGGCCTAGTGGGTAGAATGCTCGCCAATGGTGCGGGAGACGTGGGTTCAATCTCAGGTTGCGTCATACCAAAGACGTTAAAAATAGTACTTGATAGTTCCTTGCTTAACACGCAGTGATATAAGGTATATATCAAGGGTAAGGTGGAGCAACGCAGGGAGAGCAGTAGCGCCCTCTCCTACACCTCGGTGTAGTATCTATTGAAAAAGGAACTCTCTGATTACCCTTGACTACGGTCGCCGACAACTTTTTACCCTACCAAGAAGACTTACTTTGCACCTTTCTGATACCAGTTCCATAACACAAGACTTAAAAAAACATTCATGCCCATCAACTGAATTTCGGAAAATTCTTACCGAAAACAACGATATTAGAACAACAAGCAAGAACTACAGATTCTCGAGGCGCTACATATTAGAAATATACAACCCAAACTGAATAGAATTAATTTTGAATGTAGAGCTAATGTACTTAAATGTCTTTAGCTACAGACGCAACTTTATAGAAACAAATTTGCAAAGTAAATGCTACACAATACACAAGTAAAAACGCTCATTCTTACAAAGTAGTAATGCACATACAAAAGTTACATCACTTTTGTAATACATCCCCCTCCTGATGATGGTCCAAGGTTGGGCAGAAATTACTTTGGAAATAACTAATTATAGAAGGTTTATCAACTAATTCCCGCCAAATATCAAAAGATCGATGCGATTACTCGATAGAATAATAAAAAAATATGCAGACAAAAAATGTCTATAATGTTCAACCACACACACACACACACACACACACATATATATATATACATATATATATATGTATATACGCGAAACTTATTGTCATTGAACTAACACGAGAGGGTGAGAGAACATTTATTTCTTCTATGTTTTATCATACTCTACTGACCAGTGCTACACAAAAATCGGGGTTATTTGAATAGTTTCTATGAGCCAAATGAAGTAGTGAATTTTTTTACACCACCCTCAGTGAGCCTTTATCTAATATCTAGTTTCTACAGTCTCCTACTACTTCTTAGAAGAGGATGGGAAATTTATGTTACGACAAGTAATTTGTTAAATGATCAGTCCTTTGTCGATAAGATACCAAAGCTAACCGATTTTATCAAAGTGCAAAATAATTGCATTATATATTTCTAAAAAAAAAAAAAAATTATATACAAAAACTGCCGCCAAAGAAGCAGTTTTGCTTCTAGTAAAGTCTTCATCAGATGATGAGCATCATAAATATATATATATATATATATATATATATATATATATATTTATGTGTGTGTTTGTGTGTGTGTGTGGTTATTATTATGATATTGCTGATAAGTCCGGAGCCACTTAATATGCGAAGGTAACATTTTAGGGCTTGACTTATTGACCAATGTTGTCTTTGATGAATTCTTGGAGACTTGATCCGATATGTTTTGGATGTTACCACGTTTGCTGTTGTTAAGAAGCTTGTATCTACCCAGACCCCCACCCGCTATGGGCAAGATTGGACACAAGCTCAAATTCTAAGAGAAGTAACGCTGGTTTGAATTAAAAGTTTTCTTTCTAGACTGGTTGCCTTAACAAGGCTGAAGAACCTCGACTGTCCTACGATTTACGCATAGCTGAGGGGATAACAAATAGAATAATGGCTTTCCAAAGAACATTAGGGCGAAGTAAAATGTAAACAGCTTCGCCCAGGATCTGAACATGGATCGAAGCGCTTGTAAGGGATAAAAATCCTGGAGAAGAACTAATCACAGTGTTGGACTAATGTTGGAGCGATAATCAGCGGACATCTAGTATAAACACGTAAATGGATTAATCTATATTTAATGATCTAAAGGGGTCATATAAATAATTCCGTAGCATAGCAAAAATAGCACATTGGAATGCGATGATAGTCAGCGAAATTGCATCAAAATTTACTAATTTAGAGAATATGCTAGTTTCACTACAATAGGTTACTTAATATCAATAGTGCACGTGGGGCTTTTTGTAGGCGCTCTCTCTGTTCATCATGAGATAACTATTAAATTCTACACATACTCTAATTTTTTATTTGCAATTAAAATTATGCAAATACAATGGGATTTTAAGAAAACTTAGGGACTGAATAAGACGGCTCGTCAGCGTTTAATAAAAAAAAAAAAAAAGAGAACCAGCAGAATAGTAGACTTTGCTAACCTAGTAGGCGATAGAGTAAAATTAAAAGAAAGCAGCAAAAGAGATTAGTACATAGATTCGTAAAGGAACTTGAAAATTGGCAATCAGAGGATAAGCAGAGACAATCAAGACTACAGATTTATTAAGATCGGCCAGAATACTGTGAATGGTCCTGGAGACTTGAGGAGATTTGCTGTCACTCAGACTCTAGTGAGACATCAGCTAACGCTGGTGTGAAAACTTCTTAAAAGAGTAAGAAGTTTAGCTGAAAGAAAGATCCAAAGAGGGATTTTCCAGGGAGATGCACTATCCCCCCTACTATTCATAATAGCCATGATGCCACTGAACCACATACTCAGAAAATGCATTGCCGGATACAAACTTAGCGGATCGCAAGAGAAGATCAATCACCTAATGTACATGGATGGTATTAAACTATTTACAAAAAATGAAAAAGAACTGGAAACTCTCATAAACGGCGTTAAAATATACAGTCAGGACATAGAAATGGAATTTGGCATAGAAAAATGTGCCATGCTCGTCATGAAAAGTGGCAAACGACATTGACTGATGGAATGGAACTACCAAATCACGACAAAATCAGAACGCTTGGAGAAAATGAAACCTACAAATACTTGGGTATCTTGGAGGCTGACACCACCAAACAAGTGGAAATAAAAGACAAGATTCGAAAAGAATATCTCAGGAGAACTAGAAAACTACTCGAGACAAAACTCTCCAGGAGAAACATCATCAAAGGGATAAACACTTGGGCTGTGTCCCTCGTTAGATATTTAGGACCCTTTCTCAAGTGGACCAGAGATGAACCTAAACAAATGGACCAAAGAACAAGAAAACTAATGACCATGCATAAGGCATTACATCCCAGAGACGACGTGGACAGACTATATGTATCTAGAAAAGAGGGAGGAAGAGGACTTGCCAGCATCGAAGACAGCGTAGACGCATCGATACAACGGCTCGAAGACTACGTAGAAAAACACGAACAAGGACTGATTACATCCGTCAGAAATGATACGGGTAACACGATAGAGGATAGAATGACAACAACTAGGAAACAAAAATGAGAAAAAAACAACTCTATGGCCGCTTTAAACGACTAATAAACAACATTTCATACCAGAAAACCTGAACCTGGCTAAAAAAAGGAGACCTTAAGTGATAGCAGTACAGGACAACGCCATAAGGCCCAATCATATCAAAGCGAGAATAGATAAGACGCAACAAAATAGCAAATATAGGCTATGCGATGACAGAGACGAAACGATCAATCACATAATAAGCGAATGCAGCAAATTAGCACAGGAGTATAAGGCGAAACACGACTGGGTTGGCAAGGTGATCCTCTGGGAAATGTGCAAGAAATTTAAATTTGACCATACTAACCAATGGTATATGCACAAACTAGGACCTGTCCTAGAAAATGACTCGCATAAACTCCTATGGGACTTTAACATACAATCGGATCACCTAATCCCGGCTAGGAGACCAGAACTTGTGATAATCAATAAAAAAAAAAAAAAAAGAAAAAGAATTTGCAAAATTGTCGACTTAGCTGTCTCGGCGGACCACAGAATAAATTTGAAGGAATGTGCAAAGAAGGATAAGTACCTCGACCTTCCTAGAGAATTGAAAAAGCTGTGGAACATGAAAGTGACGATTGTACCAATTGTGATTGGTGCTTTTGGCACAATAACTAAAGGATCATCAAAAGGCCTCGAAGATTTGGAAGTTGGCGGACGGATAGAGATCATCCAAATGACAGCATTGCTGAAAACGGCCAGAATCCTGAGACGAGTCCTGGAGACTTGAGGAGACTTGTCATTCAAACTCCAATGAAAAACCATCAGCTAACACTGATGTGAAAAACTCTAAAGGAGTAAATAATAATAATAATAATAATAATAATAATAATAATGAGATTTTTAATATTTATCCTAATAGCAGTACAAAATAATGCCAAAAGAAGTAAATGTATCAAAATAAAAATTGATTATACGCTGAAGAATAGCAAGAGTAGCTTTTATGGTGATAGAGATGAATTAGTTAAACATATAATATGAATAATACAGTAAACTGGTACAAAGAGAATTTAAAACATCGAATGATGTGGTTGGAAAGATGATCCACAAGGAATTGTGCTGGAGATTAAAATTTGATCATTCTATTAAATGGTATCTGCACAAACCAAATTCTCTCTGCGAATTCAAGATACAAACGAATCACCAAATCCAAGCCAGTAGACCAGACCTATCAAGAAAAGAACTTGTTGTCTATTGGATTTTGCCGTCCTAGAAGACTATAGAGTAAAATTAAAAGAAAGCGAAAAGATAAACAAATACCTGGATCTTACAAGAGAGCTGAAAAAGCTGTAGAACATGTAAGTGACGGTGATGCTAAGCATATTGATTTACTTGAGGGAACTGGTAATCAGGGGAAGAATCAGGACCACCGCACTGTTAAAATCAGATAGAAATCTTGAAGATCTCAGAAGACTTGCTGTCATTTAGACTTCAGTGAAAAACTATTAGATAAAATTGATGGGAGTAAAATGATAAAAAAAAAAGAATACTTCATTTAAGAAATTTCTAAGAATAGAAATATTTATCATCCCTATGAAGACTGTTGTCAAGATAAAAGCAGCGGAATTTTTTAACCTATATATGTAATTTTTTTGAATGAACGAGAAAACACATTCCATATTTCGGATAAAGAATCGATTGATAGGTTAATGTCATGCATCATCATCATCATCTTGTCGTGCCACTAGCACGGATATCCTTGACCCTCTCTCGCCACTTTTCCCAATCGTTCATCGCCTCTGGCAGATATTCAGGGCTACATCCCGTATCTTCACATAGCTGCTAAATGTATGTTCGTGCTGGTTGTCCTGCTTTTGCCCGGCCATATGTGGGGGTCCGTAGGAGTACATCACTTATGAGCTCGTCCCTACTTCTCCAGCAGTGTCCTGCATGTCTGGTTCGTCTAACTTGGAAAGTTTTCGTGATGGGAGGCAGGTGGCCGTATAGTTGGTGTCTTGTGGGGTGTTGCCGCCAGGACTTATTCAATATTGCTCGCAACATTCTTGTGTAATTGCCGTCTAGCTTCTTCTCCAGCCGTTTTTTTTAGCGTCCATGTAGTGGATCCATACAGCAGTATCGATACGACAGCTGCCTGGAAGAAACTGTGTTAGGTTAGGTTAGGTCTGATTTACATATGATCGATAGTCTATTGATAGCTGTCCATGCCTTCGTTAGCCGCGTGTCCTTTTCGGTTGATGAGACGCTGCTTATTCGACATCTTTGGATTGGGAAAAATTATTGATGTGATTATACTTTTGCTTTGAAAGAAAAATGGCACTGAAACATTTTGTGTGAAAAGCTCCGAAAGCAGAACGAGTATCAATGCCTGTTAGTAAATTCAATGAGAAACGGCCAGACGAACTTTTATTTGTTATAACAGAAACATCATAGGGTAAAGCTAAAAAAAAAAAAAAAAAATACAACAGCATTTGGATCTATTCCGTTTCTCATGACCATATTTACCAACTACTCCGCTCGGGTAGGATATGACACACGGTCAATTTTTAAGCGGAGTTTAACTGGTTTGAATTCAGAGTTTTCCTTCTCCTAGACTAGTTGCCTCACCAAGGCTGAAGAACCTAGTCTGCCCTACTATTTACTCATAGCTGGAAGGAGAATAATTGGATTCATACCTTTCCCAAGGGTATTAGTGCTATGTGAAATGCAATCAGTCTCATCCAGGATTTGAACTCGTGTCGCCGTGTTCATTTCCTACGACGATAACCATTACACCACAGGCACCTCACTTCTGTTTCTCATGACAGTATTTTCTGCATGATGATTAAATCTCATTTTAAACTTTATCATTTCAATTAGATAATTCAAGAAATTGAATAAAATCTTGCAAAAATATTGCATAGCAAGAGCAAATTGAGCGGTCAGAACAGACAGTTCTTGAGAGTTCAAAGCACTAAGACGCCCAAAAGTCATTTTTGAAATAACCTCAAGTGAATCATTGTAATATGGCTACAATGATTCGCGCCAAAAGTCCCTGCTGTAATATAAATATCCTCGTGTGGCACTAAGCGCCTCTGTAGGTGTAATGGTTAGCAAACCTTCACGAGTGAGTTTGAGTCTCACTGGCTGCCCCATTCATACGGTATTGTGTCACATTTAAGCAAAAGGCTTAGTAAATTACTGCTCGGTAGGACTGGAAATAAACATCCCAGAAGATTGCTAATTGATTAATTTTAAGGGCTTGTCAACCCATCTAGGGTTATTTTATGCCAAGAGGTCAGAGAACTACAAACATTTTTTGTATTTACATTTTTTGCGTAGCTTCGGACGAATTTTCTATACACACAGGTATATGATATCAAGAATTCCAATAAAATATAAATAATTTTCAAACAGATCTATTTAACTCTCAGGTGGTACCCTAACAGGTACTACCACTGGAACCTCACCACTAGATGCAGTTTAGTGTAATACTCAGGATAACGTTTTTTGGAGTTGGGTCTGACCCCTCTACAGGAGAAGAGATTCAGCGTATTCTGAGCCCCGCCAACAGGACATACATAAGCTTTGATGTAACGTTCTTTGAAAACGAAAATACCTTTGATACACCCAAGCATATATATAAAAAAAAATACATGTGACTTGTATTTGTTTATCGTTATCTGCAATGAATCTCTGATATAACCCAACATGTTATGTTTTACAAATGTTTTAAAGACTACTTAATTTGTTATTGTCAAGTAATGACAGACTTATCATATTTTACACTTTCTCATGAACACATACACAGGATCACACACCTTTTATGGAAACACACACACTCACACACAAGACACATACATACACTCAGAAAACATAAACAAACATTCACACACACACTGCTACAAATAAAGCGCTCTCGCATACTCACGAGCGCCTGCAAAGTAACATAGATTTAGAGACGTATGTCTACGGTCATAAAGATGCAATCGTATATACAGATCCACGTAAAAGGTAGAAATGTTTGTCGCTGTTTTATGGCGTACACATAAAAAGTATCACATCTTCAGTTTTATCTACTTCAGAATAAAACTTATGGAGTAACTGAAGAACTTTTTCTCGAATTTAAGTGGGTAATATTTGATGAACACATGCAAATCATTTTGTGGATTTGTTTCCTACCTCTTCAATCTCTTTCCTCGACTAAGCATGGGATGTAATGTACACTTCAAACTAAATTCTTCAATATATCAAGAATGCTTCTTTGCAAAGGGTCATAACAAATATCCGCAACACAATGTTGTCAGTGTAGAATACCCTGCCGAAGTGAGTGTAGTTTGTACTATTGGGAGAACTAAAGATCTCAAGGAGATGAATCGAGACCATGCCAATCATAGCAGTTAAAGTCAGATAGAATATTTGGAGACCTAAGAAGACTTGCGATCATTCAGACTTCAGTGAAAAACCATTAGTTAAAACTGGTGTTGAAAATTCGAAAGGTGTAAAAGAATAATAATAATAATGATAATAATAATAATAATTGAAAAAAACTGTGGAACATGAAAATGAAGATTATAACAATTGTAACTGGTGCTCTTGGTACAGTCACCAAAGGATTGATATAAAGGGACAGGAGGACTTGAAAATAACAGGACGAGTGGAGATCATCCAAATTACTGTATTATTGAGATCGGCCGGAATACTGAGAAGAGTCCTGGAGACTTGGGGATACTTGTTTTTACTCAAAATCATGTGAGAAACCATCAGCTAACGCTGGTGTGGAAAACTCTTAAAATAGAACAAATAATAATAATAATAATAATAATAATAATAATAGTAATAAAGAGAGTATAAGACAAGACTCGACTGTGTGGGGAAGGTGATCCACTGGGAATTGTTCAAAAAGTTTAAATTTGACCATACGAAATAATGGTGTATGCATAACCTAGAATCCATCCTGGAATATGAGACGCAAAAAATTCTTTAGGATTTTGACATACAAACAGATCATTTAATCTCGGCCAGACGATCAAAACGAGTGATAGTCAAGAAAAAAGAGAACCTTCTGAATAGTAGAGTTTGACGTCCCGGCAGACCACAGAGAGAAAATCAAAGAAAACGAAAAGACAAATAAGTTCCTAGGCCTTGCTAGAGAACGAAAAAAAAAAAACAAAACAATCAAAACCCTGGAACATAAAAGTGACAGTGATTACAATTGTAATCGGTGCGCTCGGTACAAGGACTGGAAGACTTGGAAATAAGAAGACAAGTAGAGACCATTCAAACTATAGCATTTTTGAGATCGGCCTGAATACTTAGAAGAGTCCAGGAGACTTGAGGATGTTTGCCGTCACTCGGAATCCAGTAGAAAGCTATCAGCTAACCCTAGTGTGAAAAACTCTCAAATGAGTAGATAATAGGTAAATTACAACAAGATGTTTTTAAACAATAATACCATGCCAACATGTATTTTATGGTATTCGTCTGTCTGAGAATCATGGCCAAACGGAATATACGAGCACCTGTTTTTTTTTGCATGTACATTCACTTAATAATTACAGGCTCAAACCTAGACTGTGAAAATTTGATCGATTTATGTATTTGCCCAACCCCTCCACCACGTGATGGATGCGACACAAGTTTGATTTTTTAGCGGATTACAACTGGTTTGAATTTAAAAATTTCCTTCTCCTAGACCGGTTGCCTTACCCAAGTCAAAGAGCCCAGTTGGTTCTCGTATCTACTCAAAGTCAGGGGTAGAAGAGATAGATTAATGCTTTTCACCAATAGGATTAGCATAAAGAGAAACGTACACAGTCTTGTAACTCGGGTTACTAAATCCATTTTCTAGCTTGCCTATCACTCAGCATCATAAGGTAAGGATCAAGGGTAAAGTGGAGCAATCAAGGGAAAGGAGTAGTGCCCCCTACACCTTGGTGTAGTAGCTATCGAAAAGGGAGCTTTCAGGGTCACCCTCGACTACGGTCGCCAACTTTAGTTTTTATATATATATTCATATATATGATTTCTTAACACATTTTGTACAAAACTCTTTTAAACGAGCCAGAGCTCATTTTTTATACGTTAAATGGTTTTACTTATTTCTAAGATGAATGATTCTATTTACTATTAATCATTTGTTTGCACACAGTTTAATGTTTTCAAGTATTACTATTCAACACTAACAACTCAATTAAACATCAGTCATGTGTTTACACTGTTAAATGATCAGCCAGTTCTATTTCAAACAATTCAGTTTAGCATAAGTACACAGTTTAGTTCCTTGCCCAGTCAGCTGGACCAGCAGAATACATCGATTACAGCTCTGCGGAGACATGATACCCTACAAAACGACTGTCCTGGATATGACACCAAACAATCTGATGATGATGTTTCACTAATGCTGGAGCTTTGGGAAATGCGAAGTACCTCTTTATTGCCATCACTCCCTGGTCCACTCTGGCCCGGAGTGGTAGCAATTGATAGGGTCCTATCTATAGGTCAAATAGAACTAAATTGTGTACTAATACTAAACTGTATTGTTTGAAATTGAACTGTTTATAAGTATACAAATGAATTCAGCATTAAATCATCTCCAATGGTTGATATGCCATAAAAACCAAACCAAACCAAACCAAACTAAACAAGACCGTTTAGTTCTATTTGACCCACAAATTGGACCCTATCAAGTGCTACCACTCCAGGACTGAGTGGAACAGAGTGTTGAGGCAATAAAGGAGTACTCTGCATTTCTCAAAGATTTAGCATTACGGAAACTTGATCATCAGATTGTTTAGTGTCATATCCAGGACTCTTGTTGGGGGAGTCTTACCTCTCCGCAGAAAAAGCAGTCGGTGTATTCTACTGCCCCAGCCGACTGTGTAAAGAATGTACAAGAGATTTTGAGACTTTTTTTTATATTCGAAAGACATTCAATTTCGTATAGAGATAAATTTACAAATATACATGATAATCAAATAAAATAAACTCGGCGATCCGAGTTCAAATCCTGGACGACGCTGTTTGCGTTTCACTTCGCGCTAAATTCTTTACCTTTGGTATGCTAACCGATCTAGTTTCTACTCCGCTTAATAATTGGCCTTGTGACTCCTCAGGCTCCGGATAGATGGGATGGTTAAAAACATATGTAACCCGCTGGTAGTTGAGGTAGACGTAGGGGTGATACATGTTGTCCGAAGTAACATTGTAATCTTTATTATCTTATCACATTTCAAGTTGTCCGAGGTGGGACGAAACTGCATTTGTGTGGTGAGGTTCTAGTTCTGAAGCTTTGGAAAGTGTAGAGTCACCTCTTAATTACTGCCAGGTCGACAAAGACCGGGAGTGGTAGTGGCAGTTAAAGTCCCATGGGTCAAATAGATTTATTTGGTTCCTTTGTTTAATGCCATAAAAATTTTCGTGGGTTCAGCACAGTCAGCTGGGTAAATAGAATACACTGACTGCATCTCTGAATCTCTGTCTTGGATATGACTTTAAACAATATGATGGTGAGGCTCCTTTAATGCTGGAGCTTTGGTGAAGGCGGAGTACTCTTCCATTACTATCGTTCCCAGGTCCACTCTAGCCTGAAGTTATTGTACCTAATAGGGTCTTATCTACCGGTCAAATAGAACCGTTTGACATTTAATCTGTGAAAACAAATGACTTAAGATAACTTGAATTGTTTGAAGGAGAAATGTTTGATCACTTGACAATTTGTAAACAAATGACTGATGTTTAATTGATATGTTTGTTATACATACCGATACTGGAACCATTTAACTGTGACTAATGCTAGATTGAATTGTTAGAAACTGAACTGTTTCATCATTTAACTGTGTGTATCCGTAAAATGGGTTTAAATTTTAAATAGCATATATTTGGTATATATATATATAAAAATAGGATTTTGCATTAAATAACCAACAATGGTTGATATGGCATAAAACCAAATCAAATTTTATGGGTTATCTAATGTCAAAGGCATTCTTGTAGAAAAACAGTAGGGAGAGAATTTAACCCATTGTTCCGTATTTTTCCCTAGGGCAGAAGTCCGAAAGTGAACGTAATAGCATGATTATAATTAGAATTCACTACGACTTAATTTCGAACTCACTTACTAAGGTCTCACGTGTTAGACACTATGCAACATGAACTCACCTCAGAGTTCTGTTTGGAAATTAATAAGATTAGATTGGAATGTTTGATAGCATATAACTGCACTTACAAATGATTCTTATTTAACAGGAATAGATGCTTGAAATCATGTTTTTTTTTGCAAAGGATGTATATTATTGAAGCATACTTGAAATTTTAAAACTTTGGGAAAATTATTTGTAGCAAGAAAAATTACTTTAAGCTATAATTTAGAAAGGAATACTATTAATATTATTAAATAGGAATTATTACTTGAAATATGATATTTCGACCCCGCCCCCAAAATAGAGAGAACCTTTGTCGCGTAGAGGCTGATGTGTTGGACTACTCAACCTTCGTAAGCAAGCTCAAAATTCAGTCATGCCATTAAGTTCATGTTCGGGCTATTTCCTTTGGGAAAGGTGCGAACCGCCAGATATGAATTAAATAGCCCCACTACTTTTCTTTTACAAGGATAGATTTAGCATTAAATAAACCAAAAAGGTTTATATACTATTAAACAAAGAAAACAAAACAAAAAAAAAAGAATAGTGTTAAATAAGCCAAGGGTTGACATACCGTAAACCAAACAACCATCTATATTTATATCTTCGTCGAATGTTTAATTCATCCGATGTCAGAGTGTTACTATTTTAGTTTTACATTTGATTTTCAGAGATTACCGGAGGCAGCATCAATATTCTTTTCTTTCCGGGTCGTACTTTTTATGAAGATTCGTAGATAAAGAACATGAAAAAATAGATAGAAATATGGATAATTTATTTATTTCTACATTCATAGATAGATCTTGAAGTACGTAGTATAATGATGATAAGAAAAAAAAAAAGTATCTATTTTAAACAGCAACTAATTATTCCTCAGTGTTTTTTTTAATGCACTCAAGCCTTGATGAATATTATTCACATAGACTGAACAGAATATAGTGAAAAGTTAAGATCAAAATTCAGCAAATGACTAAGTGACAGACTAGAAACTAATTGATCACCTCTTGTTGATTTATACCAAACTGACGGCTTTTACTTCAAATTTGACTATAGCTGCACATGAAATCAATTTGCAAAAATTCTGCGATATCAAGCAATACCAGTGTCTGAAACATGTTTTTATGAGAAAAGTTAGAGCAGAGAGTAAATATAGAAAGAAAACTGATATAATTCCCCACCACCGTAAGAGCGGGATAAGGTCATTTTGGAGCGGACTTTAACAAGTTTGAATTCAGTTTTCTTTCCGCTAGACCAGTTGCCATACCAAGGTTAAAGTTATCGGTCTACATATAGACTCCTATTATTTACCCATAGCTGGAGAGAGAAAAATTGGATACAATTTTTTTCCAAGTGTATTAGCGTTAGGTGAAATGAAAACAGTCTCGTCCAGAATTTGAACTCGTATCGTTGTGTTCATTTTCTTGGACGATTACCATTATATCATAAATGCCTCCGGATAGAAGTTGTTGATATAGACCAATAAACAAGATAAAACAAATTTGCACAGATAGGTAATTAGATACAAGGGTCGTTAGTCCAGTCGGCTGGGGCTGTAGAATACATCAAACGCATTCCTGCTGAAGGGTAAGACCCCACAAAGAGTGTCCAGATTATGACACAAAACAATATGATGGTGAAACTCCAGTAATGCTGGAGCCTTGGGGAACGTGGAGTACACCTTCATTGCCATCGCTCTTAGATCCACTCTGACGCGGAGTGGCTGCACCTGATAGCGTTCTATCTATTGGTTAAATCGCACGGTTTGACTTTTATACTGTGTGCAAACAAATGGCTTATGCTAAATTGAATTGTTTGAAATAGAATTGTTTGATCATCATACGGTGAGTATCTACAAAATGAGTTTACAAATAATACATTTAATATATACATATATGTACTAACAATATTTTGGCATTAAATAACCGACAATGTTTGATATACATTAAAACCAAACAAAATAAGGGTCGTTCAAAATGTTGAAAGCCTCACTCAGAAAGAAAAGCCATAGCTGAAAATTCTGTTGTTACAACACACTACAATGTTTTACAAAATTAGAAAAACTTATTCAGATTTTTCTAGTTTTCTGAGAAGTAGTATTGTGCTGCAGCAACAAAAATATACGTCTATGCTCTTCTCTCTGGCTGACACTAAAATCTTTTGAACAACCATCGTAGACGAGCAGGTGAGTAAATAGAAATGGATTGTTCGGTATATATATATATATATATATACACCGAAGAATCCCTTTATATATATATATATATATATATACCAATCCCGCCACTCAGGTAGGATTTGACTCAGGGTCAATTTTTAAGCGGACTTAAACGGGTTTGAATTCAGAGTTTTCCTTCTCTTTTACTGGTTGCATAACCCTACCTTTTACTCATAGCTGGAGGGAAAAATAATTGGATCCATGCATTTTCCTAGGATATTTGCGCTATGTGAAACGCAAGCAGCTTTGTCAAGGATTTGAACTCATGTAAACGTGTCCATTTCCTGCAACGGGTACATTTGGTAGATATGTGAATATAAACAGAGAAATTGGTCAGTGTCAAGGTATCTTAGCAGAGAAGCATATATAAGAGATATATAATAAGATAAACAGAAAACTCAAGACACATATGCAGGTATACAAAGTAATAGTTAGTTTCCGACGTATAGTGATGACTACGGAAACATGTTTTAATCTGCTAGAGCCATTAAAATTTCAAGCCACTTTTCATTTCGAAATCCTATTCCCCTGGTGTCAGTGCACGGGGTTTTGGCGCCAAAACCTTTGGCGCCAATAACCAATGAGAAAGCGACGCATTCAGAATGCCAACGAAGTCATTTGATTGGCTGTTGTTCTCGTCCGGAAGCAATGTCTCTCGAGGTTAGCAAAACCTTTATTTGCTATTAATGTTCCCAATACATCATTATTAATTGACGGGTTCTCTTCAATTTGATACGTTGATTTTAACCCTAAGGCGTGGGCACTCAGCCGATTGTGTTTATGTATTGATATACTACGATATTTGGCATGGACGGGCCAGTGCGTTCCGTTATAAACAAATGTACACGTATAAGTATTTGCGTTTGCATATACGTGTTAAGTGCTCTTAGTAATTATTGTATGCAAGATTTCTGTGACAATATTGGTGAGTAGAGGCAGCCCTTTTCTTAAGGTGTTTCGTTCTATAAAAGCAAGTAAAAAAGCGTAGAAAGTTCTCACAGAAAGAAAAACACAACACAGGTCTAAGGGGTTTTGTTTTAAAAAAATAATTAAATTTCTGTTAATAGATGTTTACAACGCCCCCACTCGCACACACACACACACACATATATATATATATATATATATATATATATATATATATATATATATATACGTGTGTGTGTGTAATTGTATGTATTTAACTAATCTCTCCGCAACGGGCACGATGCGACAAGTTTATCTTAAAGCAAAGTACAGTTAGTTTACATTTTAAGTTTTTCTTTGCCTAGACTTTTATAACAGCTATGAACAATAGTGGGACTATTTAACCCATAGCTGGAATGTGGAAAGGGCGTTTATACATTTCAAAAAAGTTGTTATTCGAAAGTCAATGTAATTGCATGATTGGAGTTCGAACTCACTACTGCTCGGTTTGGTTTCTTTGTTTAATGGCATATTATACTTCGTTATTCACTTAATGCCAAAGCCATATTCATAGAAGGGTAGTAGTGGTGCTATTTAATCTCTATCTGTGAGTGGATTTGGTCCCCTTAACTCCTGGGTCACTGCAGAGAAGAATTATAAAATAATTTCTGTTCTTTTCTTAATGTCGGTTAGATTTCAGTAACCCACTATTAGAACTGACTTGAACATTTTAACATCTGAAAAAAAGTGGCAAGATATTAAAAAAAATAAGGTGTTTATTCACTTCTATTTTTGTCGTTAGACCAGAAACAAATGTAACATTTGAATTATAAAACTTGTAGAAAATGACATCAAATTTAATCCGTTCATAGCTTAAAATTTTGCGAAAAATGAAATTGTTTTTTGAAAATAGCTTAAGGAATGTAATTATAATTATATAATTTCCCTGAAAGTGACGATGATAACAGGGACTATGAGAATATCTATGGCATTGTTTTAGAGGAGGGGTCTCAAACTCAAGAGTTGAAAATGATCATTACGTCCTGGACTGCGGACCAAATGTGAGATGAGGTTGGAGGGGGTGACTTCCACCAATCTTAATATTAATCTGCATCGCTGCTGATTGGCTGCTATTTAATTTTTCCCACTCAAAATGGATTCGCATATGACAGTAAGTGGGAGAGATGAATCAGTACCACATTGGAGATTGAAGTTTCCCTTTAAGATTTTTCTTAATTCAATTTTTATTTTTGGTAAATTCCCTTTTTTCCGTTTTCACTTTTGATAAATTCCGCTTTTTTCCAATTCTCTTGAATTTCATGGATAAATGGATAGAAATTGTGCAATGAATATAATTAAAACAGTGAAAAAAAAAAAAAAAGATGCAAAATTCAAAGTTTTATCACATTGAAATAATTCCAGATATAATTTCTATTTATCTAATAATCCACTCCCAAAAATTTTCTATGATTTTTTATTTGTGTGCGTTGTCTGTCATATCCTAAGCCAATATGAGTTGTCAAATCTACTCATTCTCGTGTTATGAAACAAAAAATCCTTCTGTTGTGTGAGATAGTTTTGAAAAATCCCAGTCTCATCTGCATTATCATATGCTTTTGAAAGTAGCCGGCACAGATTTCTCTCTCTCTCTCTCTCTCTCTCTCTCTCTCTCTCTCTCTCTCTCTCTCACACACACACACACACACACCAAAATATTTACATATATATGAGGCTTATTTTTCAACATAGTCCCTCTTTATGGTCCACACACTTCTTTCCTCAGTATTTCAGTACTTAGATTCCATAGGTACCAAAAACTCATCAGCAACAGATATGATATCATTACATAAACTTTTCAGCCTACTCTCGTTTCTATGTATACGCATCATGTTTCAACTTAGTTTTGTATTGTACATACATACATTCATCCTTATGAATATATATAATTGTGTGAGTTGGGATGTGTTTGTGTTTGTATATATTTACATAGCAATTTACTCGACGATAGCCTCGTGGTGTAATCGTTTAAGCATATGGACTGCGAAATCGTTATAAACGAGTTCGAAATCCAGTCGCGCTATTAAGTTCACTTTCGGACAAATACCCTGGGGAAGGTATGGGTTAAATAGTACCACCACTGTTCTTCTAGGAGAATGGCTTTGGCATTAAATAACCTACAAAGGTTGATATGCCATTAAACAAAGTAACCAAACCAAACTTCCTTTTTAGGTTATTCCTCTACATCAAACCCGTGTTAATATTTATCTCTCATGCCAATCTCATATTTGCAAGAATTAGTACTCACACACACACACACACACACACACACACATATATATATATATATATATATATACACGCAGTGTAACCCGGATATAAGAGAGCTGTAGGCTCTTATATCCGGGTTTCTCTTTTATCTGGGTTACACTGTACATACATATATATAATCAGTTAAAAGCTTAGACCTATGCTTATATATATATATATATATATAGTATTCTTGGTCGAGTTAAACCGGAGTTGGGAGTAATTCTATCAAGACAAGAAATATATATATATATATATATATATATATATATATATATATATATATATATATATATATATATATATATATATATATATATATGCGTGTGTGTGTAGTGCAGAATTTATATGGCTTTGCATCTTCCAAAAGCTGAAAATATCACAAATTAATAAACAATATAAAAAACCTGTTCTCATGACAAGAAAATATTTGATCAATTGGAGATGTGGCTCCCCAGTTGATTTACTTTGCTTCGAATGTTGGAAAGAAATGACAGACAAATATTTATCTTCTTTGTTTCGTTTTAAGATGATTTTTAAAATATATTTTTTCTCCTTTATAATTCCCAACAGCTAATAACTGATATAAAAAACTCTTATGTGACAATTCACTTCAATTCTCATTATTTTTTTGTTTACCTGTTGACTTTCATATTCTTTTATTTCTCAGTTGATCACACGTAAGAAAATATTTCCATGACATGTACTTTGTTTTCTCTGAACAACAAATCAAACATTTTTCAGTAAAAATTATTTATTCGCTCACTTTGATATTTGCACACTGTCAGGGAGCAGGTAATTTCATATTTAGGGCGGGTAATATTCAACATATACAAATGGCCCTTTTTCTGCAGGGAAATAAATATAGAAGGGTAAATATTAAACTCTTAGTTCAGTGGATGTCAGTATTTCTGACTCTTTGCTAATATAGCTATCAGAATACTCACTAAAAATGGACAAATTCTGAGGTGAGTCAGCAGTTTACCATGGATTTAATTTCGGCCATTTGTGGGCCCAACTGCCTACAAAGAAATTTCATTGCTCGAAAGAAAGAACTTCTCATGAATTATTGCAGTTTCGCAACTTGTTAGAATAATTTTGTCTAATTTTTGAAGCAATTCTTTAGGTTGGTTGATTGGTTGGGGTTTATATAAATAATCTGGTTGGTTATTTAATGCCAAATCCTGTTTATACATATACGTTAAATAAATGATTTGTAAACAAATGATTTGAATGTAACATTATTTTTAAACAAACCAGATTTTTTTTGTTTGCACACAGGTAAATGGTTTCAAGTATTGCTATCGAACTCTATTAATTCTATTAAACATTATTCATTCGTTTGCGCACAGTTAAATTCAAAGTATTGCTATGTAATAATAATAATTTAATTTCAGATTAGACATTTGTTAGCATATAGTTAAATGGTTTCAAGTATGGTAAATAATGGAATAGTTCTTTTTGTACCCATAGATGGGATCCTTACAAGTAGTACCATTTCGGTTCAGAGTCGACTTGGGAGTAATCACATACCCCAAAGTTTCAGATGGTTTAGTGTCATATTCAAGAAATTTGATGGGGGTGAGAGTCGTACCTATTTGTAGAGATGCAGTCGGCGATTTTCTACAGCTCTCGTCGACAAGGCTGGCAATTTCTAGGTCTTGTTGCTTTTTTCAAAAAGTATTACTAAACATTCTTGTTAGGATAAACGGATTTATAGCGCATAATCCTTTTCATAAACATTATGTTTGATCAATTATACTGGGTATATGATTGGGTGAAGTCTCACTGGTTAACCCATACGTGTGGGCTTGTGTCACAGCATAACAAAGATGAGTAAATAACTATATGAGGGTGAGTCAAAAGTTTTGCAATATTCTGGTCAGTTCTAGTTTGTGGCGCGTATTTTACATGACAGTTCAAGCCATGGCAGTTACTCGTTGTGATTAGCAGTGCCGTGGTAGTTGGTGCGTTGATACGTTGTAACTGTAATGTGATTTGAAAGCTACACACATGAATGTACAATTTAGTATAATTTGTAAACTTATGCTTAATAAATTTGAATGGCACCATATCTTTTTTGTTATACTCACAACGTTTCGGCCGAAATATCCTTCAGCCTTCTTTAGGTGTTTCATGACGAACACCGAAGTCCACACAGAATCTCGACGTGAACCCTTTATTTGAACCTCAAGGTTAGACTGTTCCATTTCTGTTAACCATGACCGGGTATCCCTTTTTAATCTTACCTGTTGTTGGGATTGAATTTGCAGCCTTCAGATAATTTTACTCAGAAGTGCTTTACTATAAAATGCCTTATCCCCTGCGCCATGTGTCCAGCAAGGTCACTTCGAACAGTATAACTTGAGAGTATTATAATAAAGATGAGGTCAATAGTTCGAATATTTCAAGTGATAACAATTATCAAGGTTCATCTCAGAAATTTAGTTGCCCAGTCGGCTGGGGCTGGAGAATACCCCAACTGCTTCTCTGCAGAGGGGTAAGACCTCCCCGCAACAAGTGTCCAGGATATGACACTAAACAGTCTGATGGTGAGGTGCCAGTAATGCTAGACCTTTGGAGAATACGGAGTAGACCATCATTGCCATCGCTCCCAGGCCAACTCAGGCCCGGAATGTTTAGCACCTGATAGGGCCCTATCTATGGGTGAAATAGAACTAAACTGTGTACTTATGCTAAATTGAATTGTTTGAAATAGAACTGTTTTGACATTTAACTGAACTTTTTTGATATTTTACTAAACTGTCTTGACGTTTAACTGTTTGTAAACAAAAACTATTCTTATACTAAACTGAATTGTTAAATGACCAGAAAAGGGTTGATACGCCGTAAAACAAAACAACCAACAAGAAATTTAGACAAACTTTTGTCTCGTATTTAAAATATTTTGCCTCTTCTTTTTACGAGGTATATAGTAACACATCTACGCTGCGAGCAGGATATGACATAAAAGCAATTTTAAGAGGGTAACTGCTGGTTTGAATTCAGAATTTTCTTGGTTGTTCGAGTAAGACTAAAGAATCAAGTTTGCTGAACTGTTTTCCTATAGCTGGATGGAGAAGAGAAGGATTAATAACTTTACCATGGGCATTAACACGATATGAAATGCAAGTACATAATTTAAACTCTGGTCGCCGATTCCATTTTCTGCGACGACGATAACCATAACGCTAAACACGTTTATTTTCAAGGTGTGCGCAAAAAAGATCGAAATAGAAATTGTATTTACCAAGACTTAAAAAGACTATTGTAACTCGTATAGTCGAGTTAGCAGAGAAAGAAAAATAAAGTTGGCGATCGTAGTCGAGGGTGACCCGAAGGCTCCCTTTTTGATAACTACTCTAGGTGTAGGGAAGGGCGCTACTTCTTTCCCTGGATTGCTCCACTTTACTCTTGATCCGTACCATATAATGCTGAGGGTTTAGCAAGGAGGAATCAATTGCCATTTTTTGAGTCTTAGGTATGACTCGACCTGGGATTGAACTCAGGTTTCCGGGCCATTGGCGAACACTCTAACCATCAAAACACATCAAATAGTTTGATAATAAAATAAAATTCAATGAACAAATATCAGTACTTTACAACAGGCATTTACAAGTCTCGTTGGTATTCGTTTGGCATCCCACCATGCCAAAGTGTGGCACAAGGCCTTTTTAACGCGAGAGATTGGCACAGAGCCGTAGCCCAGACACGCCCGGTGACTCCAAAATTCTTTGAGCACTGTCGATATTCCCTTAAAAAGGAGCGCCTCTCACTGAAGAGAACCTGTGGGTACAACCTCAAGAGGCCCAAGGAATGTCGTTCTAGACAAGAATCCTAAGCTTCCCTGGCACGTGTGTCAGGCAGCCTTGACTGACGTGACGAAGGCAAGCGATCAAGCCACACTGCTCATATTTGTTTTCTGTCCCACCTACCAGACGAGTGTTGCACAGGGCCTTTTTTAAGGTGGGTCTGGGGGCAGGGCCGTTGCCCAGACACGCCCAGCATTACCGAAAATGCCTCAGGCCCGTCATCATTCCCTTAAAAAGAGGCGCCCCAGGTGCCTGACGATAAACCTAGGCCTTCAGAATAGGGTTAGAGCCTGGGGGATGGTCCTCTGAGGTTCGAGGAGAGCTAGTGTTTGCGTGCGTGAAGTGAACGCGGGCTTCCCGGTATCCATGTCTAGCGGCCTTGATCAACCTGAACAAGACCACGTGACTAAGCCACACGAACTGATCCGAGGAACGAGAAACATGGCCAGTGAGTGCCTCGAATCACTAGGCTCACTCCCCTTCTTTCATTCGTGGGTTTGCTATTTATAGGAAACAGACAATTCTATTTGCTTGCCTTTAGGTAGTATATGACAAAAACCATGAATGAAACGTGAACTCCTAACCAGACAATAAACTTTTTCTGCAAGTTTTCTATGAGCTGAACTACCAATGAAACCTCTTTGTTTATATTATGTGAAGTTACATCGTTATATTTCTTTTAATATCTTTCACGCTCCCAGATTTTTCTTAGCAGATAAATTTCCAGATTAAGAAAGAAGAAAATGTCTCACGGAGCAAGGAGGTCTAGTGAGTACGGAGGGTTGTTGCTTTGCCAAATGCATTTTTCTTAAAAAGTATATTGATTAGCAATATAGAGAATTGGCACAAGGTATCAGTCTAGGCTGCTGTCTAGACGACTAGATATCATTGCTTCATTATGTACGTTGCTTAGCTATACAAAAATCTTCTTTAGACTTTTAAATTTGATAACATTAAAGATTCCGTCTTGATACAATTTGATCACACCTCGTATATCTACTAAGTAAGAAAATATAAAACCTGTTCTGGCAAATCCAATGCAGGTGTCGATATGTAAAAATTGTTTATATTCTAAGTCTCTTTATGACGGAAGTATTTTTAAAAAATATTGATCTTAGAATATAGAAAAGGCGTTTTCCCATTTACTAATATTTTTAGATTTCTCATGGGTCACTTCTTATTTTTGATGATAAAGATTGTTTCGTTGTATTTATTGACACTTTCGGTATTTTGCAATACGAGGTTTGAGAATTGAAGTTGATTAGATGCTCTTGTGTGTGTGTGTGTGTGTGTGTGTGTGTGTGTGTGTGTGCACGCATCTCAGTGTGTGGGCATGCTGTGCGCGAGTGTGTGTGTGTGTGTGTGTGTGTGTGTGTGTGTGTGTGTGTGAGAGAGAGAGAGAGAGAGAGAGAGAGAGAGAGAGAGAGAGAGAGCTGATTCTAGAAAGTAATTTTGGGAGAATATGGTCGACAGGAGACTAACAGAACTTTTGCAAATAATCTTTCTCCTCCCCTTTCTCCTCTCTACTTTGTCTTTCTCGTTTCCTCTCTATTTCATTTTTTCCTTATTCCGTCTTTCCTTTCTTCATTCTTCATTACATCCTTTTTTTTTTCTCTTTCTTTTCTCTCCTTTAGCAGGGGTTGTAGAATACGCCGATTGCATCTCTTCAGAAGGGTAAGACCCCCCCCCATCAACGAGACGATATGTTGGCCATGGTTGGTGACTCGTAATGCTTCAGGGCGGGATCCTGGTGGTTGAGTGGTCTGTGACCCGGGAATCGAAATTGTTACTTCATCTGCAACACTCTACTTGGGCCCTTTCTGGTTTAGACGGGTGGTTAAAGAAGACCGATACGATCAGTCTGCTGGTCATGTCAAGTTCTAGTACCTCTATGCATGTTACGAGCGTATTCTTCACATTGCTCTGGTACCAAACAAGTACTCAACCCTATTTTATTATAAAGGTGCTGGGAGGTGATGTTTAGCGGTCAGTTGCGCTGTGATAGCAATTCTTGAAATAATCTAACTGTATGCAAGCCAACGATTGATATTAAACAAAATTATTAGTATTAGATAGCTATAATTGAAACCTTTTCACTGCGTGCAAATATAATTATAAATGCTAATTAGCAGCACATGAAACCATTTTACTGCGTGCAAACAAATCATTAATATTAGATAGAATTATTAGTGCTCCATAGCAATACTTGAAACCATTTAATTGTGTTTAAACAAAAGATTAAGATAAAATAGAATCATTGATATTATAATGCTATAATTGAAACCATTGAACCGTGTGCAAATAAATGATTAAATCATTTAACCGTGTGCAAACAAATGAAATCTTGGTGGTTTAAAAATAATGGGAATTACAAACTGTTCATTTACAAATCATATATATATATATATATATATATATATATATATATATATATATATATGTGTGTGTGTGTGTGTGTGTGTGTGTGTGTGTGTGTGTGTGTATACCAACCCCTCCGCTCGGGCACGATATGACACAAGGTAAATTTTTAAGCGGAGTTTAACAGGTTTGAATTCAGTTTTCCTTCTCCTAGACTAGTTGCCTCATCAAGGCTGATGGAGCCAGTCTGCCTTGGGTATATATATATATATATATATATATATATATATATATAAGTATGAACAGAATTTGGTATTCAATAACCGACAAGAATTGATGTGCCTTACAGCATAATCTAAGTAAATTTTAGTTTCTTCTTCATCTTTAATTTTTTTTTTCGATTCTCCCTTTTTTCTCTCTTTTCCTTCTATTCTTAGTCTCTCTCTGATTGTCTCTGTTGCTCCTTATCTTTCCAACACATTTTATTCTTCTGTTTCTTTTTTTTCCTACACTACCTACCACTTCTTTCTTTCTTTCTTTTTTTCTTTCTTTCTTTGATTTTGTTTGGAACACAGCTTCGTGTATAGTAGAAATATTGTTATTGCATAAATTTTTCAAATGGGAAGAGTCTGTTTTAAAAAGTGACCTCAGACTTCAACTTCGTGTCGCACATTGGCCACTACCGTGCATTTGAAAACTGTAACTACTTCCCCCTCCTAACAAGTCAATAAAAGCACGCGCGCGCACACACACTCACACACACGCGCATGCGCGTGCGTGCGCTAATGATGACAATAATAATAATGATAACAATAATAATAATGATAATTGAGGTCCAGAAATCCTCAGAAGTATCGAGACCGTCCAAACCACAACACGGCTGTTGGAAAAAATACTTTAAAGTGTCTTGGATAGCTGAGGAGATCCATTGTCACACAGACTCCAGAGAAAACACCTGTTATAACTGATATGAAAAACACGTAAAGGGTAGAACAACAACAACAGCAATAATAACTCACATAAACTCCTATAGGACTTTAACGTACACACAGATCACCTTATCTCAGCCAGAAGACCTGACCTAATAATAATTAAAAAAAAAAAAAAAGAGAACTTGCAAAATTGACGAATTATCTGTCCCAGCTGACCACAGAATAAAACTGAAAGAATGTGAATAGAAGGATAAGTACCTCGACCTTGCTAGGGAATTAAAAAACTATGGAACATGAAGGTGACAATTATACCAACTGTAATTGGTGCGTTTGGAATAGTAACTAAAGGATTACTAAAAGGACTGGAGGACTTGGAAGCTGGCGGACGAGAGGAGACCATCCAAACTACTACATTATTGAGAACGACCTGAATAATGAGAAGAGTTCTGGAGACTTGAGGAGACTTGCTATCACTCAAACACCAGTGAAAGACTATCAGCTAACGCTGATGTGAAAAACTCTCATGAGTGAATAATAATAATAATAATAATAATAATAATAATAATAATAATCAGCTAACTGTGAAGAACTCTAAAGGAGTAAATAATTATAATAAAGATGCCTGGCAGTCTCAATTTACATAAAATGCAAACAATTTGCCCTTTGTGGTACTGCTCATCTCCTAAACAGAGTACTATCAATCTAAATGAAAAATTCACCCCCAAAAAGTAGCAAAAAACATGAATACATAGAATGCATAAGATCACTACCTTCCTTTACCCTAGGTCTTGGGTAAAGACCCGGTGAAGATTTGTAAGAAACTGAAAATAAAATCCAAAATTAAACAACAGCAACGATAAGAAGAATAATATGGAATAATCTCTCATGGAATGAAAATTAAAATTCTTTGAAGAATCCTGAAGATCTGGCTTGGTTTGGTTTGGTTTTATGACATATATAGGTTATATAATGCCAAATCCATTTTATACCTATAAACTGTTCTATTTCAACCAATTCAGTTTAAAATAAGTACACAGTTTAAATGGAAAAAACATTTCTTTTTCAAAGAGTTAAGTTTAGCATAAATACTCTGTTTAGTGCTACTTAAAACATACATAGGATCCTATCAGGTGCTACCACTCCGGGTCAGTGTGGACCTGGGATCAGTAGCAATGAAGGGGTACTCCGCATTCCCTAAATCTCCAGCATTACTAACATCTCATCATCAGATTGTTTAGTGTTAAATCCAGGACACATGTTGGGGATAGTCTTACTCTTCTGCTGAGATGCAGTCGGTGTATTCAGCTGCCCCAGCCAACTGGACCACCTGGAGATTTGAGAAGACTTGCAGTCACGCAGACTCCATTAAAAACTGCTAAGATTGTGGAGAAATCTCCAATAGAATGAAAATTATAACACTTTGCTATCACTCTGAATTCAGTGGAAAAAACTCAGTTAAAACTGTGGAAAAACTCTCATAGAAAGAAAATGATACTTTGAAGAATCCTGGAGATATGAGGAAGCTTGTTGTCATTCAGATTTAAAAAATCACGTCAGAGTTTGTATGACGTGTTGATAATAATAAATTGCACTAATACCTACTGTAAGCGAACGTTTCTGAATATTTAATGAAAAGAAAAACTACCAGGATTCAAAAAGTTTCGCCCCAAAACCACACCGAGCAAAAACAAATCGATAACACGTTTGCAACAAATTTCGACAACCATTACTGCACAAATTAGCGAAGAAATTTATAACTCACTTGAAGCTATGGACCTTTTCACAAAGATTCGAAAAAATACCGGAAAGAAACCAGAGGCATGAATGATATATTATACATAGACTATCCCGTTCTAAACGTGTTAAAACCATTGAGGTTTTGTTTTGTTTGGTTTGGTTTTATGGCATATCAACTATTATTTGTTATTTAAAGCCAAACCCTGTATTAAATATGATTTGTAAACACATCTCGTACATACACACAGTTAAATGACCAAACAGTTATATCTCTAACAATTCAATTTAGCATAAGTCAAAGTTAAATGGTTGCAAATATTGCTATGTATCACTTGACCATTGGCCTAATGAGTAGAGTGATCGTCAATGGTCCGGGAGACCAGGGTTCAATCCCAGCTCGAGTCATACCAAAAACTCAAAAAATGGTACTTGATGCCGCCTTGCTTAACACTCAGCATTATAAGATAAGGATCAAGGGTTAAGAGGAGCAATTCTGCGAATGAAGTCGCGCATTTCCCTACACTTCGGTGTATTACCTATCGAAAAGGGGGCCTTCGAGTCACCCTCGACCAATTTCGCCAACTTTACGTATAACTAACAATTTAATTAAACATCAGTCATTTATTTACAAACAGCAAAATTATCAAACACCTCTATTTCTAACAACTAATTTATCAAAAGTCATTTATTTTCACAGTTTAAATGTCAAACAGTTCTACTTGACTTACAGATAGGACCCTCTCAGGTGCTATCACCCCGGGTCAGAGTGGACCAAGGAGTGATGGCTGTGAAGGGGTATTCCGCATTCCCCCAAACTCCTCACTATCAGATTGTTCAATGTCATATATCCAAGACACTTATTTTTTTGGGTGGGGTTACCCCTCTGCAGAGAAGCAGTCGGTGCATTCTACAGCGCCAACGGACTGGGTTTAAACCATAAAGGAAAAATCTAGCCATGTCATAGATAGACGAGAGGAAGGCATATATGATTTCACAACCATGAATAATAGCAAGTTTAAAATCCCAGAGCCAGTTATCAACTTTATCTCTAGAGCTATGGAAAACTAGAAAGAAGAACAAAAAGTTGAATAACAAAAACTAACAGAAGTTGAAATACAAAGTGGTATCTTCTAGAATGATTTATTATTTTGACCACAATTCGTTTTAAGGATGATACCTTATGTGCATGGATGCTTTTTTTTACTAAACCAAAACGAAATGAAAATCCTAATACAAATAATCGGAAACGTCACCCACGGTAAAGTGATGCCATTTGGAATTGAGAAATGCTTGTAATGAATAAAAGAAAAACAAAAGAAAGAACATAACTGTCATATGTCATATTAGAAAAGTATCAGAACACTCGGTGATAGAGAAAGTTACAAATCCCTGGAATATTAAAAGCGGATTCTCTCTTAAAAGACATACACGATAAAAGACAGAGCCTTCCATACCACAACACTGGTAACACTGATAAGAATTATTAGAAAAGTATTGGAGAGTTGAGGAGACTAATTGTTTCTCGCACTTCAACGAAAGCCACTAGTTACTACTTTTGATAAAAATCATATAAAGATGAAAATGAAAAAAAGGAATAAAAAGCAGTTGTATGGGTATTTTAAGCTACAGACTGGCAAAATTGCAAACGACATAACCTCGACTGGACAACGAAAGGGAAGCCTGAAGAGAGAAACTGAATCTCTTTTAATTGTAGTATATAATACCATTAAAACTACTTATGTCAAAATAAATAATAGCAAGAGTAAGTTAAGTGGTGACAGATTAGAAAAAAAGTTAATCATATAATCACATTATAAGCGAATGCAGAAAATTGGCGCAAAAGGAATGCAATGAAAATGAGATGATAAAACTAGAGCTAATATTAATTAGAAAGTTGTCCATAAGTTGATTTCGATGTTCTTGGAAAACTCCAGAGTGAAAATAAAAGAAAACTAAATGATGGACAAAAACTCAAATCTTGTCGGAAAGCTGGAAAAAAACAACAACAACAAAAAACAAAAAACAAAGAAAAACCAAAAACAAAAACAAAAAAACCCAGACAAACTGGAACATTAAAGTGACGGTGAAACTAATTGTAGTTGGTGCCCTAGGAACAGTTCCCGAAGACCTGGAAAAGAGGTTGAGAGAAATGGAGATCAGAGGTAGAATGGTGACCAGTGCTGTTAAGATTAATTAGAATACTTTGAAGAGTCCCGGAAAGCTGAGTAGACTTACTGTTCTCCGATTTAGGGAAAAACACCATTACTAGTGTAAATACCTTGCAAGGAGTAAAGTAATAATTATAATAAAACAACTTTATGGACGTTTTTAGCGACTAACAAGCAACGTTTCACACGAGAAGACGTGGACGTAGTTAAAAAAGAGAAACATTATGAAAGAAACTGAATCTCTTCTAATTGCAGCACAAAAAAAAAAAAAATGCCATAAGGACGAATCATATCCAAGCAAGAATAGATAAGACGCACCAAAACAGCAGATGTAGGTTATGAGCTGAAAGAGACGAAACGATCTATCACATAATAAGCGAATTGCAGCAAATGAACGCAGAAAGAATATAAGACGAGACACGACTGGATTGGGTAAGGGGATTCACTGGGCAATATGTAAGAACAAATGGTATATGCACAACCCAGAATATGTCGTGGAGAATAAGACGCACAAACTCTTCTGGGATTTTGAAATACAAACGCATCACCTTATCTCGGCCTGACATCCAGACCTTGTAATAATCAACAACAACAACAACAACAACAACAACAACAACAACAAAAGAAGACTTGGCAAATTGTGGACTTTGCTGTCCCGGCTGACCACAGAGTAAAACTGAAAGAAAACGAAAAGAAATATAAGTACCTACACCTTGCTAGAGAAATAAAAAAATTATGGAACATGGAGGTGACAGTGATACCAGTTGCAATTGGTGCCATTGGAACAATCCCAGACGGATTCGTAAAGGGACTCGAAGACTTGGAAATCAGCGGACAAGTAGAGACTATCCAAACTACAGCATTGTTGAGATCGGCTAGAATATTGAGAAGAGTCCTGGAGACTTGAGGAGACTTGCTGTCACTACAACTTTTGGGATAAACCATTGGCTAATGCTGGTGTGAAAAACTCTTAAAGGAGTAAATAATAATAAAAAGAGAAGCAGGAAAATAGTGGATTTTGCCATCCTGGCAGACGATAGAGTAAAATTAAAAGAAAGCGAAAAGAGAGATACATATCTTAACTTTGCTAGGGAACTAAGAAAAACTATGGAACATGAATGAGACGGTAATAACAATTGTAGTTGGTGCACTTAGAACAATCCTTGTAGGATTGGTAAGGGATCTGTAAGACTTGGAAATAAGAGGACAAGTGCAGATCATTCAGACTACAGGAATATTAAGATCAACCAGAATACTGAGAAGAGTTCTGGAAACTTGAAGAGACTTGCTGTCACTCAACCTCCACTGAGAACCATCAGGTAACGCTGGTGTGAAAAACTCTTAAAAGTGTAGAATGATAATAATAATAATAATGGTAACAAAGTAATTACACGAGAAAACGTGGACTTGGTTAAGAAAAGGAAATCTCGAGAGAGAAAGTGAATCTCATCTTATAGCAGAACAAAACAACGGCTTAAGGACCAATTATACAATAAAACCAAAATCGATAATGCGCTACAGAATAGCTAGTGTAGATTATGTGGTGGTAGAGATAAAACGATAAATCATATAAAAAGTGAATGTAGCAAACTCGGGCAAAAGGAATAACTGGGTGGGAAAGTTGATCCACAGGAAATTGCGCAAGAAATGGAAATTTGATCATACTACGAAACGTAACTGAAAAGAGTCCTTGCTGTCACTCAAACTCCAGTGAGAAACGATCAGCTAACACTGGTATAAAAAACCTCTCAAAAGAGTAAAATAATAGAGTGAAAATATGAGGTCAGAATAAATCACACTGAGTATTAACCAGGTTTGATTTAGTGTATATGAAGATAGAGTTAAGAATGAAGTAAAAGGAATGTTGCATATTGACCTACGACCCGGCCGGGCTGTCAAAATAGGAAATTAACCTGTGTAAATAACAGGTGCATCTAGTCGAGGAATATCAGAATTATAACCTTGACCGTGAACAGGTTGAATGAGTGCGAAATTGTGACGCCCACAAGAAGAAAGTGGGCGCTGAACTATTATATAACTCAGTGAAGTTTGGAGACCAGATCAGTTGGAGACAAGATGCGGTTGAGAAAGCCAGCACTCAGCAGAGGGAGTCCTCAGGCCCCCGATTAATCAGTTTGGAGATCAGACGAGTTGGAGAGAAGGTGCTGGAATGAGAACATGTCCCAGAGAGGCTGGGCCTCAGGTCCCCGGTTGAGCAGCCCAGGAGAACGGGAAAGAAACGCGGTTATGGCCAATAGAGTGGGGGTCAATATGTTGCAGTTCTGTTCGGTCTCCAACTCCCTCTCACACAAAACCCCTTCAATAAAGTGAGAGGTATATTTTTCTAAAAGACTGTGTCACTCGTCTTTATTGTGTGTCGTTATGATTCTGCATGCATGTATATGCATATGTGTTTGTATAGTTGGTCATGGCTATACAACAGGAAGAAAGGAATAGCAAGATATAAGGAGAGAGGTTTCATGAGAGTGTGCATAAGAAAATGGAAAAAAATAAGTGAAAGAAGAAAAGAAAAGAAAAGAAGGAAAAGTTAAACAAAAAGGAAAAAAAAAAGAAAGAAAAAAGCAAGAATAAAATGTAATAAGTGAAAAAAGTGAAAAAAAGCTAAAATTTTATAAGGACAAGGAAACAAAAACGCCAAAAAGTCAAGTGGAATAATATAAATCGTTTTTATACAGTTTTTGTCTTCTTACTTTGTCTTTTCAAATCTTTTGTCTTCATCCTAGTTTTTGTCTTCTTACTTTGTCTTTTCAAATCTTTTGTCTTCATCCTGATCATAATGTAAATTTTCGGATGCCATTGTGTCGGTAACGTCATCGTCTATTGGTGTCCTCATTATTTTGGGAGGAGCTTTCACAAGAACTGACCAACGTTATCGCCGCCAGAGTGACGTTGACAAATGATGTGAGCGGACGTTGGTGACGTTTGGGAATGCCAACGTCAATTTCCATGGTTGAAGTGGCAATCGAAATAATTTAGAATGACGGCGTTAATTCAGACACTTTCCAAGCGGGAAGCTGCGACAGCTGATTCAGTATGAAGCCATGTGAAGTGTACTAAACAAAAGATGGACATTACAGTTACCACGTTAGTTTTAGCTGGCTTTTCAGGTAAATGGATCATCTGTGAAGTAGATTTCAAAAGGTCAACAAAAATACGAGGACATCGAAAATACGAGAGCACTTTAAAAAAAAAATCTGCTATGCTATAGTGTAACGGCTATTGCCGCAAGATTTTGGCACGATAATTCAGGTTCAATCCCTGGACAAGGCTGTTCGCATTTCCCATAGTGTTAATACTCTAAGAAAAATTATGAATCCAACTAGTTTACCTCTATATATAGGTAAACAGTAGAACAATCTTGGCTCTTTAACCTTGCCATGACAACCGCCTTGGAGACATAAAGCTATCAATTCAAACCTGTTAAAGTCCTCTTGGAAACTGACCTTGCGCCGCGTCCTGCCCGTGCGTGAGATATTGAGTAAATACATATTAGATTCCCACAAAAAACTCAGCAGTAGGACAAATTACCAAATTATCTATCTATCTATCTATCTATCGTTGGGTTCAATGGGTTCTATTATATACCGTAAAAGACAAATTCCGATGAATTGCTTACGCCGTCAAAATTAGACCGCTTAAAATACACAGAGAGCAATAATTAGGTACATTGTTGAGTCACATCATTTTTATTGAAGTTATAATTCCATAAAAATAAAAAGAATAAATTGGGAGAGTATTCTATATTAGAATATGATTATTATTCTACTTGAAGAATTGTAATGATCGAGATTAACATGAATACAGCCAGACTTTATAAATAGTCTGTTTCAATTTGATTTATATATATATGATTTAATAATTATGCTCGTATATTCACAACTTCCATCATAGTTTATTTATAAGCAGAAATTTTTAGCCCTTAAAATTGATAATGTAGTAGTTTAAAAATAAATAACCTCTTTATATATATATATATATATATATATATATTCACCAGCGGCGCGGTAAATTGATTTATCGACAGATAGACAGATAAATACATATAAAAAGGCGCGCACACACGCACACACACACACACACACATATATATATATATGGAAAATTTGTAATATGTTATTATAGCCATTTTGATATTATCATACTTCGTTAGTAAAAATAATGTCATGGCATCTTTGGTTACGAAGAAAACTAAATTTTATTTAAAAAGTGGCAGGCTATATATATTTATACATACACCAACCGACCAATAAATTGTTTGACAGATAGATGGATATATAAATGCATACACACTTACATATATATAAGCATATATATATATATATATATATATATATATATATACAAAGGTATATATAAATATATATGTATAATATATATAGTAAATATATATGATAGATATATATATGCATACATACTTACATATGTATATAAGCATATATATATATATATATATATATATATATATATATATATATATATACAATGACTATTCTAAAAGTTATAAGCCTCACAAAGAAAGAAGTGCCATTGCGGAACATTTTTTAGTAGCCGCACACTATCTCTTCTTATAAAGTTGAAAAATAATTCAGATAACTGTCTTAATTTTAGAGCAGGTGAGGCTCTTACAAAGACGATACGTGTGTGACAATTTTAAAATCTGGGTAAAGCTTAGAACTTTTTGAATGATCATCGTATATACACTCCGAATATAAGAATTCTTCTTAGGAGGAAAAAAAATACTTTCCAGATATTTAATCAAAATGTCATCATTTGGGTTATTATTTGAAAAAAAAGTCAACTTACAAACACGACAATGTTTTTGCGAAAAGACAAATTCAATAGAAACTTATAATTTCCTGAAGAGATTATATTTGCAAAAGTTGAAGTATATTCTCATAACTCTTGTATGTAATTCGTTGCTTTATAACTTTTAATAATGACTGAAATACTTACTTAGAAAAAAATTTCAATGAGGTTATATTTTGGATATTTTGTGGGCTGTTAGTCATTAACCGGGCCATTGGCCAAATGGGTAGTGTGTTCTTCAATGCTCCGGGAGACCTGGGTTCAATCCCAGGTCGAATCATACCAAAGACCCAAAAAATGGTACTTGATGCCGTCTTGCTTAACACTCAGCATTATAAGGTGAGGGTAAAGTGGAGCAATCCAGGGAATAGAGTAGCACCTTCTCGTACACCTCAGTGTAGTAGCTCTTGAAAAGGAAGCCTTCGTGTCCCCCTCGATTAAGGTCACCAACTTTACTTTTACTTAATCATTATTAGAAATTTAATGAAAATATGGACGTACATTTGAGAGCTTAGAGAACACCTTGAGTACTGCAATGGCTTGCGAGATAGGCAAGCAGATAAGCACTGGTGAGTTCAGTTCTCATTGGTTTGGCATCTAATTAAACTTATTGGTACAGTATCTGAGTAAACGCTTAACAGATATCCCAACTTCCGAATGAAACTGAGAAGATAATTTTGAAGAACTTTTTACAAAAACCGTGGTCTTATAATCGATCAAATACGATGAGAGGAGTCCATCTAGGGTAGTGGCTAACATTCTACCCTAGTTGCATGATTACATTTACTTTCGTACTAATACCCTTGGAAAAATTATGAATCCCATATTCTGCCAGGTATGTATTAAATAGTACAATATTGTTCTCCAAAAATGGCTCTATTAAACAAAGAAACCAAACTTAACCAATCAAATACGATACTTTTGGCACCATTTTTATTAATTTTGTCTACTTGAATAATCTGAGATTTTAAGACGTTTTATAATCTATCTATCTATCTATCTATCTATCTATCTATCTATCTAAGTGCGTGTATAAATTATCCTCTTAATATAGAATTAAAAAAATATACTACATATAAATAAAGATTTTTTAGAATTTTGAAAATACTACGTAGAATTTTAATTGTAATTTACAGTTATAAATTTCAACACATTTATCTGTATTTGTTTTAATGTATTAACTCAAAACTATTTAACTTGAACCACGATAAATATTGTTTATGATCATATTTGGTAAATATACAATAAATAAATCATATGTTAGGTTGTGAAGAAATAGTTGTTAGAATAATATATTTAAATTGAATACACAATAAACGGATACTTACTTCATAAATGATAACTGGGGGCAACATCGGGCTGCGCAAAAAGAAATATGGATATCCAAGAACTTCATCTAAATCGGTACTTTTAACATGAAAATGAGTTGATATTTTACTGTAATACAGCTTCAATGCATTTCATGCGATATTTAGAGTTCGCCATGGCCCGGGAGACCTGGGTTCAATCCCAGGTCAAGTCATACTAACGACTCAAAAATGGTTCTTGATCCCTCCTTGATTAGCACTCAACATTATAAGGTACGGATCAAGAGTAAGTGGAACAATCCAGGGAAGTGAGTTGTGCCCCATTAGGTCACGGTCGACTACGTTCAACCAACTTAAAAACTATATATATATATATATATCTAGTAAGTAAAAGTAAAGTTGGAGACCGAAGTCAAGGGTGATCCGAAGGCTACCTTTGCGATAGTTACTACACCGGGAGAGTGTAATTCCTTTCCCTGGATTGCTCAACTTAACCCTTGCTACATACCTTATAATGCTGAGTGCTGAACCCCGATCCCCGAAGCCATAGGCGCACACTCTAATGTATGTATATTACATAAAAGGCATCAAAATGTATTACAGAAAAAATATTCATTTTTATGTTGAAAATAAGACATATATGCGAGAGTTGTTGAAAAAGATTTTAGCTTCAACCTGAACGAAGAGCCATAATTGAACATTTTTGTTGCGACTACTCAGTAACACTTTTAATAAAACTAGACAAACTAATTCTGATTTCTGTCTTAACTTTCTTTGTAGTTGAGGCCAATATAAATCCGAAAGGTTTGCAATAAATCTAAAATCTGGATGAGGCTTAGAACCTTTTGAACAACCCTTGGATAGTGTAGACTTGAATTTTTAACTTTAGTCTAACCAGTCTAGGAGAAGGAAAATTCTGAATTCAAACATGTTAACCTTTGCTTAAAAAATTAATCTTCTGTCACATCCTGCTCGTGTGGACATGTTGGTATATATATATATATATATATTGTACAACGCATACACACACGCTCACATATACCTATCCACAGACACACATAGACATATATATATATATATGTATATATATATATATATATATATATATATATATATATATATCGTAACGTTCATAAATATGTACTTTCGTTAAATGTTACCATTTTTTTAAACCTATGATACCATAAATTCATAATTTTTAGTGGAACATTATACAAACAAAACGGATGTTATTACCCATTCTTTATTACCAAACACAACATTGAAAATATATAATCAAAAATAAAATTTACAACAATTTTTTGACTAAAAGAAAATTGCTTAAATATGTATAAGTGATGCGTCTGATTTTTTGGACCATGGCACATTTATAATTTGCTTTAAGATTTTCAGGGCTGTGGAACTCGGTAAATACTGTTAATAATATCTATTTTGCTTATACAATGTTCAGCTAGAAATAGTATGATTTTGTTATCTAGGGTCCAAAAGAAACCTTTTTCTTTTAAATTGCCGTAGTGTAATTATTTATGGTTAATATTGTATATATACACACTATAGTATTATATAATATATGCATGACTGAATGATGTACAAATATATTTATAATGAATAATATATGGAGGTGCCCGTGGTGTAATGGTTATCGTCGCGGGAAATGTACACGAGTTCAAATCCTTGACGAGATTGGTTGCATTTCACATAGCACTAATACCCTTGGGAAAGGTATGAATCCGATTATTCTTCTCTCTCTCCCTCTATGGGTAAATAGTAGGACAGACTAGGTTCTTCAGTCTTGGTTAGGCAACTAGTCTAGGAGAAGGAAAACTCTGAATTCAAACCTGTTAAACTCCGCTTAAAAAATTGACCTTGTGTCATATCCTGACCGAGCGGAGGGGTTAGTAAATATGATAATGAATAATATGTAATTTTAGGGGAAGACCTCGTAGAGTTATGGAACGTACTAGATTGCAACATCGTAGTAAGCGAGTCCGAACTCCTAGGGTGATATTACGTCCGGAGAGACCTGGGTTCAGTTCCAGGCCGCGTCATACCAAAGAGTTTAAAAATGGTACTTGATCCCTTCTTGTTTAACACTCTGCAATATAAGGTACGTATCAAGGGTAAAGTGGAGGAATCCAGGGAAAGGAGTAGCACCCTCTCCGACACCTCGGTGTAGTAGCTATTGAAAAGGGAGCCTTCTGGTCGCCCTCGACTACGGTCGACAACTTTATTTACTTACTTTATAAAGATACTTTTGGCATTAAATAACCCGCAAAGTGCCATTAAACACAAAAAGAAAAAAAGCACCAAATATTTTAATCGTCTAACCTGATCGAATTTTAGTTCAACCCCTTTTAGAATCTGTAACTTTTTGATTTTAATTTATCTTAATTCGATATTTTATTTGTAATTTGTCAGATTTAACGTATTTTATGTAATCTAACAAAAAAAAAAAATACCTTCATAATTTATTTGCTTTGCACTAAAATATATCAAATATTAAATACTAAACGTTTGGTATCAAATATACTATTTACATAAATTTGTGAAAAACTGATTTTTACAAAGTCTTTTCAAAGGAAATTAATTTCCCGTGTTGTCAAAAACATCAGTAATATTTCATAGTATTTATAATACATCCACAAATTGATGTTGCTTCTCACTCTCTCTCTCTCCCTCTAAGTCTCTCTCTCTGTCTCTCTCTCTCTCTCACACACACACACACACACACTGAAGGGGTGTCCCCGCGTTGTAATCGCTTACGTACTGGACTGCGGCATCAAAGTAAGCAAGTTCGAACTCTAATCCCGCTATTACGTTCACTATCAGACTAATACCCTTGTAAAAGGCATGAACCCCATTATTCTCCCAGTTTTGGTTTAAATGTTATCAGGGCAGGATAGCTTTGGGAATAAATAACGCAAGAAGGTTGGTATGCCATTAAACAAAGAAACCACACACACACACACACATATATATATAATCTCCAAGCGAAAAATCATTTAGGACATGAATAAATTATAACGTTTTATTTTTCAAGTTTAAATAATATGACATTTATTATGAATAATCCAAGGAAGAAATTTCATGTTTCGCGTTACTATAATAACTAATTTTTATATCATTCGATCTGGCCATCGAATGCAGTTCTATGTAAAGAAATAATCAAATGACGTTGAAAAGTGATACGCACAAACAAAAGTTATACGTGTGGATATACTTTACGTCTTATATGTACGTATTTAAAGAAACTGAAGTATTAATTTAAAAAGAAAAATTATTTATCATTTGATAAGATGTGTTTATATATCAACCAATATCTTCTCATTGCTCTGTCGCCTGGGTATGTAGAATATACCAAATGCTTCCTTGCAAAAGAGTAAGACCCTCCCCCAACGTGTATCCTGGATATGACACTAAATAATCTAATAGCGAGGTTCCAGTAATGCTAGAGTTTTAGGGATTGTGGAGGCATCGCTGTCAGGTTCTCTCGGGCCAGTGGTGGTAGAATCTGATATGGTCCTATCTATGGGTCACATAGAACTATATTGTGTACTTATGCTAAACTGAATTGTTTGAAATGGAACTGTTTTTTATGCTAAACCGAAGTGTTTGAAATTGAACTGTTTTGACATTAGATTGAGTGGCAGCAAAAAAAAAAAAAAAAAAAAAAACTTATACTAAACTGAATTGTTCGAAATATAACTAGTTATATGTATGAAAATGTATTTGGTATTAAATAACCTGCAATAGTTGATATGCCATAAAATCCAACCAAACCAAACCTATATTTTTCTATCATTTGTTTAGGCTTGCAGAAAAAAATAATTCGTGAAACTTACAATATAAAAGTATTTCTACCCGATATTTCAGGTATTAAGTGTAAACAAACAATAATTTTTAAAAAAATTGTGTAAATTCAATGACGAAAATATTGATACAGAGTTCGATTTTGAGTCTAGATGAATACGAAGAAAAATGTTTTATAAGATTGTATCAGGTGATAGAGGACAGATGAGTGGGTGTGTGCTTTCTGAATGGCGACAATATTCTGCTGTGGAGTGAGGGGAAAAGGCAAGCATTGACACAGTAGCAGTAGGAACAGAAAATGAAAATATAATGCTATCATTGTTCGTTGTTTTTCGTTATTCACTCGGGGTGGGGCTTATTACTTGCCCGCTGCTGGAAAAAGAAAACATTTCAGCCAAAAGATACAAGAGAGTCAGAAGGAAGGGGCTGTCTACATTTCTAGCAGGATTTCATCTGTAACATTTCTGACTGGCACTTGAAATTAAAAAAAACTGTGTTGTGAGATACAGAGAAGGGAAAGTCGGCAGAGGAGCAAAGTGAAAATTAGAGGAAATAACAAATCAAACATGTAATAAGTTTATATTAGTCTGGCATAAGATCAAATATAAAAAATAGGAAGAAGGTATTGCGCCAATCTTTTAGGTGGAAATACTCCGTATGATAAAGTGTAATCCCTACGGTCAGTGTTTTAGTAAAAATGTCGATATTTAACTGAAACCAATCGCTAAGCTCCTTGAAAAGGGCCCGACTTATTTTTTAACTTATTTTTAAATAGTAAAAAAAAAATGCAAGAAAAATAGTACATAAAAATGTGGCCGAGTTTAAAGTTGGGATTTTTGAAGTGATCCATGGAGACTGATAAGAGTTAATGAAATTTTAACAGAGTGCATAAAAGGGATCAATAGGGGGTCAATTAACTAGTTTGCATTTATAAATCCCGCCATAAAAGAACAAAAATCGCTGGATCATGTAGATTAGTTGCTAGATATCGTACACCAAGCAGAATGCCTGATTGGATGTGATAGTATAGTTCACATACGAACCGTTCAAAACATCCGGGTCATTTAAGTGAATGAACGATCTGGCTCTGAACGAAAATATTCGGATCTTTTCGATGCCGTTGACGTTGCCGTTTTCACAAAAGAAAACATTTTAAAATAATTATATTTCAAGCGACTAATTTTACAAAAATGCAGGATTCTAAAATATCCCTTTTTATTATAGATTATTATTTTATTTTAAATTATTATTATTTTATTATAGATTATTATCATTTTATTATAGATTATTATTTATTATAGATTATTAGATTCTTTTGAAAAAAAAGAAGGTTATTTGATAATGGTAATAATGATAAAAATGCATATGCAAAAAAGAAAGAAAAATAATTAAAAAACATAAAATTGATATACAATGCAAGAAATTTTAATTTCTAACCTTTGTATTCTTAATGCATAGAATCAAAATTAAATGATTATTTATGAAAAAACCCGTGCAGTTTCAGTATTTAGTTTGGTTGTGTTTTACATCATGTCAACCCGTTTGGGTAATTTAATGCCAAATTTTTGCTTTTTGTTGGTCCATAGAAAGAAAAAAGTAAATATTTTTAAATGGTCCACAAAGAAATTTATATTCTTTTAAATTCTCTTATTAAGTTCTTACATGTGTTTCCGGGTTCTTGCTTTCTTCAAAGAACTTTTAAAGTTTTCTGAAGAAAGCAAGAACCTGAAAACACGTCTAAGAACTAAATAAATAATTTTAAAAAGAATATAAATCTCTTTGTGGCCCTATTCATTTATATATATATATATATATATATATATATATATATATATATATATATATATATAAGTGTGTGTGTGTGTGTGTGTGTGTGTGTGTGTGTGTGTGTGTGTGTGATTTGAAAGCAGCTAGTAGGTAACATTATTTTTAAAGGAGCCAGATCTATTTGTTTGCAGCCAGTTATATAATTACAAGTTTTGATATCCAACACTAATAATTCTATTTAATTTTTATCAATTTGTTTGCAAACTGTTAAATGGTTTCAAGTACTGCTAACACCAATAATTCTGGATAGTGTCAAGTATTGCAATCTAATATCAATAATTTTGTTTAATTCTAATCATTTGTTTGCTCCCAATTAAGTGGTTTAAAATATTGATATCAAATACTCATAATTCTATTCACTATTATTCATTTGTTTGCGCACAGTTAAATGGTTTATTGTATCAGTATTTAACACAAATAATTTTATTTGATATTAACCATTTCTTTGCACATAGTTAAATTATTTCAAGTATTGCTATGTAAGACTAATAATTCTATTAATAGTAATCGTTTTTTGGCATATACTTAAATGGTTTTAAGTATAGTAAATGAGTAAATAGTTCTATTTGACCCATAGACGGAAACCTAACAACTACCACTCTGTTGAACCGGGAATAACGGCAATGAATGGGTACTTCAAATTGTCAAAAGCAATAAGCCAGGCACCGCTGAACTAGTTGGTTTTGTGTCATACCCAAACACTCATTGGAGTAGCCTTACCTCTCCCCAGAGGAGTAGTCAGTGTATTCTACAACCCCACAGAGGAAAGTTTCAGTATTGCTAAGTATTTGTTGGTGTGGCTGTTATATAATTCAATATTCCATTTGTAATGAGTCTTCTGTATTTAAAAAAAAAAAATTAATCTTGAAACCGAATACATTAAAAATACCCCACCCATCAAAACCGTCCTCCCCATTTGAAAACATTTCAAGAATTAAAGGTTTGCTTTCTTAAATAGTTTACTGATTCTTCTCACATGTATGTGGTGCCTTCAATAAGTTTCCAGACTTTTTTGTACAGGCATTTATAATTGTCGTAGACTCTTGAAAATTCACTATGTTATTGCTATACATTTTATGAGATGACTGACCAATTTTTATGATTTCAGGTTCAAATCAACAGCTACAGCAGCAATCCGAATACACCCTACTAAAGCCTGATTGTCACAGCTGGTGAATTTCAAAAATGCAATCTGGACGTGCGGACACTTTAGAAGAACGATATGCAATAAAATTCTGTTTTAAACTTGGAAAAAAGGCCACAGAAACGTATGGAGTGCTTCAGACTGCTTTTCGACCATCTTGCATGAATGGAGCATCAGTTTTTGAGTGGCATAAGAGATTCAAGGAAGGCAGGAAGTCTGTGAGGGATGATGAGAGTTGTGGGAGAAGTAAGGAAGTCAATACACCAGAGTTGATTGGCCAAAGGGTTAGGGTTAGGGTTAGGGTTTGGTTTATTATGCTGAGGTTTTAAGGGAGTTTAGGAAGAGATTCCGTCGGAAGAGGCCTGCTCTCTTCAAATCGGATCAGTGGCATTTCCACCTGGACAATGCACTAATCCACAACTCCATCTTTGTCACGGACTCTTTGACCAAGATGGGCATCAAGACAGTTCCTCATCCTCCCTATAGTCCAGACCTTGCTCTCTGTGACTTTTGGTTATTCCCTAAGTTCACAGGCTATAGTTATGAGACAATTGAGGAGATGAAAGAGGCTGTGACGAAGGTCATTGACACGCGCACACAAGAGAACATCCATGGGGCCTTTCAGAAGTTGTTGGAACGGTACAAGAAGTGCATTGCAGCCGGAGGAGATTACATCGAAGGGGACAAGAGTTTCATGTATGTACTATCAATGAAAATGCCCACACGAAAAAAGTCTGGAAATTTATTTAATGATCCTCGTAAATTGTATTAAACACAGGTAAAAATAATATATGTCTATATGTCTAAGATGAAGCACTGTTAATATAATTCTCTTCTGATAGTTATCTTCTTCGTTGTAATGCTCACAACCTTTTGGCTGCTGTACTCTCTGGCCTTTTACAGCGGTCGAAATATTGCATGTATAACTCCAAAGATGAGTTTATAAGTCTGCAATATGTAGATAATAATAAATAGTATATCAGTTATGTTTTGTAATTTAATATCTAATTAATTGGTTGGGGTCAGGGAACTGAATGGAAATCAATTTTGGTTACAGTGTGGGGCATCAATTAAAAAATTTGAGAGCCGTTCGTTTAAAGATAGAAAAGTAGATAATTCTTTTTTTCAAACACGAAAGAAATTGGAATGAGAAATAAAATTAGAAAAATGAAAGTGCTATAACATTTCGAAGAGAGATGTTAAATATATGAAGTCAGTGACAAAAAAAAATGGTAAGAATGAATTAAAAAAATAAAATCTAAAGAACAAGAAAAAAATTAAAAAGAAAATCGCAAAACCAAAAACTAAGGAAATGAAATTGAATAAGAGAGATAAAGACAGAAAAATGAATTCAGGAGAATTAAAACACACACACACACACACACACACACACACACACACACACACACACACACACACACACACACACACACACACACACACACAATTTATGTAATGAGCAGAAAATAAGAGTACAAACAAAATAAAGAATGAGGGAAATCAAGAAGTTGAAAAAAGACCGAACGTGGAACTTCAGTAATGGAAGGAAGTGAAAAATTGTCAATGTAGAAAAAGAAGGAAGAAAGTGAAAGAGAAAAAAACACTATGAAAGGAAGGAAATAATAAAGAACGAAAGAAAATATAAATAATGGAAAGAACAGAAGTTAAAAAGAATTAATTAAAAAAGGGGGAAAAAAGACCGAAGAAAAGGGAAAAAAGGAAAAGAAAGAACCGCTATGTGTATATATCTTTGAACATCTAAACTGACATCAATGTATTTAGAAAGGGAACGCTATTAACAATAAAATAATTCTAAAACTTTTCTAATTTTTTAGTTTCTTTTTTCATTTGAAAATATTTGTTGGAGGAAGGATTTAACAGCTGCAATTTACAACCCTGAAGATGATTTAACAAAAAACCGAAACTTACGTTTGCATATTATAATATATAAAAGAGTCATCCTCTAAATATTAGGCTTGTTTTCCACACACACACACACACACACACACACACACACACACACACACACACACACACACACACACACACACACAAGTATATATATATATATATATATATATATATATATATATATATATATATGTTGAAAGGATAGATTTGTTGTGAATCTGACAGCATGATAGAAATATGAGGAAAGTTGAAAAATCAAACATTTAACTCAGATTTAGATGCGGGGTATTTCGTTTGGTATTTATTTCATCTTCTGGAACTAATTCAAGACTGAGTATATATATATATATATATATATATATATATATATATATATATATATATATATATATATAATTTTTCATGATTGAGTATATATATATATATATATATATACATATATATATATACTACCAACCAAAGTTTGAACCACATGGATATTTTTGTCTAAACATAAAAACTGAATAAGGTTTCAGGTTTTTAGAGAAATAAATTTATTCTTTTCAGTGTTTACTTGCACTTATGCAATAATTTGAATTAAAATGAGTGCAAAGCAATCACAATTATAATCAAAGCAAATTTATAATTCCTTTTCCTCAAAGAATCCACCACAAACATTTTTTTTACTGCAGAACAAATTCTAAGAAAAAATTCTAGTAACTTATAAAAGAATATTCAAGGATGTAATTCTCAAGCAATGTGTTATTGAGTAAACAACTCTTTCTTATTCTAAGGTAGTTCAATTCCAACTTTACGATCAACTGCAAAATTTGCTTTTATCATAAACTTACAGAAACGATTCAGAGTGCTTCCAAAGTTTTAGATGGTAGCTAATACATACATACATACATACATACATACATACATACATTCACCAATGGGAGACCAGGGTTCAATCTCAAGCCAAGTCATACGAATGACTCAAAAAATGGTATTTGATACCTCCTTGGTTAACACTCAGCATTATAAGGTACGTATAAAGGTTATAGATGAACATTCCAAGGAAAGGAGTTGCACCCTTCCCTTCACCTCGGTGCAGTAGCTATTGAAAATGGAGCCTTCGGTTCGCCCTCGACTACGATCACTCACTACTTTACTTTTTACTTTATATATATATATATATATATATATATATATATATAATGTGTGTGGGGGGCAGTAGTCGTTCATTTAAGCATGTTTCATTAAATAGTTAAGACACATTTTGTCTGTATAATTCAATTAGTATCCTTTCGAGTTCCCTGATAAGTGTCTTGGTTTCAG
>OY757916.1:74916065-74946065 GCA_963585895.1 Sepioteuthis lessoniana | reverse complement strand
CGGCTGCAATGCACTTGTTGCACAGTTCCAACAACTTCTGGAACGCCCCATGGATGTTTTCTTGTGTGAGCGCGGCAATAACTTTCGTCACAGCCTCTTTCATCTCCTCAATTGTCTCACAACGACAGCCTCTGAGCTTAGAGAATAACCAAAAGTCACTGGGAGCAAGGTCTGGACTATTGGGAGGGTGAGGAACTGTCTTGATGCCCATCTTGGTCAAATAGTCTGTGACAAGGAGGGAGTTGTGGACTGGTGTATTGTCCTGGTGGAAATGCCACTGACTCGATTTGAAGAGTGCTGGCCTCTTCCTTAGGAATCCCTTCCTGAACTCCCTTAAAACCTTAACATAGCAACCCTAACCCTAACCCTTTGTCCAATCAACTCTGGGGTATTGACTTCCTTACTCCTTCTACACCTCTTATCATCCCTCACAGATTCCTTGCCTTCCTTCAATATCTCATGCCACTCAAAAACTGATGCTCCATTCATGCAAGATGCTCCAAAAGCAGTCTGAAGCATTCCATACGTTTCTGTGGCCTTTTTTCCAAGTTTAAAACAGAATTTTATTGCATATCGTTCTTCGAAGTGTCCTCATTGCATTTTGAAATTCACCAACTGTGACAATCAGGCTTTAGTAGGGTGTATTCCAATTGCTACTGTAGCTGTTCATTTGAAGCTGAAATCATAATAATTGGTCAGTCATCTCATAAGATGTATAGCAATAAGATACTGAATTTTTAAGTGTCTACGACAATTTTAAATGCCTAGTACAAAAAAGTCTGGAAACTTATTGAATGCACCTCGTTTATATATATATATATATATATATATATATACTGAGAGAGAGAGAGAGAGAGAGAGAGAGAGAGAGAGAGAGAGAGAGAGTTACAATTTTTCCAAAAGCTGTTGTGCGAAAGCAATTTAAGCAAACTTCCCCAAAATTTCAACTCCTTTTGATGATTAACAGGCTGATAATCAGAATGGCACACTGAATTTTACAAGTGATTTTGATGAAATGAAAGTGAATATGAAACAAAGGGTGAATGAATTGTAAAAAAGGACGATCAGATATAAATAACTCTATAACAAGAAATCTGAATGGCAGTCCAAATGATGTCGAGAATGAAGATGGTGGAGGGAAAAGGAAATAAAAAGAAGAAAATATATGAGTGTGGTTTGAGTTGACGTCTTACAAGAATAATCAATAGAAGGGAAAAAGATATCATGAAAAAAAGAACACTAAAAGAAAACTTAGAGGCTGAAAGACAAACTTAGCAATAGAAAATAAATTGATAAGTATTAAAAGGGAAAATGATGGTAGTGGTTGCATTGCTAACTTCAATAATAGGGTATTTGAGATACTAATTATACCACGTTTCATCTATCTATCTATCTATCTATCTATCTATCTATCTATCTAATTCTGTTCATATTTATTTATCTTGATCGACAGATTGATAGATAGATAACTAGATAGATAGATAAATATTTACATCATCATTAACTAATATCCTGAGCGAAGTTTGACACAGCATGAATTTTTTGGGGGTCTATCACTCATTACTGGTTGCTAAGTCCTGGATTTCTATAACAGAATCCTCTGCAATGACATATGGCAGCTTTCAGACTCGCTAGTTTGAAATTTTAATTTCCAAGGGACACGGGGCATGTATCTTCGTTGGAACGTCTACGACAACGACCAATAGATCTCATGCTCCTTAAGTGAACAAAACCTTATATAAGTGAAGGGTCGTTGTATATCTCAACTTGGGTTTTATGATGCTTTTTGTTTTTGTTCTGGAACGAAGTAAAGAGCTATAGTTTCCGTCGAGTCGGCATATTTATTTTAAAGAGTCATCTTGATATTGAACTTTATTGCATATCAACCATAACTGAATCTTCTGGATGTCAAAATTTTTTCGAGAGTCCATGCACTAAGAGTCGAGAAAAACTTAGATGAGATTTAAAAAAAGAATGCTTCATGCTCTTTTGAACTAATTTTGGAAGTAGCACCTTGCAAAACTGTAGCTGCACGGCCACCTACCACCCATCTCAAAAACAATCAGAGTAAGACGAACAAGAGATGCTGGGAACTGTTGGACAAGTGAAGATTAACTTATAAGCGACGTTCTCAGAGAGACTCAACCGAAAACCTTGTAGAAGAGTGATTTCCCATGTTGTAGAGGCTAAAGTGCTGGACTGCGGCCTCAAAGTAATTAAGTTCTACTAATCGCTTTAAAAATGGTATGAACCACCTCTTCTTCCAGCTATGAGTTAAAAGGTATCTCTACTGTTATTCTACAAGGATGGATTGGCAATAAATAACCGATGAAGTCTGATATACCCTTAAACAAAGAAACCAAACCAAATTAAACCAATGCCATAGAATTTGGTAATAAGAAAAAATATTTGTGCTAAATGTATAATGTTCTACTTGAAATAATAAAGTTCTATTATCTTTGATTTGGAAGACGATAAACATATGTTAAAAATTGGATGTAGTGTACTTATTTATGAGCGATAATCCTTCTTCTTCTTCTTCTTCTTCTTCTTCTTCTTCTTCTTCTCTCTCTTCATCTATCTATCATATGTTTTGATATGAATATTAATCGTTGACAATCAGAATCAGATATATAAATCGTTTTGGTATTTTGCGTTAATTTACATGAATGAAACCCTGTTGAATTATGACAAAAAGCTATTCCTGTAGAAAACGCCATTTGATTTAAAAGTTAAATTGTTATGCATATATTTGGTGCTGTTCTTAATCAACCATGATTTAAAGAAAATGCATATATCTATTCCAAAATGTAAGAAAATTAATTAGATTTATGAGGCATCCAAGGAGAATTGAACTCAGTACCTGTCGTCTTGGTGAAACCTAGGAAAAACCGATGGCACCTCTTGCAACAGGATAAGATATTTCAAAATAATGTCCTGGCATTACTCTGAAGTATATCTGCTAGAGAGACTCCAGTTCTACCACACTGGAACGTACGTCGTCTTCTATTCGTTCCCAATATGATCCGAAGTGATAGTGCCTGCTGGGGTCTCAGTTATGGTCAAATAGATCTGTTTAAGAGTATAAAGTGTTTACCTGTTTTAAAAGATTCTAAAGGTATATAATTGGGGACGATAATTGCTGAATTGACTTCGAGATAAAATAACCGAACAAGTGTTGACATACCAACCAATCAACTGATCTCACTGAAAATGGTATGGTATCCTTGTTTGTTAACCATTAAACCACGCTAACAGCCCATATATGTTTGCGCAAGTGATCTCTCACTCGTACTGCAAGCAACATTCTGTGGTTTGTCTTGGTTTTTAACTGTCGGACATGAATATTATTCACCATTTGTCTTGCCTGTATCGCCCATATTTCCTGAAATACAACTCTTTCATTAAAAAAAAGGAATAAAATTGGAGCCCCCCCCAAAAAAAAATATTCATCAATCACAGAATCCATTACAGATGCAAAAAATTCTGTAATTTAATTCATTCCTCTGAGGGAAAATTCAGGAAATTGACGAAAGCGTCATGTCGGGAGAGAGAGAGAGAGAGAGAGAGAGAGAGAGAGAGAGAGAGAGAGAGAAATAATGTTTCTATTTTAACCACAAAATATTAGACTTCAGTTTTTAAGTGATCATATTTGAAAGAATTTAAGTGAAAGCTAATCTTGGAATGATGCATTATTTTATCATTTTATGTTATTTTTAGTAAAAAAGTTCGTGCATAATTTAAAACCTTCTGTAAGTTGTTTTATCCATTTAAAAAAAAATCTGTTTAATATTCAGTCATAGTTTTCTAGTATGTGTACCATATGAGATGATGCTTTGAAATTTTCGATTCGATCAAGAAGAAAATAACTTCGAGTCTGAAAACAATCCAAATAAAATAAACAAGACATGGACTGCTGAAGAATAAACGTTCGGTTGGTTATATGGGTTTTATGGGATATCAATCCTTGCAGGTTATTAATTGCAAAATAGTTTTTACATATATCAAACCTATGATTTTAAAACGATTACTTTGTAGATTATATATATATATATATATATATATATATATATATATGCACATACATATACATATATATATATATATATATATATATATATATATATATATATATATATATATATGCAATGTAACTGGAAGAAAACACAACCACTGTTAAATCGTCATTATGAATTTATTTCGGCGAAGAATATAATCTTCGTCTCTTCAGACGAAATACTTAATTTGAGGACGAATAGTTTACGTTCATAGTCTTCGGATGCCGACTGGATATCACCGACACACACACACACACACACACACACACACACACACACACACACACACACACACACACACACACACACACACGTTAATAGACCCAGCACTTTTTTTAGAGGTTTTAATGACAATTCAGTTTACATTATAAAAACAATACTAATATTGTTAGCCTTGTATATAAAAATAGAAGAAACGAAACCGTTGTTTCTCGATTTCTTTGTTTAATGTCATCTAAAAATCCCCGGTTTATTTAATGCCAAATCCATCCCTGGCGAAAAACAGCTATGGTAGTATGGAACCTAAGGCTGGGATTATACCTTTTCTAAGGGTATTCGTTCGAAAGCAGGCGTAATAGAACGACTAGTGCTCGAACTTACAAATAACGACATTGCAGTTTTGCTCATTAGCCCCTACCCCACGGGGACTCACCCTTGTAGATATCGATGTCCTAAGTTATTGTTAATACATGCATCATATCTTCAAATGGTAACAGATTTAAACGTAAAGAAAACATCTGAATGAGACTGTAGATAATAGCTTGATATTCTTTTTTTGGCATAAAAGTTGACACGTTTTGACTGATCGCATATCTATTGTTTGGCTTCTTTTTGGAAATGTGGTAAAGTTCTGTCTTTAGTTTTTTTTCTAAATTTGTTTTTTTGTATTGTATTTAAATCCTTTTCGTTTCTGCTTCGATTTATTTATCACTGTGCTCTTCAAATCATCAGGAGTTCATCTCCATAGTTGCGGAACATTAGAGTCAAAAGAGAATCAGATATGAGATCCATCAGTCGGTACTTTTATTTGTTGTCTCCAGTTACGCATTGTCAGTGATCCATGTATAAAGTACGTTTGATGACTTTTTTCTTTTTACAATTAAATTGAATTATATATATATATATATATATATATATATATATATATATATATATATATATATATATATATATACCAACTGGAAAGGAAAATAAAAGAGAAAAAAGAAATGAGTAATTAAAAATCAAAGAGAAAGCAGAAATTGGTAGATGATGAAAGGAAATATCTCTCTTTCTCTCTCTTTCTTTCTTTCTTTCTCTCTCTCTCTTTCTCTCTCTCTCTCTCTCACTCTCTGTATATATATATATATATGTATAAGATACAAAGATTTTATTATTTCTAATAGAACATTATACTGGGAAAACGGATATTATTAGATTTTATTTATTACCAAACTTTACAGCATAATCTATACTATTGCTATCAAAAATGTAAATGATAAATATGTTAGGGTGACATATTTTTGGACTGGTGTAGAGTAAAGTTTTTGAAATCTAATCTGATAGGGCGTAGATTTCAAACGATTGAACGAAATAAGATTTTCCTTAAGGCCCGCATTCTATTCCGCAAAACAACTTTCAAAGCATATACTATAACTACGAAAAAAATGTAATGAACGATATATCAACAGTTAAGGGGGAAAAATATTCTGAATACATTAAGTGCTATTGAGCTGTGTTTGTGACAAGTTCTGTTTTTAGTAAGAGCAAAGTCAATAATATATATTAAACACAGGGCACAACATGTCACTTGGATATATATATATATATATATATATATATATATATATATAAGTAAGTAAGTAAAGTTAGCGACCATAGTCGAGGGTGACCCGAAGGCTCCCTTTTCGATAGCTACTACACCAAGGTGTAGGGGAGGGCGCTACTCCATTCCCTGGATTGCTCCACTTTACCCTTGAACTGTACCTTATAATGCTGAGTGTTAAGCAAGGTGGTATCAAGTTCCATTTTTAAAGTCTTTGGTATGACTCGACCTGGGATTGAACCCAGGTCTCCCGGGCCATTGGCGAACAGAGAGAGAGAATCATATTTAGGTCGTAGTTAAAATTGATTTTTAAAATCGTTTCTAAAAGAAATCTATAACCAGTCTGTGAAACTACCAGTAATACCATTTTTGTCGACATTTTTTCATACATTTTTAAAGCCAATTTAGACATTATCAGTACTTTAAATCATCATACACTTCATTATTTTACGGTCTATACGACTGTAATGGTTCTATCTCGGCGCTGTAAGTGAAAACAACAACAATACCCCCCCTAAAAAAAACCCCAAAACACACACACATTCACAAAAAAAAAAAATAAAAAAAACAAAAAACGAAACAAACACAAAAGACAACAATAACAACCAAAAACATAACGTAAGTTGTTTATATTTATCTTTTATTTTACATTTCAAATATTATATATATATATAATATATATATATATATATATATAGAGAGAGAGAGAGAGAGAGAAGGGGGAGTGTGTGTGTGTAAGTCAGTGAGAAAGCGCAAACCAAAATCTGAATCATCGTTGTAATATAATAGGAGGTGGAGAATGAGGCTTGGATCACAGTAATCCATTCAAGGGTTTGTAGCGAGGTCAAAAGCATAAGATGGCCGAGCAGATAAGTCAGCTTTGGTCTAGAAGGTAAAATGATAGTAATGCTAACGCTGGCCCTTTAATCGAAACCCAACGAGGTTACCATATCAGTAACTGTTACTCTTTATATTTACCATTAATAAATAATGGTTGATCCCTGAATTTATATGTGAGTGCTTGGTGTTTTAGGCTGGGAGTAATTGGTGGAGAAAGTGACGGGTTTGAAGAATTTGTTTTTTTTATTGATAATTTTTTAAAGACATTATAGGAGATTTGGATAACAGTTTTTATTTTGAATTTTAGATGAATTATGGTTAACTTTTGATTATGACTATTATTTCTTTGTTAAACATTTCTCTTATCGTAACACAAACAGCAGAAATTGGAAAGAATGAGCTGCGATAAAAAAAATAATAAAAAAAACAATTAAAACTTAAGATGAAAGGAAGTATTTGTGAAAAAGTAACGTTTTACAACGCTTTGTCTAAAGATAAAATAAATAAAAGATACAAATACATCTAGAGTTTAAAAAATAATCGTTACAAATATGACACAAAGAGAAAGAGACAACAGAAAGAAAGTGTGTTTAAAAGGTTTGATTTGGACTTCTGTAAATCCATGGATCTTCGTCATTCTATTGTCTATAACAGCTGGTGCATTTAACGAGAGTTCTATAAATCTGTTGTTGTAGATAGGAATACTTAATATCTTGTGACAGTGTACAAACAAATTATTATTTACGATATGTGAAATTTTATTGAAAATACATTGAAAATCTTGTTATGATTACGATCAAACATTTATAAATAAATTGAAATTCGGGATCGAATAACCCACAAGGAGTTGATATTCCGATAAACAAATAAACCAAGCAATTATAGATAAACGGGCTTCTCCGATGCTAAGAAGACATAAGTCCGTATCTAACCGAGAGTTAATACTTTATAAATTCCACTTCTCAGTGCCTCATATCGTAGATTGAGTGAGCAGCTGACCCCCTCTAAAAGTCCCCTCCCCTAAAAATATAAAACGACAAGAATCTAAAATTAAAAGAAAATACTCACAAAGATTAAAGGCTTTAATTACATTCTAATAAATTACGCTTGTTTGTACATACCTAACTACCGATAGTAAGCTTAACTATCAATTTTTTTTACTCTAAACTACAAAGGAGTAATACTTCTGTTACTAGATATATATCTACCTATTAATATCCAGTGACCCAAGGACAAAACTTCGACAAAAGTCAAATATATCTTCCTCAGTCAATATCTAACAATAGATGTGTTTTGTGTTTTGTTGCTGTTCGGCAAATGCAATATAAGCAGTGACTTGTTGGTTTCTAGTTGGTTTCTGAAAAGTAGTCATAAATTGTCTAGAGAAGAGACATCTGAAAAAAAAAAAGAAAAAAAGAAAAAGGTTGCTCTCCAGATAAAATGATTTCTCTTCAAAGATGATGAATCCTCAAATATTTATTTATTTTATGTGTCCAAAAGCAACGTTACTATTAGAAGATTGTCCACTCAGAATAGTATCAAGTATGTTACAGGACTTCTGATTGAATAAACCAACTTCTGATTGCCATTGCCAATTTCTAAGAGAAAATGTTATTCCCATACATATTTTATCCTAATTCGATAACACACACACACACACACACACACACACACACACACACACACACACACACATATATATATATATATATATATCATCATCATCATGACGTGTGGCCAGCACGGATACCCCTGACCCTCTCTCTCCACGTCTCCCTATCATTCATCGCCTCTTCAGGGTTACATCCCGTATAATCACTTAGCTGCTGTATGAATGTTCGAGCTGGTCGTCCTGCTTTTGATTGGCCATATGCGGGGGTCCACAGGAGCACATCACTTACGATTTCGTCCTTGCTTCTCCAGCAGTGTCCGGCATGTCTGGTTCGTCTAGCTTGTATAGTTTTCGTGATAGGTGGTAGGTGGCCGTACAGTTGGCGCCGTGTGGGGTGCTGCTGCCAGGACCTGTTCAATATTGCTCGCAACATTCTTGCATAATTGCCCTCGAGCTTCTTCTCCAACCGTTTAGTCAGCGTCCAAGTAGTGCATCCATACAGCAGTATCGACACGACCGCTGCCTGGAAGAAACTGCGTTTCATTTTATCGGTCAGGTTTGATTTCCATATGATCGAAAGCCTATCGACGCTGTCCATGCCTTCGTTAGCCGTGTGTCGATGTCTTTTTCGGTTGATGAGACGCTGCTTCCTAGGTAGGTGAATTTGTCAACCAGTTTCAGGGAGGTTCCGTCTAGTGTGGAAATGTCGCCTTTCTGATTAAAGCATATAAATTCAGTTTTGTGTGCATTGACATGAAGTCCAATGCCTGCAGCGGCTCGTTCCAAATTATGCAGTAGTGTTTCGGCTTGGTTGGGTGTATTGGCCAGAAGCGCTATGTCGTCGGCGTAGTCGGCGTCGGTAATTGTTTTGCGGGGTACCTTCTGCTTCTTTTCTTTGTCAGCTCAAAGCCGTTTTCCCTAATGTTATCGATCGATGTCCTAAGTACGTAGTCTAGACAGATGATAAAGAGGTATGGGACAAGCGTGTCCCCTTGTAGTACTCCTGCTACAATGTCGAAGTAATCATCTCCATCCGGTGGACGCACTTTCACTTTGGTGTTTCTTTAGAGAATCATTATTGCTGCTACGGTTTCTTCTAGTAGGCCGTATGCTTGTAGTATTTGTTCCATCTTCCCTCTGTGAATGGAATCGAAGGCCTTGGTAAAATCGACAAATAGTAATGTCGCCTGTAAGTTTTTTGCCCTCACGCCTTCTAGGATTCTACGAATGGTCAATATTTGTGAGGTCGTGGACCTGTTTCTTCTGAAGCCATTTTGGTTTTTCCTCAGGATTTTGTCGATTTGGGGTACTATGCTGTTTCGTAGTAGGGCATTGTAGATTTTGGCTGCTATGGATGTGAGTGTAATACCTCGATAGTTCTTGGCTAATCCGAGTTCCCCCTTTTTAGGGAAGGGGAGGATGCATCCCTTCGTCCATCTGTCTATCGGATTTTGGTTATAAACTGCGTTGCAGTGTCGGAGCAGTATGTCATCGAATTGTCTGGTCCTCCACACTTCTGGGGGAATCTCGTCAAGCCCTGCAGCTTTTCTATTTTTAATTTTTCTAAGAACCGAGTCGAGTTCTTCTTTAGTGAACGGCCCTAGTCTAATGTCTAATTGCTTACTGATAATTCTGGTGATTGGTTCCTGCGTAATGTTCGGAGGGTTAGCTAGTAGATTTTCAAAATGTTGTTTCCACAGTTTTATTCTTTCTTGTTGGTTTGCCGCTTTCAGTTTTGCTTTGGCTGTGCTTTTCCTTCCACTCACTTGTGTGTGTGTGTGTGTGTGTGTGTGTGTGTGTGTGTGTGTGTTTTATCTGAATGGGATAAATTTTAGATTCTTGGGTAGGTATGACATCATTTGAAATTATAAAAGATAAAATTTTTCTTTTTTTTCACTATTCGTCATGAATATATCTATCTTTAATAAATTAATTCGTTTTCCTGTAATAATACTGTTAATGCATTTACCACGTCCAAATGGCTAAGGCTGAAGAACACGCTGACTACATTTCTGTATAGAGATTAGGCTGACCCCCAACGGAATTCAGTCATGAATCTTTGGGGAATTTGGAGTATCATTTCATTCCCATTACTACCAGATACACTTAGACCCGAAATGGTAATACCTGTTAGTGTCCCGTCTATGGGTGAAATAGAACGAAGTAATCATTAACTATACTTGAAACCATTTAACCGTGGGCAAACAAATGATAAATGTTGAATTGAACGATTTGCATTCCATAACAATGCTTGAAATCATTTAACTGAACAAATGAGCTTTGGCTCGTTCAAAAATTGTCACTAACAAGCTATTCGTTTACAAATCAAAAATATAATGTATATGTATAAAGAGGATTTTACATTACATTACCTACAAGTGCTGTTAAACACAACCAAACAATTATGTATTTATCGAACCCCTTCGCCATGAGCAGAATTTAATACAAAGTCAATTTCTAAGAACAACTGGTTTAAATATAGAATTATCCTTCTCCTAAACTAGTTGTCTTACCAAGGCTAGAGAACTTAGTTTGCATATTATTTACCTATAGTTGGAGAGATTTGGTTTAGTTTGGCTTCTTTGTTTAATGGCATATCAACCTTTGTAGGTTATTTAATGCCAAAGCTATTCTCCTAGAAGAAGAGTAAGGGTACTATTTAACCCATAGCTGGGAGGATAAGGGGGTTCATACCTTTCCTAAGGGTATTTATACCTTTCCTAAGGGTATTTGCCCGAAAGTGAATGTAATAGCGTGACTAGAGTACGAACTCGCTTACTACGATTCCGCAGTCCATCGCTTTAACCATTACACCACGAGAAAACCCCCCTATATTTGGAGAGGGGGAAGAGAAGAGACATAATCATTCCTAGGACACCCATTTTGGGGAATATAAAGCGGTGTAGTATCAGATGCATTTTTTATTTTTCGATGAAACAATTTTAATTAATTTTGATTTTGATTAGTATTTTATTAATTTTTCAATATAGTGTTTCTGCCAATGATTCATCAAAAATTTAAAAAAAAAATGTCTTCTTGCATTTTCTTTCGTTCAGGATTGTGAACTACACCAGCTTCAATATTTATATCACACCAACATGTGAATTAGTATTTGTGAGATAAACACTTTCTTCAGACACGATGTAGATATATACGCATAAGTAAATATAGTATTTTCTACCTCAAAGGGAAACATTATTCTTTTATCACAAGCGTTATATTCATATATTACCTACTTCGTTTGTGACCGCAGTGGGGAGATTTTAGATCTTATTTTATTGAGCCTATAGTATTCCCTCTTCTCCTTACTCTCCAACTTGAGGGCTCACTAAGGCTAAGGTTAACATTACAGACTTGAGTGTTTAAAGCCAAGGTTGACAGTGAGGTCTACTTACATTCAAGAAAAATCATTGACGATACCACACACAGCGATATACATACAAGTTTCACATTATACACGCCGAGACATAATTATACTTACATTTACTTACTACCAAGTGAATTGAGAAACTCTGTTTTCTTCAAGTCGTTCATAAACCTGTCTCTGGAATGGATTATTCTCCAAATAATTTAATAATTTTTGGTTGTTATTCGTTCATGTGCTCGTTACATTCACACTTCTATGGTTAGAGCAACTGAAGTTTAAAAGAAATTGTAACTATTGTTCAAGCGAAAATAAAAGTAATTCCGAAGAACATTTTTTCAATCACTTTTTAATTTAAAAAAAAAAGAAATAGAGTCATTCTTAATATATTTTTCAATATCTATTGTATGAACTTGTATTTCCATCGTTATCATGTACCGGTCGGCTTTTAATTTACTGTTACAAAATCATTTTATGGAATCGTGGTTTCTATGTTTGTCACAGCATTATTATGGCATTGGCTCCGTGACTACCACATGCATTTCCGGGTAGTTGGTTTATCAATTCCCACAGTGCCCACGTTGTGTTTGAAATATCCACAGATGGGGGATGATACAGAACTTCTGACAGTAAGGGTGGTTCGTTGGAGCATGTTGCCTGGGTTTTGGCCACTCAAAAAACAAGAAAAACTTTCTGTTAACAATTAGCAATTATTTGTTGAAACACAACAGTGTAACAATAATATATATATATATATATATATATATATATATATATATATATATATATAAAGAAATTGTCGCTTTTGTTTTGTTTGAAAGACTGACAATTTGGGTATTAGGATGGTGTAGTTTTTCTATCTTATTCAATTTTTAGGTTAGTGAGACATTTGCTGGAGAGGCTTTATTTCTTGGAAAGATATTTTTCTTATTCTCTTGTCTTTGGTATGGACATCGGATCTCTTCTCTCATCTAACCCTAAAAACATCTATTTTTACAGAGGGTTCCTCTGGGAACAAACATTTCCGATTGACTTACCAATCACAGATCATTTTCTATATTTTCACTACATTTTGATTGGTCAGACGATCAACGTATGTGGGAAGATATCTCTTCCACATATCAGATTTTGATTAGTAATCTTATCAAACCACACTATAGGGGCTTGGTTAATAAAGGATCCCAGCCTACGACTTGTGGGGAAGTATTTCTTTTCACTTTAACCAAAGCAAAAATCAGAGATCCGATTTTCTAACCCCAACAGTGGGCAAGCGATGTCACCATTTCAATTGCGTCAACGCAATGACAAACCCTAAAGCCTGTTTGCCTTTTGTTTTGATAATCTTAAAGTTCAGTTAGTACTAACCTTTTAAATTGAGTTTTTAATTTCTTTCAAACAATATGTTTTTTTACGTTGTTATAATAATGTATCATACTCTGTATAAGTTTTTAGAACCAGTGAATACCTAATATTGTCATAGAATTTATTACTAGGGGTAAGGGTTGCTTCCGCCTTGTCTGTGGAACTAATAATAGGCTTTCTGTATCCACTGAAGGTGGGGAGTGTACCCCACCCTGATGGTGAAACTCCAATTCTGGATCTCTGAGAAATGTTGAATAACTCTTAATTGTTATTATTCTTAGGTCCACCATGACCCAGATTGGTAGTACCAATTTGGGTCCCATCTATGGGGCAGACAGATTTATTTAAAAATTATACGCGTTGGATAGGACTGTGAGCAAAAAAAGTTCAAATTTTAAGAAACATCTACACAACAAAAATTATGAGCTTATACTGAACCCAATTTCCTAGCTTGTACGTATAAAATAACCCAAGACGAGTTAATATGCTGTTTAAAATCAATCAATTAATCTATCCGTTAATAAAAGGTTACTTGTATTTCTTTATGTCTGAATTTGAACCTTATAAACTAATAATTCGTTCATAGGTCAACTCTTGCTTTGTCTTAAAATTAATTCTTTAAGATTCGACTTATACACAAGTATATATGGTATTTACATAATCTGTAGAACATTGATTGCTCATGTATTCTTTGGGAAAATTTTCATCCTATATGATTTTAAACTGTCTAGTTGGCAAGATTTTCAAAAATTAGAAATTTATCATGTTTTAAAGTCTCTGACACACGTCGTTAATAGATTTTTTTTAATCTTCTCTCAACTAAAAAATGCCGTCTGGTTAATAACATACACAAAAACAAACAACTAAATAAATAGATAAAAAATGATGCAATCATTTAAACTTGAAATAAAATAAAGATTAAAAACGTAAAATAAAATGTAACTCTGAAAGGATGTTGAGTCATATGTGTCTAAATCACACATAAAATAAAGTAAAAGTTTTGAATAGATATCTTTAATTATCGGTTGATTACGAGTATTGATAATAATACGGATCTACATATGCTGATTTGAATTCAGAGGTTTCCTTCTCCTACATAGGTTGCTGTACTAAGGCAAGAGAACTCTGCCCCTCTGTTTACACTTAGATAGGTGGTGAACAGATGCATTAATGATTCCCAAGGAGAGGATATAACAAGGTCAGTTTTTTTAAGTAGAGTACAATTGGTTTAAATTCGGAGTATTCATTTAGACTGATTGCCGTACTAAGGCTAAATATACAGTCTGACCTACTATTTACCAATAGTTGAGGGTAGAAGAGATGGATTTGGGACTTTCCCAAGGGTATTAGCGTGAAGTGAATTGCAAACTGCCTCGTCCAGGATTTGAACACGGGTTGCCATGTTTATTACCCAGGACTGTGACAGATACGCCACGCATCCTTATACCAATTTTTGGCCTGTTGGCGAGGCTTAGAGTACACTGATTGTAAGACCCTCCAAAACGGAGTGTCCTGCGTATGACTCTAAACTGCATTTGATGGTGAGGTTTCATTTCTAAAGTCTGAGGGGGTCCGGAGTACGCTTCATCGTCATTACTCCCAGGTCCACTCTGCCTGAAAGTAGTAGCACATGTTAGGGTCAAATAGAACTGTTTAAAGATTATTCGCATTCGATAGGAACGATTTCAAAAGAAAACCTCGTCAGAAAAATCGACACAGAGTGTTAATTTAAGTGGACACGATTCCCTAACCTCTAGGCATAGAATAATCTCAGATGGGTTGATATGCTGTTAAAATCAATCAATCAGCCAATCTATTTATACTATCGGTTACCAACTGATTTTGGGACATGTCCCACTTTGGTATTTCTAAAATTAAAATTCTCCCCCAGCAATATTTGATTTTTACATATTCAAAATTTTACAGCAATTCACGAGAAGGAAGCTTAAAAGGCCATTAACTTGGTCTCTAAAGGAGGTACTCGTGGTGTAGAGGAGGTGCTCGTAGTGTAGAGGAGGTGCCCGTGGTTTAATGGTTACCGTCGAAGGAAATGGACTCGGTGACACGAGTTCAAATCCTGGCCGAGACTAATTGCATTTCACATAGCACTAATACCCTTGGGAAAGGTATGAATCCAATTATTCTCCCTCTAGCTATGGGTAAATAGTAAAGCAGACTAGGTTCTTCAGCCTTGGTGAGGCATTAGTCTAGGAGAAGTAAAACTCTGAATTCAAACCTGATAAACTTCGCTCAAAAATTGCCCTTGTGTCATATCCTGCCCGAGCGGAGTGGTTGGTAAATAAGATTAACTTGGTCTCTAAATAAGCTCCACCGGTGGGCATGGGCCTCACGTTGGTAATTTCTCATCTATACAGATCTACATTTTCCAAATGAACTTGTTTTTTTAGTTGGTCAGTTACTCAACTGAGTCAGTACTGATTCTTAATCAGCAACCATTCTAGTTTGGTAGCCACATAGCTATTCCTTCTTGATTGTCTACAAAAGAGCAAGATAACTAATCAGTCATCGAAGCTGGTCAGTTCACGAACCAGACTGATCTGCCAAGTGATTGTCACTGAAGCATCTAATCTGTCATAGAGATCCGTTCAACCAGTCAATCAAATGTCCACTGAGGAAAGTATTCAGTCAAAGCAGTCGGCTAACATGGGAATCATTTTTGTTAGAATAATTGTTTAATTTAAATGACCACTTAGTTGTTTTGCCTAGTGTCATATAACTCATTGTTTTTTTTCAGACGACCAGTCATTGGTCATTATGGAAAACTTTCTCTCCTTCCTAATTGCATGCTTAATCATGTAGCCAGTATTTAGACAATTCATAATTATCCTGGAACTTTTGCTATAGATTGGGGTGGTTGTGGTGTTTAGAAGCGCTTTGCTCCTTGAGAGAGGCGTTCCAACATTTAGTCAGATTTGTTGTTGAATAACAACAGTATTAAAGCAGTAGTGGAATTACTCTTTCTAAAGCTTTTATGTACTCACTTTATTGGGAAGCACACACAGTCGGAGATGCTAAGAATATGTTGACTGCATTCCCTGCAGAGGGGTTTGACCCACATAAAAGTGGTGCCATGGTATGACACTAAACTGCAAATGATGTTGAGGATCTACTTCCGGAAATCTGTGGAGTGAGGAGTTTCCCTTCATTGCCATTACTTCCAAGTCCACTCTGACTCGGAGTTGTAGTACCTGTTTGGGTACAATTAATGAATCAAATAGATATGTATGAAAATTATTCATATGCGATCAGACCGATTGCAAAAGAAAATCTCTTAAGATACAACTGTACAAAAATGTACATCTGAACGTACAATTAACGTGATTCCGTAACCTGTAGGCATAAAACAAACCCTATAAGAGTTGACATGCCGTTAGAATTAACTAAACATTCAGTCTTCAGTTTGATGTCAAATGCACCCCCGTAACAATCTCCAAAAGTTGAAAATCATATTCTGCATCCTTTACATGCGATGATATAAGCAACTTCAATAGACGGGTTGACATATCGTTAAAATCAATCGTTCAATCAATCAATCTTATGGTCTGTAGTTAATTAATTGTTATATTTCAGTTGACTTCTGTTTATCATAAGGATCTATTGATCATGTGTTCATTCAGTCGTATTTAATCTACATATAAAAGTATTTAATTGTTTGAAATAGTAAAGTAAACACTGCTTTATCTAGCTGACAATCATTGTAATGAATTTATCCATCAGGTACTTTAACAGTCAAAAAGTGATAATAGATCAAATATATCAAAAATTATTTGATAGGAAAACTTGAAACCATGTAAGCGTGCAAATTATTTGTGGTAGATAGGAACCCTTGAAGACATATTTCGCGTCATACCAAAGACTTTAAAATTGGTACTTGATACCTCCTTGTTTAACACTCATCAATATAAGGTACGTATCAAGAGTAAAGTGGACCAATCCTGGGAAAGGAATAGAGCCCTCCCTTAAACCTTGGTGTTGTAGCTATTGAAAAGTGAGCATTCTGGTTGTCCTCAACTTTACTTTATTGCTGCTTTTAGACGAAGTTTTTTTAGCTATTAACATTTAATTCGTCGTTTAAAACATCTTATTATTGTTTTTTTTTCAACGCTTTAGATCGGTATATTCTTCGAGTATTACGTTTCAATGGTTGAAATTATCAAGGCAACACTCACTGAAAGCAAGCACTAGATGTATAGAATGCGAGTTCAATTCGCACCGGAATCAGTTGCTTTATTTTTTAAGTAAAAAATAGATCTCAAAAGTCATTTATTACACGAGTTTATACGATATATCAAATTATAGATATTTAATTAGCTGTAGTAATCAATAAATTAGAATTCTCTTTTTTGTGACTAATTATTTCATTGAATTGAAATTAGTAAATCAAACAGTATGTCATATTGGCAAGTGGATAGTTATAGAAGCAGCTATGTCAAGCTGGTGGTTAACTGGTCATCTGGTCAGTTGTGCAAGAGGTCGGTCAAGAGTAATGGTCAGTGACTGAGTAAAATCCGTCTATCACATAGTCAGCAAATTAGTCAAATATTCAGCGAATCAATGCAGGAGATATCAAACAGTCATCGGTGGTCAGCAAGACATTTAACTAAATGGACAATTGGTCAATCGATGACGTCATCAGAATTTTATGAATAGTTGAAATGGAAAGTTATTCAAATTATTTTGTCAGAAATTTATAAGCGTGCAACTTTTCTGCACACACACACACACACACACACACATATATATATATATATATGTGTGTGTGTGTATTTGATAAAAAAGAGAAATGAAATAGGAAATGGCATAAAAATGCTCGATGCAATTAGAGCAGAACTGATATAAAACCTAAAAAATATTATGTAGTATAGCCATGACCAACTATACAAACACATATGCATGCATGCGGAATCACAACGACGACACAATAATGACGAGCGACACAGTTCTTTAGAAAAATATACCTCTCACTTTATTGGGGTGTCCTCGTGGTGTAATGGTTAAAGCGATGAACTGCGGAATCGAAGCACGCGAGTTCGTACTCCAGTCGCGCTATTATGTTCACTTTCGGGCAAATACCCTTGGGAAAGGTATGAACCCCCTTATTCTCCCTCCAGCTATGGGTAAATAGTAGGACGGACTAGGTTCTTCAGCCTTGTTGAGGCAACTAGTCTAGGAGAAGGAAAACTCTGAATTTAAACCTGTTAAACTCCGCTTAAAAATTGACCTTGTGTCATATCCTGCCCGAGCGGAGGGGTTGGTAAATAGTACCTCTCACTTTATTGAAAGGGTTGTGTGTGAGAGGGAGTGGAGACCGAACAGAACTGCAACATATTGACCACCACTCTTATGGCAATCAGCGTTTCTTTCCCGTTCTCCTGGGTTGCTCAACCGGGGGCCTGGGGGCCCAGCTTCTCTCGATGCTGGTTTTCTCTACCGCATCTTATCTCCAACTCGTCTGATCCCTAACTGATTGAACTTCCTGTGCACTGAGCCGAAAGGTTCTCAGTCTAACTAAACCCTAAAGGCATAAACCGAAATCCTTCGGCCATTATACTACAATTATACTATTACTTGAATTTCATGTGGCATGCACAATCATCAGACGGAAAAATTAGAAAAGTAACAAACTAAAAGTATTTTTAGAGCCACGGGATAAGATGTAAGTACACGTGACATGCGAAAATAACATTATATTGAATTGTGCCAGTAAAATAATGGAGAATAAATATGGAATTAGTCAGGTGGCAAATGACAATCGAGAAATATATATATATATATATATATATATAGACACACACAGATATATATGTATGCTTGATTAAATAATAGAGAGACATTTTGTCAATATAATTTTATTAAGATCCTTTCAAGTTTCCTGATAAGTGTCTTGGTTTCAGGTTAAAATCTATGGATGAATTTACCAAAATTGTCCCGAGCGCTTTCGGACCTTTTGTAGGCCATTATCAAGGGTTGTTTGCACGTATAAAGAGTGTTTTTAAAGACTTTTGAATGTTTTTAGTGTTTTTTTTTAACATTACCAAATTACGTAGACGCAGAGTTGAATAAAACTGAGATACTGATGAATTTAAAAACAGAACGCTATCAACAAAAAATAGAATACTATCAAGAAATATGGAACATTTAAAAAAATGAATAAAAAAATAAAAATAATATAAAGTAAAAAGAATAAGTAAAGGCATTTCAAAACATTTTTGCTATTTTCAAAATTAATTCCATTGATTTTAGTTTTTTTTTTTTTTGTTTTTATACGTAGGGGTTCTAGGATTTGTAGTATTAGCTTATTCATTTTGTGTGCTATTATAGTGGTGTTTTCAACTAGAATTTTTTGAAATTTGGATTTAGGAATAGAAGGGGTTTTAAGATGATAGGCTATGAAGCTAGAATAATTAAGGTGCATCATAAGCTGTCTAGAAATAGTTGTAGTGATAAGACCAACATACGCATTATTTTCTTTGAAGACACTTGTCAAGGGACAATTGAACATATATACGACGTTTGTCCTATTAAGAAGTTCAGTAGAGAGGGCAAAATTATTGGAAATAATAAGGTTGGAGGTTTTAAATTTGTTGTAAATTATTAGTCTTAGTTTTTTGTAGGATCGGTTGGGTGAACATTTTTCGGATAAGGGTTTTTAGTATATGTTCATCTATCTTATAATTACTATGAAAGGTTCGAAAGTGCTCGGGACAGTTATGGTAAACTCTTCCACCAATTTCAACCTGAAACCAAGATATTTGGAAACTTAATTAATAAAATTATATTGACAAAATCTGTATATTATTTAATCGAACATGCTTAAATTAAAGATTGTTGCCCAACTACACATATACGACACACACATATGTAAGTATGTATGTATGTATAAAGGTATATTTTTCGAATGATCCCATAGGCAATGAACTGCTTGTCAATCACTGTTAACTCGGTGTTTACACAAACCAAACTCTGATGCATGTTCTCCATCACCGATATTAAACACACTATATTTATGAATTAGCAAAGTACATTATCGTTATATATATATATATATATATATATATATATATATATATATATATATATTCCTGAACATAAAGGTAAAATTTGGTGCAGGGAAAAATAACGCAAAACGGAAAGCCAGCAATTTTATTAGTCGCGAGATCAGAGAATTGATGTCTGATAGCAAGTTTAGATGTAAACCAAATCCACTTGAGCTGGCGGCATGGGATTTATTCGTATTTATTGTGAAAGTCATTCTTTCGTCTCATACAACTGAAACCTATGCTGATTTGATAAATTACATGCTAACAAAGTATGAAAGAATTCCATGTCGGTTGTCTCTTTAAATGCACTTTTTGCATTTTCATCTCAATTTTCTTCAGCAGATCTAGGTGTCGTAAGCGATGAGCATAATCACAGGTTTTAGCAGGATTTATCTGAAATGAAAACATGGTATCTCGGACACTGAAATTCAAACATGATAAATGTCTATTGTGAGTTCCAACATTTTATATCTACTCATTTATTATAACTCATTGTGGTTTAAATTTATCAAGAACCCATACAGAGAGTTTTACTATTGTTGAAACAAAGCAGCGGCTTCTCAAATCTTCCCTGTTGAATTTATTCTATTCCTCTTTTCTGATTATTGCTGAGAAATTGTTAACATATTGATATATGTAAACAAATACAGCGAAATCATACCTTGTGAGAAGACATATTACGAAACTAAATCTTTCAAGGAAGATTCTGTAGGAAGTTTAATTTCAAAGCATTTCCAAACAGGAGTCAGATTTTCAAGTTGGTCAAGAACTTTGAAGCTCATGGCACTTGTGAAGATGTATTATGGCTGAAATGAAGATAGCCATCACTGAGAAGATTCAAGAGTTCACACTGCTGGAATGTGCAGACGTTATCAACAAATTTTTATGTTGCATTCAACAGTGTTCTCAACTGAACGGCGAACATCTGGAGCATGTAATCTGGGTCTCATCTTGACATTTTTATTTCTTATTTCAGACTAAATAGTTGTCAGTTCCTAAAATACTATCCTTTTAACTTTCAATAAATGTAATTTCCATAACTGTATTATTTGTGGTCCTTGATTTTGGCCGATCATATTGTTTTAAAAATAATGAAACACGCTCTATCATACTAACTAATGTATTATTTGCTTTGAATAGCAATATAATACATTATACTACAATTTAAAATTTACTCTAAATATACAATTTGTTTGTTGTCTAATCACATATTAACCTTTTTTGGTTATTTAATAGTAAATGCCTCCTTCTAGAAGGACAGTAGTGGTAATATTTAACCCATTTTTGGGAGTAGAAGGAATTCATACCTTTCATTTGGGTATTTGAAAGTGAACGTAATAGCACGACTGGGATTCGAACTCGCTTAATACGATTCTGCTGTCGAGGGCTTTGATCATTAAATCACAAAAATTCTGACAGAGTAAAGCCTTGGAATTTTAGGTTTTATACCAGCTCTACCCTAGAAGCATTTAGCACTTTTACCGTACTTGTCATAAACAATGTGTTATATATATATATATATATATATATATGTGTGTGTGTGTGTGTGTGTGTGTGTGTGTGTGTGTGTGTGTGTGTTATATGACATATGTGTATATACATATATTTGTCATATGTATATATATATATATATATATATATATGTGTGTGTGTGTGTGTTATATGACATATGTGTATATACATATATTTGTCATATGCATATATATATATATATATATGTGTGTGTGTGTGTGCGTTATATGACATATGTGTATATACATATATTTGTCATATGCATATATATATATATATATATATATATGTGTGTGTGTGTGTGTGTGTGTGTGTGTTATATGAGATATGTGTATATACATATATTTGTCATATGCATATATATATATATATGTGTGTGTGTGTGTGTGTTATATGACATATGTGTATATACATATATTTGTCATATGCATATATATATATATATATGTGTGTGTGTGTGTGTTATATGACATATGTGTATATACATATATTTGTCATATGCATATATATATATATATATATATATATGTGTGTGTGTGTGTGTGTGTTATATGACATATGTGTATATACATATATTTGTCATATGCATATATATATATATATATATGTGTGTGTGTGTGTGTGTGTGTGTGTGTGTGTATATATTTGTTAAATACGTCTATACTGTTGTCTAGTTGCAGAGGGCCTTCCATGATGCAATACTTACTTAGCAGGGATGACTTTATCAATTGGTGCTTTATATATATATATATATATATGTATATATATATATATATATATATATATATATATATATATATATATATATATATATATATACCTACGGTGCAAAAGGTTTAGGCCGGTTTAATATCCTCACAAAAATTCCCTATACAAGTAAAGCAAATGAAAAAAACTGGTGTTCAGTGCTAATATATAATATCATAATTGATAATTAATATGATTTTGATGTTTTTCACATTTAATAACTTAAAAACCATTAATATTTTGTATATCAACCTTTTGCGACCAGAACTGCATTTATTCTTTTTTGGATACTAAGTTATTATTAATAAAATACATCGGTATATTATTCCAGGCATCTTGGAGATCTTGCCACATATGTTCTTATAATTTTGTTTACTTTTCAGTCTTTCTTTGGTCCATATAATTCCACAAAAACTAGATGATATTAAAATGTGAACATCGGGGAGGCCCCTTCATACCTTGAAAATCCCCAGATTGTTCCTTCCTCTCTAAATAAATGTTTACCTTTAGTGCACTATGCTTCGGATCGTTATCCTGCTGGAAAATGAAACCATTACCAATTACCAGAAGGCGTTGCATGGTGGATCAGAATTTGTGTATATTTCTCTGCTTTTATTATTTCATCAATTCTGACCAAATTACCCACACCTTTTGCAGTTAAACATCCCCAAGCCATAATAGAATCTCTTCCATGGTTAATTATAGGCTTCAAGCACACATCTTCCATCTGTTCTCTAACCCTTCTTACATACTGCCTTCTCTTTGAACAGAAAATTTCAAATTTTGATTTATCACTCCATAGTAGATTCTTACATTGTTCAACTGTCCATTTCTTGTGTTCTTTGGCAAATTTAAGTTGTTTTTGTCTGTTTCCTTGCCTTAGATAAGGCTTCCTTCTTGCCACTCGACCATGAAGGCCTTTTTCGTAAGTGCTCTTCTGATGGTTGAAAAGTGAACTTGGCTGCCAGATGTTTGAGCAAGATCTGGATCTAATTCTTGACTAGATTTAGTTCTGTTTCTTAAAGATGTTATCTTTAGGTTTACAATCACTTTCAGTTAATGTTGTAGGCCTTCCTCTCTTCTTTCTCTCCTTGATATCCAAAGTTTCAATATTTTTCTTAATTACTTCTTGTACTGTAAACCAACATATAAACTTTCAACATTTTTGATATTTTAGCCTGGGAAGTGCTCTGTTCATGGTAGAATATAATTTTATGTCTTTTTACATCAGATAATCGCTGCATGTTGATGATTTGTATTTGGAAATATACAATTTCTGGTTTAGAAATGAAAAGTTGGGAAAATTTATTAAAAAAATTAAAACAATTCTTGTTTTTGTAAATATTTAATGCTTGATTAATAGTCATCATAATCATCATCATCATCATCATGTCGCACTATCAGCACGGATATCCCTTACCCTCTCTCGCCACCCCTCCCTATAGTCCATTGCTTCCGGTAGGTCTTCAGGGCTACATCCCTATCGGCACAGAGCTGCTGTATGTAGGTTCGAGCTAGTCGTCCTGCCTTTGCTCGTCCATCTGAAGGGGTTCAGAGGAGTACATCACTTATGAGCTCTTCCCTACTTCTCCAGCAGTGTCACACATGACTGATTCAAACCTTATGATAAGAAAATAAGAAAAATATAACATGAAATCAGTACTATTATATAAGATAAACGTGTAAGAGCAAGCCTGGAGTATAAAATGAAAATATGATTGAAATTAAGAATTGTTAATTTGGCTAATTTTTTAATTATCATTAATATATTAAAGAATTACTTTTTGTAGATATTTCTAAATGTTTATGTTACAATATGTTAATTGATTAACCTCAAAAACAGTATTCATTATACATGAATGTTAAAAAATATACACAGCCAAAATCTTTTGCACGGTAGTATATATATATATATATATATATATATAGTGCAATTAAATGGAGACTCAAACTCGGTTAAGCCGTCATAATAAATTTATTTCGGCGGAGAACATTGTTGGTATATTCTCCGTCTCATCGGATGACTCTTTACATGCTCTGTATTGTCCCAGAGATGTGATGCGAATGAGGAGTTACAGTTCGTATTCAGAAGATAAATAGGAAAATTAAAGAAATTAAAAAATAAATTAAAAATCAAAAAACAAGGATAGAGATAAGAATAAAACAAAAATAAAAAACATAAAAATAAAAAACCATTCGTTCCTAGGCGCGAGCAGAGGGTGTGAACATATTATATGTTAGAACGATTAAGAAACAGGAGTGGAATTAATCTACTGGTCAGTCTCTTTATTTCTATGTTCTGCCTATATAGATTAAGTCTAAGAATAGACTTATAAGGAACAATCCATACAGAATATATTATATCAATATATTCTAATAGATTGGTCTATGTATGGCCATTAATATATATATATATATATATATATATTACATCTATTGAGTTTTTCTTGATATTAATGATATAATTGATGTGTATGTGATTATATATATATATATATATATATATATATATATATATATATATATATATATATATATTTATATATATAAAGTCACATACACATCAATCATATTAATATCAAGAAAAACTCTATAGAGGTAATCCGTTATAAATCTATGTCAACAATCTGTTTACACAGATAGAATCCTCAGATGGCAGAAAATTTACAGTAGAGGTTACTATGATTCAGGAGAATGCATTTTACCTTATTTTAGACATTTAAGAAATTTTACATCAATATTCATGATATGAAAAAGGGAAAAATATACTCTACAATATTTATCCTATAGATTATTATCTAGAATTTTATCTTGTCACTAATCCGATGTTGCACCAGAAAAATTAGAGCGATGCAGTAGTTTACATTATCAAATCTTAATTAATTTCCTATTCTTTTAAAACAAACCATAAAAACCTATATAATATCTGTAAGAAACCTGTATAATTTTTTAAATGTCTAAATTAAGATATGATGTATTACCCGAAATAACGGTAACCGCCATAAAAAATTGTCCATCTGAGGATACAAACTGTGTAAAGAGGTTGTTGAAATAAATTTATAATGGATTAAGGGCAATCTGAACAGGCTAAACAATTATTTCAAGTTACCAAGCATTTTCCATATATCAGACAGTGCATGCATTTTTTTAGCATCCACTCGAACATCAGACACTTGGTATTTTACAAGCACATGTGACTCTGCGCACACATATATACGCAGATATACGTATATGTATATGTGCACGTGTGTATATGTGTATATATTTGTTTGTTTGGGTTTTATGGCATATCAACCTTTGTTGGTTATTTAACGCCCAATCCATTTTTATGAAAATATTCATTTCTCTTTCAAACAATTCAGTTTAGCATGTGTACACAGTTTAATTTTCAAAAACATTTGTATTTCAAACTATTCAGTTTATTCAAACAGTTCTAATTCAGCCAATTCAGTTTAGTATGAGTACAGATTTTGTTTACACACAGTTAAATGTCAAAACAGTTCTATATTAAACAATTCAGTTTAGTGTAAGTACAGTTTCAATGTCAAAAACAGAACCATTTCAAACAATTCAGTTTAGCATAATCAGGCAGTTTAAATGTAAGTACAGTTTAATCGTGAAAAACATTTCTATTTCAAGCTATTCAGTTTAGTCAAACAGTTCTAAGTCAAACAATTCAATTTAGCATAAGTATGCAATTAGTTCTATTTAACCCATAGATAGGGCCCTATCAGGTGCTACCATTCCGAGCCAGAGCGGACCTGGGAGCAATGGCAATGAAGGGGTGCTCAGCATTCCCCAAAACTCCAGCATTACTGGAACCTCACCATCAGATTGTTTAGTGTCATGTCCAGGACACCCGTTGGTGGGATCTTACCCCTCTGTAGAGAAGCAGTCGGCGTATTCTACAACCCCAGCCAACTGTGCAATATATACGTATGTAAGTATGTGTAGAATATAAAGAATCTAATGCATACATATATACATTCTATAACTATATATTCATAACAATCAAGAAGTGTGTTTTTATGTTCCTCAGCATCAAAATTGTGTTCAGAAAACTTTTTCAAATCAATATCTTCCCAAAAGTCTTTTTATTGTTGATATGTTTACTTAGTTATTAATGAGGGTGTCCTCGTGGTGTAATGGTTAAAGCGATGGACTGCGGAATCGTAGTCCGTGAGTTCGTACTCCAGTCGCGCTATTATGTTCACTTTCGGGCAAATACCCTTGGGAAAGGTATGAACCCCCTTATCCTCCCAGCTATGGGTTAAATAGTACCACTATTTTTTTTCTAGGAGAATGGCTTTGGCATTAAATAACCTAAAAAGAGTTGATATGCCATTAAACAAAGAAACCAACCAAACCATTTCTTATCAATGAGTCCTTCTTTTATAGTTGTCCCAGAGACCGGGGTTCAATACCAGATTGAGTTTTGTTAAAACCTGAAAAAATGGTACTTGATGCCTCCTGGTTTAGACGTCAGCTTTATAAGGTACGGAACATGAGTAAGCGTAGCCATCCAGGTAATGGAGTAGTGCCCTCCCCTACACTTCAATGTAGTAGCTATTGAAAAGGGAGACCTCGGGTGACTCTCATCCACAATAGGCCAACTTACTTATATATAAACTAAAACATTATCTCACTCTTTAACCAGGGACTAAAAGTTTTATGAGTTTTTTCAGAGTAGATAAAGATGGATTAAATAATTCTTTATCAATCCATTCCTGTCTGACGATTATGCTAAAAACACATGAAACATTTAGTCATGGGCTAAAGAAGTACATGAGGTGATCTTTTTGTTGTTATACTCCTTTACTTTGTTGGCATGGTCAATGGTCCGGGAGACCGTGGTTCAATCCTAGACTGAGTCATACTAAAAACTCAAAAAAGGTACGTGATGTCTCCTTGTATAACTGCATTATAGGGTAAGAATCAAGGGTAAGTAGAGCAATCCAGGGGAAGGATTAGCGCTCTCTTCTCATCCTCGGTATGGTAGCTATTAAAAAGGGAGCCTTCGGGTCACCCTCGACAACGGTTGTCTAACAACTATATATATATATATATATATATATATATATAATAAACTTCTCTGAGTGTCTGTGTACGTGGATTGCGTTGATAGAAGCTGGTGTGAATTTGTTTAGTGACAGAAAAAACGTCGCTTTCGTTGTTAAAAGAACTGTTTCACTCTTATGAATATTAAAAATTAATTACAATTCTTATCGACTCTGAATATCGGGGACTTATTTATTAATCTGTATACATCGTACATATCTTAATAAGTATCTATGTTAGTGCCTCTTCCATGGTCTATACATAATTAATTAGAGCGAATATATCATGAATTCTTTCATGTCTGCTTCCATTGGTGGGTGGCAAACGAGCTGTCGCGAGAAACAGCTTTTAGTAGTCGCACGTCAAGAAGATGTAGAAGCGGCACGAAAAGAAAATGAGATCGTTGTCCTTGGTCTGCTTTGCACCATGATGACTACTTTAGTGCTGCACTTTGATGGATTCCTTGGGGCTTCTCATTTTCATGCAAAATCTAGAATTTCTAATAAAAAGTCTTTCTAATAAAAAGTCTATCGAGATTCCAAAATGCCTTATCTATCTATCTATGTCAATGTTATATATATATATATCTCTCTCTCTCTCTACACACACACACACACACACACACACACACACACACACACACACACACACACACATCTATATATATATATATATATATATATATATAAAGTTTAGAGACTTCTAATTCAAAGGCACATATATGTCATTCTTTGCTAAATAAACGTAGATTATGGTGCGAATCAGTAGATGTAGAGATCGAAGTAGTAATATTTTATGTTCTATCTATCTATCTATCTATCTATCTTCAAATAAGCTCCCTCGATAATATCCAACTCTCTTTCTCTTTCCTTTAACAATTCACGTCCTTAGACTTAAGTTCAAATTTCGCTGAAAACACCGGTCGTTATTAGTTAAACAGCTGATCAATCTGTTCACTATTTATGAGGGTGACTATTTGAAAACAGCGGATATCTGAAACAACCTGGGACTTGCGTGTAGGACTTAGAAAAATTAAAAAATGATTTTATCATAGAAATGTACATAATAAACACGTACATTTTTTCCTTTTCTGAAATAACGTCTATGTGAATTACTACAGTTTCCAAATTCTAAACGTAGTGCTCAGTGAAATATCATAACAATAAAATATATGTTTGATAGGTAAAATATACTTGTATATTTACGTTGATATCATCCAATATCAATTAATAGATATCTATGAATATATCTATATGAATTTATTCTGATTTCGCAATTAAAAAAAAAAAACAGAGTTAAAAATTAGAGCCTTTCTAAAACTGTAATCTTTTCAACACAATCACATAATTTTAATAATCTAATCAAAATTATAATATTAGATTATGCAAATAATGTTTCATACTCACACGCACTTACACACAGATAAGAGGTGTGATAAAAAATCGATTTGATTTTTTCAAATTTTTCATATTTAAACTTTATATGAACATGTGTAACCAAAAGATCAGTTGATCAGGTCATATAATAAAGATATGATGTGTTGTCTAGATTTCTGTCTTGACGTGTAGACGTCGTCTAGATGAGTCATTAGCAATTATCGGTAATTTTTGATCGTTAGTTTCAATATCTTTTAATCGGTTATTTTTGACGAGACACAGGATTGTGAAAGCGCACCTCGTACCATTCTCACCAGACCTAGCTTCGAGGAATTTTTTCTCATTTTCTAAACTGAAAATTCATCTCAACGGTAAGATTTAAGGAAAACAACGGCAAAGCTTTACATTATGTGGACATTTTTTTTTTTCAGAAGTCCTTTACCCAATAAAAAATTCGCTTGAATAAATGTTTTGGAAGGCAAAGGGACTAATTTTAAGAATATTAATGCATAATTCATTGTTCATTTCTGTAATAATAAATACACTTTCAGTGTGAGTACTTTTGTACCAACGCATCTCGTACCCACATATTGTTTGTTGATTATATATCAACTGCGCAATAGTTTTTATCTTGTATAATACATACATACATACATATTTTGTATAATGCATACATACATACATACATATCTTGTATAATGCATACAAACATTTTTATTGTATAAATATTCATACACACATACGTAGTACTTACATACATGCCATGCTTAATACATACATACATACATACATACATACATACATACATACATATCTTGTATAATGCATACAAACATACATACATATCTTGTATAATGCATACAAACATTTTTATTGTATAAATATTCAAACACACATACGTAGTACTTACATACATGCCATGCTTAATACATACATACATACATACATACATACATACATACATATCTTGTATAATGCACACAAACATTTTTATTGTATAAATATTCAAACACACATACGTAGTACTTACATACATGCCATGCTTAATACATACATACATACATACATACATACATACATACATACATACATATCTTGTATAATGCATACAAACATTTTTATTGTATAAATATTCATACACACATACGTAGTACTTACATACATGCCATGCTTAATACATACATACATACATACATACATACATAC
>OY757916.1:74903565-74913565 GCA_963585895.1 Sepioteuthis lessoniana | reverse complement strand
GCCTTAGTGTGGCAACTAGTCTAGGAGAAGTTAAACTCCGCTAAAAAATTGCCCTTGTGTCATATCCTGCCCGAGCGGAGGGGTTGGTAAATATGGTTAAGGGACAGAGTTCGTATTTCATATGTAAAAAAGTCGTGTTGACGGCGCATAGAATATGCTGACTGTATCCTATTCAAAGATATAAGAACCACAACCACCCGCCAAAATTATGTTGTCCTGGTTATGACACTAAACTTTATCTGATGGTGAGTCTCCAGTTTTGAAAATCGGAGAAATGTAGAATGCTCTTTCTTTACCATTACTTCCAGGTTCACTCTGAACCGGAATGGTAGTACTTGTTTGGGTAAAAATAGAAATTAAAAAAAAATTTTCGTACAAGATAACTCTGTCAGCCCCTGTAAAAAATCTCTTAAGAAACAACTGCACAAAAAATATCAAATATGAAAACACAATTAACGTGATTCCCTAACCTCGAGGTATAAAATAACCTAGATCGGCTGACATGCCGTTAAGATCTATCAGTGAAAAAATGAAAATATGTGAAATTTAATAAATTGTATAAATTAATATTTTCCTTTTTATTTCATGAATAAAAAACTCAGACATTTTTTTCTGATAAAAAACAAACACATCTTGATAGAATATGGTGACTTTGCCTTCACCAGACAACGATACTACCACAATATAAAAAGTATGAAAGAGATGTATTATTTTCGTTGTGATTTTTCGGACTGTTGTCCTCATCATTATTGTGGTAAGTTAAAATAGGACTTTCAAGCGTCTCTAGTTTATTTGGGCACAGAAATGATTCAACCTGAGAAATGATTTTTAAAGGTTGAATCATTTCTCTGCCCAGATAAACAAAGGACACATGAACAAGGTCGGAGGATACATCAGCCGAAACATTATGTTTCAACTTACCACAATAAAGCTGAGGACAACAGTCCGAAAAATCACAACCAAAATAATACGCATCAAGCCTCATCTCAAAAATTCTGACTGATAATATGAAAGAGATATTTGAGAAAGAGAAAATAGACAAAGTTAAGTCTTTATGTAAGAAATGCATTTATACCAGAAAAGAAAGTGAAATAAACAGGCCAATGACAAAAACTTTCCAAACTAATCAGCTGTGAGTATTAATTTTTTAATATTGCGGACTTTTTGTCCTCATCTTGGAATTTTTTTTTTTTTGTTTTTCTCACTACATTTCGGCCAAATTTCCCCTCTGGGGCCCGTGGCACTGCGGATAGAGGCGTTGAGTCTCTACGGTTCCAGGTGAGCATTGTCAGAAGATAGCAGTTTAAATTCCTACCCAAGCTGGCCAGAGGTTTACTTGGTCAAAAAACGTGGTGTGATAGATAACAACTATGGAAGGCAGTAATTAATGGGGATACGGTTACCAGACTCAGCATTCCTATCCTAGGTCACGGTTAATCACCTGAAGAAGGCCAGAGGTGAAATTTGGCCGAAACTTAGTGAGAAAAACAACAAAAAACTACCAAGATGAGGACAAGAAGTCCGCAATATAAAAAAAAGAATTCTCAGATTAAGAAGCCTCATCTCAAAAAGGATTCCCAATAAAGCTGTGTAATCAATCTCTTGTTATCAAAAAAAATGCTGATAATTTTTGCTGACATGCAGTAAAATCCTTTGGCTTGGCTACCCAATTCCCTGGATTGCTCCACTTTGCCCTTGATCCTTACCTTATAATGCTGAGTGTTTGGCAAGGCAGCATCAAGTCACATTTTTTGAGTTTTTGGTATGACCCAACCTGGAATTGAAACTCGGTTGTCCGGACAATTGGCAAACATTTTACTCATTAGACCAATTCCTGGGAAATTCGTTAGTTTTGGAAAATATATTTTTTAGCTTTTCAGTTGTGGATTAGTTGACAATGTAAATATTATAGTAAAGTGACCGCTTACTTTACTTTCTGTTTGTCTTAAAGAAAATGAAGCTGGAAAGGTTATGTTAATTTTTTTTCTCTTTTTATGCATTCTTCCATTAAAATTTTTAGATGACATTTTGTTTTGAAAACAAGCAAATTTTATTCTCAGGTTTAAATGCAGTTATTACGTATTTTTACATTAAATATTTTTTTTAGTATTATGGCTTTTTGAGAAAAAAACAAATGTTCATTCTAACGTCTGAATACGATTATCTAAAGAAGCAAAACAATTAAAATATTGATAATTCATTTCACGCTTGAATTCTAAACGAATATATATATATATATATATATATATATATATATATATATATATATATATATATATATACTACGGTATTTTCAGCTCCGTACGGATACAAGATATAGCCTTGGAGACCCCACCTGAGCGAAGGATGATAGATAGGAAAGAATGGCGAAAGAGAGCCAGGGAACCCTGTGCTGCCAGTGTTACTTGAGGATATATATATATATATATATATATATATATATATATATATATGTGTGTGTGTGTGTGTATGTGTGTATGTATGTGTGTGTGTGTGTGTGTGTGTATGTGCGTGTGTGCGTGGTTGTTTAACATTATAACTATTAAGATTGTTTATAAACATACACGTATGCGCATTTGTGTGTTTGTACGTGTATATTTTTGCGTTTGTTTGTGTACTAAGGGGGATACTTGAATAACTATTGTATTATATGTAAATTACAGTGGATGTTTTTCAACTCTTTTTTATTTTTAATCTGAAATTTCAGTTGTTTAAAGAATTAATTTTTCTTTTATCTAAAACGGAGAACAAACATATATAATTTACTGACATATAATAAAACAACTCGACAATATGAAAATTTATATTAATATCATATTTACTTAAAAATCATCTTAAATCCAATGATAATACGCAGATGGAATTTAATAAACAGATATTATATATATATATATATTCTTTAAAGAAAAAACCGAAGACCGGTTATTTTAGGATTATGAATTTATTTCCATCCTGTTTTGCGTTTCTGATATAAACCAAAAACACGAAGAAAAATATAACAGGAATTCTTCAGATCCAGTGGATAAAATAAAACAGGATAGACACTGGAGGGGATGGGGAGATGAAGAGTGGTAAAAATATTGCTCTGTAAAATTAACTACATTGAGCTCTCTACCAGGAAAATTTAAATGTTCAGCTCTTGAATGATTTTCTTGTCCGGAAGGAATTACTCCCAACTCTGGTTTAACTGGACCGAATAATATATATATATATATATATATATATATATATATATATATATATATATATATATATATATATATATATATATATATAAATTTGAATAATATTCTACCGGAGGAGTTCCCGTGGCGTTGTTGCGTCATCGTAGTAAGATAGTTCGAATTCCACTCAAGCTTTTGGGAAAGATCTAAACTGTCTTAACCTCCGTAGCTTCGGGTTAAATTGTACCACTCATATCCTTCAATCAAAATTTATTTTGCATTAAATAATCCACGAAGATTGATATTCCATTAAATAAAGAAACCAAAACAATATGATTTGTTTCCCCATGTGTCTTTGTACAAAAGTTGGTGGTTTACCTTTAAACGAACGGTTATTGTTTTTTGGCTAAAGTTTAGTGAGTGTTCACAGTCACTTATAATAAATTGATACAAACAAAAGCAAAATATTTTTTTCTTCATACATTAAAAAAAATAATTTCTAATTCTGTAATTTTTCCATTGTAAAAACAAAAGTGTTTAATGCTGTCAAAAGTATCAGAAAAGTAATTTTTGATTTATAGGATAAGCAAGGATGCACCATTTTCAATGTTAAATCAATATTTTAAAAAAATACTTTAAAATTCATGAAAATATACAGTTAAATTATTAAAGATTTATAATTCATAAAACAAATATTTTTAAAACAAATAATTATTTAAAAAAATGTTAAATTCTTCAATAACAGTTGCAATACAACCGAAAAAAGAATTAATATAACTGAATAAAAATAATATACATTTTTAGTAATGAATTAATTGTGTGGTTATTTACTAAACCTACCTGAGTCTGGCACAAGGCCATACCATGCAAGCTCACGATTTAGAACAAGTTCGCTAGACTGGCAAATTAATCTGAGAAAAGGACAACCCTACTATTTACTAAAACAACCTCCTCACAATGTTTATTGTACAAACGTTTAAATATGAAAACATATATCAAAGTTGGTGTTTTTTTATAAAAGAAAATTGGTTAAATAAAAAAAAAAAAAAAGAAATCTGGCTAGATAGCTCGATAGATAGATTTTTAAAATTGAGATAAACAGAAAAATATATTAAATCCCACCAACTTAAAAATCATCTTAGGTGTTAAATAAATTCCTTATCAAGTTAGTAAATATAATAGCAAATAGATAACCATATAAACGTATAAATATTTAATAGTGATGTCTTTTGAGGAATTATAAACATTTACAATTTTTATGAATTATAATAATCTCTAATTATCAATTTGCATGTTAATTTGAAAATTGCTTTGTTGTATGAGAGAAGAGCTTTCTAATGCGATTGCATTAGCAAATGTCTCTCTACCATGTGCTATTTTTGCTACGTTAGGGTAACATGTAAAAATCAAATTGTCATATTATAGCCTGTTTTATAAGACCAATGTAATATCTTTCATTTTTGTGGTTACAGAAAGGGTTGGATAGAAAATAGGTTTAAAAAAAGAAGCTGCTCTTCTTTCTAGTCCGATAGATAGAAAAAAATCAAGTGAATTAAATTCAATAAGAATATATTTAATGACAAGATTTCGCATACTTTAAATTATGGTTTAATTATTGAATGCAACTGAAAATTAAAATAAGGAATCAAACTCTACATAATTCTAATATGCAAGATAGTCTTTAACGAAACTGGTAATTATTTTTAAAAGATACAGGGTAAGAGTCTAGTTTAGAGCCCATATGGTATACAGTTTCAATGAAATAGTTGAGTTAGATATTGATAGACTAATGACATTAATGTAGGGCTGAGGTATATGAAAGAAAATAAGGAAAAGAAATAAAACTTTCTTTATACCCAATAATATGACCCAATAAACTATATCGTATATAAAACTACGTAATGGTCGATTTTTTTCAACTAATTTTTAGGAAAGTAACGATTACTGGGATAGTAAACTTTGGGCTTTGAAATTTATGAGAGAGTATTATTCATTCGTTCGTCCATATTAGCTTAGGGTTATTCCTCAGTTATATAACTGTCTACACATTATGGTATATATATATATATATATATATATATATATATATATATATATATATATATATATATATATATATATATATATATATATGTGTGTGTGTGTGTGTGTGTGTGTGTGTGTGATTGAGAGAGAGAGAGAGAGAGAGAGAGAGAGAGAGAGAGAGTGTGTGTGTGTGTGTGTGTGTGTGTGCAAATGCATATTCAGAGTCATGTATTAGAGGGACATTCGCTGATCGTAAATTAATCTATTTAGTGCGGTGAATTATACATTTTCATTTCTTCCATTTTTTAAAGATAGTTTTCCCTTACGGTTGTATTGGCTAAACTATAATTATTCCAGGTTAAAAGCGCGGTAAGGGTTAACTGTAGACCGAACATTTTCAGGCTTTATTTTTTCGATGCAAGTACCTATGGTGAACAAGAAAAGTATTAGTAAACAAGCACGTTTACTAAAACATTTATCGTTCCTCAATGACGTTTGCATCGCAAAAATAAGGTGAAAAAAAGACTCGGCCATTAACCCTTACTGAGGGTATATATATATATATATATATATATATATATATATATATATATATATATATATATATATATATATGGGAAAATAATCTACATTAATTATGATATTCATCATCTTATTTTGCATATATATGATCATATATACACATTCATATATATATATATATATATATGTGTGTGTGTGTGTGTGTGTGTTGTGTGTGTGTCTGTGTGTGTGTGTGTTTGTGCATATATATATATATATATATATATATATATATATATATATATATATATATATATATATATAATTGTGTATGAGTAAATAAATAATTGTCGAAATGTGAATGAAAGCAAATGCAAATATATGTGCATCTGCGATGTTTTCTTAATAATGATAAATATACCATGTAAAGTAAATATATTCACGTGGTCGATGGGTTTCTAAAGTGTCGAATGATATGAATGATGTGAGAAACAATGTCAAAACTACACTTGTAAATCGTGTATCTTAAAGACTGGCAAATACTGTATATACGTATACACTCATAATGGGACAGGAAAAAACACGTGACGTTTATAAGTCGATTAGTTTTGTAAGTTATTTTATTTAATTTAGAAAATAAAGATATTATGTTAAAACCTAATAATTAAAAAATATATTGAATTAAGTTGTATTTCAATAGTTTATTGTTTATTATTTAAGAATTTATTTTATACCATGTTGATAAAAATTACTTATCAGTGATATATATATATATATATATATATATATATATATATATATATATATATATATATATATATATATCCCTAAAATATAGAATTATGATTCCTTTCTACTCGTTACGTTATTCTGAGTTTCATGTGTTACCCCAAGATGGAAATTTATATATTTATATATATATATATATATATATATATATATATATATATATATATATATATATATATATATATATGTGTGTGTGTGTGTGTGTGTGTGTGTGTATTTGGACAGCAATCTTTTATTTAAGTATATTTTGTTAAATAATAAAGATACATTTTGTCTGTACATACTTTTATTAAGAACCTTTCAAGTTTCCTGATCATATTTACCCATCCCCTCTGCTCGGGCAGGATATGACACAAGGTCAATTTTCAAGCAGAGTTTTACAGGTTTGAATTCAGAGTTTTCCTTCTCCTAGACTAGTCGCCTCACCAAGGCTGAAGAACCTAGTCTGCCCTACTATTTACCCATAGCTGGAGGGAGAATAATTGGATTCATACCTTTCCCAAGGGTATTAGTGCTATGTGAAATGCAATCAGTCAGGTCCAGGATTTGAACTCGTGTCGCCGTGTCCACATCCTGCGACGATAACCATTACATCACGGGCACCTCCTCGTTACGTTATTCAAGTTTCCTGATAAGTGTTTTGGTTTCAGTTTGGAATTGGTAGATGAATTTACCAAAATTTTCCCGGGCGCTTTCAAAAAACTCAAAAGCCCTTTCAAAAAACACTCTTTATATATGCAAGCAACCCCTGATGATGTCCTATGAAAGGAGAGCACTCCGGACAATTTTGGTAAATTCATCCTCCAATTCCAACCTGAAACCAAGACACTTACCAGGAAACTTGAAAGGATCTTAATAAAATTATATCGACAAAACGTGTCTTAATTATTTAATCAAACACACACACACACACACGCACACACATATATATATATATATATATATATATATATATATATATATGTGCGTAAGTATGTGTGTTTTTATGTGTGCGCATGTATATATATATATATATATATATATATATATATATATATATAAAGACATAGATAGATTGATAAGCGCATAAGAATATTGGTTGCTGATATCTTGTTATTTTGCTAATAACATGTTATTTTGCTACTATATAAACTTTTGTTTTTCTTACATTTCAGAAAAATGACACTGCAAGAGAATGTGATGTATTAATTTTTCGTTTTATGTTGATGAAGTGTCAACCATTCTTCTTCTTCTTCTTCTTCTTCTTCTTCTTCTTCTTCTTCTTCTTATTATTATTATTATTATTATTATTATTATTTGAATGATGTTTTATTTACTATTAAATTTTAAGAATGAATGATCGTAAATTGATGATAGTAATAATATTAGCGCGTCAAGCGTTGTTTAAATTATTGAATGATCATTACAAATTCAGCAAAACAGCCTATAAATATTTGAAAGTTATTCAATAATAGAGTTGATAATGTCTCTGTAGAACGATATGTTATTGAATTACATTGCGATCTGATCATTACCAATATATATTGATTTAAGAATAATGAATGGGTTTATAATTACTGTAAAGAATCATATCCATAGTAATAAAATTAAACAAATAAATATTTTACCATTGACTGGTTGTAATATCAACAAACAAACAGACATTCAATAAGCTATGGTTGATCAACACGCAGTGAGGATCAAGCTAACTCATTTTTTGTAAAACTACTAACCATCACGATAAGACAGTGTCAAATGATTTTATGATACACATGTAGTTATTAGAGGATTAAACTCACTAACGACCAGAAATACTAATTTACACACAACTGGTCTTCGACAACCCGTATATTAATGTAGATATGTACTGAGAAAGTACAAGATTTCACTAGTAGGGTACCTGAAGAGATCGACTTTACTCACTAGTACTTGATATATATTGGATATAATACTTAATATATAATATAATACTTAATATATACCTATATTCGAGTGCTATTCATTATTTTGAAAAAATAAATTGATAAAAAAATTAACTTTATCCAATTTTCAAAAAACCCAAAAACTTGTATTTTTTCTTTACAAAAGCAAAACTAGTCATTTCTTTCAATCCCTTTTACAAAAAGCAAAATAATTTTTTTTTTCAATTTTTTCCATAAATATAAACTATGCATTGTTAGCTATTGACATTATTTTAATTTCGCAAATATATTTGTTTTGAGGTTAATCAAAATGTCACTATATCAAACCAATTTTTCCAGACTTGAACAAAGGTCTATCATTAAATTTCTAGGGGTTCAGAAGTGTAAACCATGTTGAATTTTCAGAAAAAAAAAGTGCGAAATGTACGAAAAATCTTGTTTTAATTGAAGAAAATGTTTACAAATTAGTCATATTGAATGGAAACCCACTGACTCTCCGGTAAAGAAAAAAATCCGGTCGAAGTGGACTGTAAAAAATGTCATGCTGACAGTCTTTTGAGATAAGGAAAGGCCCCATCCCAATTGATTTCCTTGAAAAAATGTGCTTTATAGCATCACCATCATAATATTTAATAAATAATTGTATAATATTTCATATATAATAATATAAATAATATAACACTTAGAATGAAATAATATAATATTAAACATATAGTAAAATAATACTAAGCATGTAATAATACTTTATATGTGGTAATATATTACATGATACTTCATATCTAATTCTTAAAATATAAGAATATGATATACTATATGATATATCATATGCTAAGCATATGATATACTAAACAGCATATGATATACTAAACACATAATAATGTAATACTTAATAAATAGTAATATAATGTGTAAAATACAAGAATATGATATACATTATGATATATAAAATATTAGAATATGATATACTATATGATATATAAAATATAAGAATAAGATATATTATATGATATATGAAATATACTATGATATACTATATGATATACAATATGATATATAATATATAATATATAATATAATATACTATATGATATACTATATGATATATGAAATATAAGAATATGATTTACTATATGATATATAAAATATAAGAATATGATATACTATATGATATATAAAATATACTATGATATACTATATGATATATAAAATATAAGAATATAAGAATATGACTATATGATATATAAAATATAAGAATATGATATACTATATGATATATCATATGCTGAGCATATGATATACTACTAAAACACATAATAATGTAATACTTAATAGATAGTAATATAATGTGTAACATACCATTATATAATACTCTTGATATAAAAATAAAATACTAAAAATAAGATAATATGATATTTAATATAATGCTAAATATGTAATATTATTCTTAAGAAATCATAATATAATGCTAAACAAAAAAAAAAAAAAAATTCTCAATACATTGTTATATAATACTTAATATATAATATTATACTTATAATGATATAATACTACACATAAAATAATATAATACTTGATATATATTACTATAATGCTTGATACTAAATGTATGATAATAAAATA
>OY757916.1:74816065-74898565 GCA_963585895.1 Sepioteuthis lessoniana | reverse complement strand
CTCTGAACTGCATGCAATCCTTCTGTTACAACTGACATTTGGATAAATAAATCTCTAGTCTGTTGATAACATGGAGCGTAATTATTCTTGATTCAGCTTTAGAAAGTTGGAGATTCAAAGGTTGGATTCTGCCAAAAGAAAAAAAAAAGATGTCAGTTATTCTTGAAAGCATAAGGTAAGGTGTGGTTATCTAATCGCTTGGAAAGATTATATAAATGCATCGATTATCAGAATTTTTGATCGAACTGAATAAAACGAGACCTGTTATTTTCATGCTTGCATTGTTTCAGAAAGGAGTTAAATCGGGAAGACGCTGCTAGTTTGAAAAATCAACACTAATAACAATATTAAAGCCAGATGCAGCCATTTAAGAGATGATTATATGTGTTAGATAGATTGATTGCTTGAGAGAGAGAAAGAGAGAGAGAGAGAGAAAGAGAGAGAGAGAGAGAGAGAGATAAGGGGGGAGGAAGATAGTGAAGAGGGTTGCTAATTAGCTATCAGGTTAGGTAGAAAAAGAGGGAGAGAGAGGCGGGGCTAGGAAGATAGATGTACAGATAGAGAAAGTGAAAGGGAAATATTAAGAGTGTATAGCTAGCGAGCTTGCTTCCTTGCTAGATTGGTAGATAGAGAGATAGGAGGAGAGAGTTTATTGAAACGACTATTATAAAGACAAGGAAAGAAAGATATTTGGTTCAGTCAAACTAAGTCTATTGATTTTCAAAAAAATTTATGAATCGTCCAAACTACTACCAGTATTGAAAAAAGAAATTATTTTCTGTATCCTATAATGGCTGTTGCATTTACTCTTACGTGGTGCATTCAATAAGATTCCAGACTTTTTTTAACACCGGCATTTAAAATTGTCGTAGACTCTTGAAAATTCAGCATCTTATTGCTATACATCTTATGAGATGACTGACCAATTTTTATGATTTCACATTCAAACGGACAGCTACAGCAGGAATTGGAATACACCCTACTAAAGCCTGATTGTCACAGCTGGTGAATTTCAAAAATGCAATCTAGACGTGAGGACACTTTAGAAGAACGATATGCAATAAAATTGTGTTTTAAACTTGGAAAAAAGGCCACAGAAACGTATGGAATGCTACAGACTGCTTTTCAACCATTTTGCATGAATCAAGCATAAGTTTTTGAGTGGCATAAGAGATTCAAGGAAGGCAGGGAGTCTGTGATGGATGATGAGAGGTGTGGGAGGAGTAAGGAAGTCAAAACACCACAGTTGATTGGCCAAAGGGTTAGGGTTAGGGTTACTATGTTGAGGTTTTAAGGGAGTTCACGGAGAGATTCCTAGGGAAGAGGTGAGCACTCTTCAAATCGGGTCAGTGGCATTTCCAGCAGGACAATGCACCAGTCCATAACTCCATCCTGGTCACAGACTATTTGACCAAGATGGGCATCAAGACAGTTCCTCACCCTCCTTATAGTCCAGACCTTGCTCTCTGTTACTTTTGGTTATTCCCTAATCTCAGAGGCTGTCGTTATGAGACAATTGAGGAGATGAAAGAGGCTGTGACGAAGGTCATTGACACGCTCACATAAGGACTTCCATGGGGCCTTAAAGAGGTTGTTGGAACAACAAGTGCATTGCAGCCGGAGGGGATTACTTCGAAGGGGACTAGAGTTTCATGTGTGTACTATCAATAAAAGTCTGGAAACTTATTTAATGATCCTCGTATATTAGATATAACTAACATGGGAGAGAGGTAATACATTTGAACTTTTGATCCCTATAAAGGACAAGGAAATCAATTGCCTCACTTGGGTGGACAACTTTACCGCATCCTCCATATTCACCTGATTTACCACCTTCAGGCGATCATATCTTCGGCCCCATTAAGAGGCTAACATTATGCCAGTATCGAGGAAGTTAAAACTGCAGTGATGAAGTGACTCAAAGAACAGTCAACAGAATTTTACGAGACAGGGAAACATGTTCCCATTCGAATGAGGAACATTGCTACTGAGAGAAACAGTGACTATGTTGAGATGGAGGGATGTGACCCACAGGAGACCAGCTTTATTCTTATGTATGATACATGTTCCTGTGTCGGTAATTATTCCTGCACAAAAGAAAAAAGTATTACTTTTTTGACTCACCCTCGTTGATTATGAATTATATGTCTAATCATTAATCTAACCTCAACTGGCAAATATCTTTCTCTTAATCCGCTGGGTTTACTTTTCAATATTCATTCAAGTATTAGAATTTTACTCCTTGTGTGTTTTTCACTCTAGCTTTAACTTGAGTTTTTTCTGCTGGTGTCTGTGTGACAGCAAGTCTATTCAAATCTCTAGAACTCTTCTAAGTATCGAATTTGATCTTAACACTGCTGTGGTCCAGAAAGTCTTTATAATAGCTTTGATTTTCAGTTTCTCCAGTCTCTTTCACAGGTTTTTTGGGATTGTTCCAAGGCCTCAAAATATGATTGATATTGTTGGGTTCTTGTTAGTGAACGCTTGTAATATTAAATAAAGGACAAACCATGATATGAGCGGAAATAGAGATATATTCTCAGGAAAAAGTATATACAATAGAGAGACTATTAGTAGACAAGAACATAGGATTATGGAATACAGAATAAAGATATAGTCCAACGATAGTGTTGGCTTCAATTATTACGGTAGCAACTAAGGTGATCTAGTGCAATCTCCAGTCTCCAACGCTCTAATATTATTCCTATAAGAAGCTGCTCTTCACCTTTTAGTCTGCCCTGGTATTAGTAGCTACTACTATATATGGCAGATAGACTAGTTCATTATGTGGAGAAAGGTGGATGATACCCAACATATATCAAAGTCACTTTCATTTGCCACAAATAAAAAAACAACAGCTTTATGTCTATCTAGAAGTTCTCTGATAAAGAAAATATTTGTGATATGAGTTTCTGAAACTGAGATGGCTATTAGGGATTCATAAAACGATTTTAACATAAAAAAATACTTGGTCCCTTCGGTATTCTCTCTTTTGGGGTACCAAGAGATAGACCCAGCACTGCTAAGCTGGTATTATCCTGGGAGAAGCCCACATCTGGGTGCTGGCAATCAATTTTAAACTACCTGGAAGTAATGATACTCAGATGAGTGACCATTTAATAACATGAGGTAACCTGCGTGAGGTCTTGTGAGGCAGACTAATACAGAATGAAAGAATAAAATCTGAGAGGAATAAAAAAGGTGATATAAAAGAAGGAAAAATACTGAATGAAAAAAAGAAATCCGTTTAAAATAAAATAGATTTTTTAAAAATCTGAATAAAGTAGTGAGTTTCTCAAGAGTAGAGACAAGCACTACAGAAAGGCAGGGGAATCAGTCAACTCAATTCTGAAATAATCAACACGTTGGATCAATGGATAAACTTTAATTACAACAATCAAAATGACTGATAAGCTTGTCATTGATCTAGCAAAATCCTCCTGAAGCACGGTATTAGAAGAAACCAAAGAATCAACGAACATTTCTATGAATACTCTATCCTTTTCTTGATAAGCTCCTGTTACAGATTATTGTCAGTGTAATGCGCTTTATCTGCACAGGTTGCTCCACTACCACTGGCCTTAACCAAACTAAGCTTAGTAAACGGTAAAAAGGACTGGTACACATATCCTAATCAGAGTCGTTTAACTTGGCGTGTCCTGGATATGATACTAAACTGTATCAGGTGATGTGGCTCCAGTACTAGATCTCTGGGGAAAATAGAATCATCTCTTCGTTGCCGTCACTCCCTAAATACGCTCTGACTTAGAGTGGAACTATTAGGGTTCCATTTTGGGGTCAAATACATCTGTTGAGAAGGCACCTGGTGCAACGGTTATCTTCATAGTGAGTAGAATCGGTGACCCAAGTTCAGATCCTGAGCGAGACTGGTTGCATTTTACTTTCATGCTAATGTCCCTGGGAAATCCATCTCTTCTTCGTACACGCAATAATAAGTAGCTTGTAGGGCAGACTGGGCTCTTTTGCGTGAGAACGGAAATTGTTTTAAAAGAAGTAAAACTCTGAATTCAACCCAGCAATACTCTGTTTAAAAAACTGATATTGGGTTGGACGTATCCTACTCGTGACAGAAAGGTTGAACAAATACATACATGTTTTAGAATTATTTGTATTAAATACGAATAATAGAAAACACATAATCTTATTTAGACAAATTGTTATTTAATCGGAATAGATACTTTAAACCATATAATCGTTTGCAGAGTAACTGTCATAAGATGGTTGGTTGGTTGTTTGGGTTTTATGGCATATCAAACTTTGGAGGTTATTTCAAGCAAATCAGTTTAGCATGAGTGCACAGTTTAATTCTCAAAAAACATTTCTATTTCAAGCTATTCAGTTTAGTGAAACAGTTCTAATTCAGCTTATTCACTTCAGTATAAATATAGATTTTGTTTACACACAGTTAAATGTCAAAGCAGTTCTATATTAAACAATACAGTTTAATGTAAATACAGTTTCAATATCAAAAACAGTACCATTTCAAACAATTCAGTTTAACATAAGTGCACAGTTTAATTATCAAGAACATTTCTATTACAAACTATTCAGTTTAGTCAAACAGTTCTAGGTCAAACAATTCAGTTTAGCGTAAGTGTGCACTTTAGTTCTATTTAACCCATAGATAGGACTCTATCAGGTGCTACAATTCCGGGCAAAAGTGGACTGGGGAGCAATGGCAATGAAGGGATGCTCTGCATTCCCCAAGTTCTCATTGTTGGTGTCTTACCCCTCCGCAGAGGTACAGTCAGTGTATTTTACAGCCCCAGCCGACTGGGCAAAACACAGAGTTAATGTCAAAACAGTTGTATTTCAGATAATTCAGATTAGAATAAGTACACTGATTAGATATCAAAACAGTTCTATTTCAAGCAATTCATTTTAGTATAAGTACACAGTTTAGATGTCAAAACTGTTCTATTTAAACAATTCAGTTGAGCATAAATAAGCAGTTTGAATGCAAAAAACAATAAACTCAAGAAACCACAGTTTAGTTCTATTTTACCCATAGATAGGACCCTTATCAGGTGCAACCACTCCGGGCCAGAGTGGACCTGGGAGCGATAGCAATGAAGGGTTACTCCACATTTCCTAAAGCTCCAGCATTACTGGAACCTCACCATCAGATTGTTTAGTGTTACATCCGGGACAATCACTGGGGGGTGGGTCTAACCCCTCTGCAGTGAAGCAGTCGGTGTATTCTACAGCCCAAGTCGACTAGACAAAACTGTCATAGGAATAGTCACTTGAAGACATTTCTTGGTAAATGATTATGAGTTACCTGAAATAATATAATCGCTTGCAAAAAAAAAAAAAAAAAAAAGAAAAAAGAAAAGAAAAATAACAAAAAATATATAAGACCGATTTAAGCATTGAATAACAATAATGAGTGACATGCTGTAAAACCAACTCACCAATCACCAATCTTGGCGCCATTTATTCATCTGAAAATGTCATCGCTTCCGGAAGTGACTAGCATGATTTAAGTTTAAAGTTAAACAATGCAAAATATTTCTACAATTATCTGACTGATTGATTACTGATCATAACGGCATGTCAACCTGTCTAGGGTTATTTTATACTAAGAGGTTAGAGAATTGCGTACACTGGAAGTATATATTTACATTGGTTGTGTTGTTTCTTATGTTATTTTGCACATGGTTATATATCAAGTATCCCCATTTAAAATAATAAATTTGCAGACAGATGTGTTTGACCCATAGATAGGGCCCTAATAAGTACTAAAGCTCCGAGTCAGTGAGGCAATAGTAGTTATGGTAATTAATGAGTAAGCCACGTTTGACAGAGCGACGGAACAAGAGCCTCACTATCAGATGTAGTTGAGTCTCATACACAAGAACCACTTTTTTAGGAGGTCTTACTGATTGATAAAAGATTTTAAGCATCAGCAACAGGACATAAAAATATTTAAATACCTGGTTGGTTGGTTGGTTGGTTGGATTTTATGGCATTTCAACCCTTGTATTGCATATTGACCCTTGATCGAGCCATCAATCAGAGATTCTTTGCACAGGACGCACCAGTGAAAATAAGCAGAAACAGTTACGTAGTTGAACAGAAATATGTGGGTATTATGAAATGATAGATGCAGATGCCAACATGAGATATAGGGAGTCTCAGTCTTGAGGCAGTCTCAGTCGGCGGAGGTTTGAATTACCTGGTTCTATCCCTTGAAGAAGGATAAGACTCCCTTAGAAAGAATGTTCTGGGTATTTCACTGAACTGCATCTGATGGTGAGGCTCTAATTCTGGATCTCTGAAGAAGGTGGAAAACCGCTTGATTGCCGTTACTCCCATGATCATCAAAACACGGAGTGATAGTATCTGTTAGAGTCCCATCTATGGGTCAAATGGATCATTTAAAAATAATTTGTATTCAATTGACTGTGCACAAAAAAAGTTAAGAAACACAATCAAGTCGGATGAATACGTTGAAATGGATCTCTGCAGAAGGGTATAACAGCGCCCAACGCGTGTCCAGGATATGACACTAAACTATCTAATGGTGAGGCTCTAGTCTTGTAGCTTTGAGGATTGTGGAGAACCTATTCCTTGCTATTACTCCCAGGTTTCCTCTGCTCCGTTCTGAAAGGACCCGTTTGGATCCTATCTGTGAGTCGAATAGATCTATGTAATCATTTACAATAGTATTGTAATGTTACTGTGGTGGGCAATTGAAATATTAACTCGAATCGTAATTTCCAATCAGAAGGGTTTATTTTAAAAGATGTAAAAGGGTGTATTAACAGTGGTATATTGCTAGTTAGTCTCGCTAGGGAGCAGGGTATTTAACTAGTTTCGTTTGTTTTGGTTTTACGACATATCAACCATTGTTGCTTATTTAAGGCTAAATCCCGTGTATATATATATATATATATATATATATATATATATATAAAATTTTAAACTCATTTCGTAGATAATATTTTTAAACGAGTCTGAACTCTATTTTGCACACAGTTAAATGGTTTAGTTTGGTTCCTTTGTTTAATGGCATATCGACCTTTGTGGGTTATTCAATGCCAAAACCATCCTAGTAGAAGAATAGTCTTACTATAAAGCCCATACCTGGGTGACTGTTAAATGGTTTCAAGCATAACTACATAACAGTAACAATTTAACATCAGTAATTTGTTTGCAAACAGCTTGTACTATTTGACACATAGATAGGACCTTATCAGGTGCTACCAGTCCATGTTCGAGTGGACCTGGGAGCAATGGCAATGAAGGAGTACTCCACATTCCCTAAATTTCCAAGGCTGGTGCTCCACTGTCAGATTGTTTAGTGTCATATCCAGGACACATATTTAACTGACAATCCACCATATCAGAATATGGCAAAGGCCATTTTATAGTAGGGGCTTCGCACAAAGGAAAACCCCTGCGCAGGCCGGTCCAAGAATTATTCGCCCCGTCGGCATTCTTCTAATGAGGCGCCTCTGGCATCGTGCAATGAACTTGTTCTGTCAAATCAGGTAAAATATGGGGACATTCCCTGGAGACGAAGTAAATCCTAGCCATCCTCGCTTGGAAGGCGGGCTTTCCATTTGCCCTCGCAAGGAAAGTAGCGCCGTTTGGATAACACCGTCAATGCTCATATCGAAAAGAATAGTCCGTTTTATGAAGAAGAGTATCATCTCTTCTCTACAACATATACATAAAAACCATTTAACTGTGCGCAAATAAATTACTGTTGTTAAAGATAATTAGTATTATAAGAGCAATACTTGGAACCATCGGAAAGAGTAATAAAAATACGTTATATTTTCTGATTCAGTCCTAAAGGAAACCCTTGAAAAAAATTTCAAAATTTCTTATATGAACCTTAAAAAAAACTATACCCAAAAAGAATGGCAAAAATGAGGGAAGAATACAAACAATAAACTTTGCTTTATCAAACTTATCCAGTGACAGTAGGGTAAAAAATTCATGAAAAATAAGAAAAGATGAAGTAATCTCGACTTTGTATAGACCACTCATATCTCAAGCATTCATTCTTGCTTAAAAAGAAGATCGGATAATGTGCTCAATATACCAAACTACTCTCACGGTGAAACATACCTTGACTGAATACTCATACCTAGCCCCTATAAGATATAAATACTCAAGGGAAAACAGAGTGGAGAATCTGTTCATATCTCAAAGTAGCATATACGTATATATATATATATATATATATATATATATATATATATACCAATAAACCGACAAAAGAAAATCATTTACAAAGTAACCATCTATGAAAAAATAATCAACTTACCTTTATTTCGTGTCCTAGAAATTCATTAATTAATAAAAGTGCCTATGAACAAAGTATTCGTTTACACATCTCACATATATGCACATATACACCCACACATACACATACAGACGTACATAGACTCATACACGCACATGCATGCACCCGCATAAGATTTGGCATCAAATAACCCACGAGGGTTGATATGTCATTAAAAAAATCTATACAAAATATAGAATAATGTAAAAAAGAACGTACATAGAACGCGATTCCAAGGCATAGAATAACCCTAGATCATACTTACAGGGTGCTCGGATGCTAAATGCACTCTCATATATAGCAAATTGAAAACCCATACTCTTTCTCGTTTGCATGCGAGAATAGGAGAAACTTAATGATATCTTAAATGAAGAATGATATCATGTTAGTTTCATTGAATACATTTCGGGGGTGTACTCGAGGTGTAATGGTTAAAGCGATGGACAGCGGAATCGTAGTACGCGAGTTCGTATTCCAGTCGCGCTATTACGTTAACTTTCGGGCAAATACCCTTGGGAAAGGTATGAACCCCCTTATCCTCCAAGCTAGGGGCTAAATAGTACCCTTACTCTTCATCTAGGAGAATGGCTTTGGCATTAAATAACCTAAAAAGAGTTGATATGCCATTAAACAAAGAAACCGAAACCAAACTGAAACTGAAGACATTTCCAGCAGAAATCCTTAACACATAATGTCTTACATGTAACGTCTATTATTACGTGAGAGGTAGAATACAATAATACGGTAGGTAGGACGTCAGTGCTAAAATCCCAAAGAGTAGTAAAAATTATTGCACTTTTTTCGTATTGTCTAAAATAGAAGATACTCATTCCCCCCTTTTTTGTGAAAAATGTGTTAATTACAGTTTTTGTAGATAAATAGATATTAGAGAAGAAAAAAGAACCTGTTTCTGTCTGTCTGTCTGTCTGTCTGTCTGTCACTTTCCGTCTCACTCTCTCTCTCTCTCTCTCTCAACAAATATATATATATAATATATATATATATATATATATATATATATATATATATATAAAATAGGTTGGCCCACGAAGCGATATCTATTTTTTAGAGTTTATTTATTTTGTTCTTACATACGTATATGTTTCCAGCTTGTTGCTTTCGTCAGAGAACATAATGGCACAAGGCTTTGTTAATGGGGTACTCAATGAGACTTGAACTCACCTGTGTTTGTGCCATATAAGTTCTCTGACTAAAGCAACAAGCTGGAAACATACACGTATGTAAGAACAAAAAAAAATATAAATCTCCTCGTGGAACTACCAATTTTGAAGTATTTCTATTCTCTCTTTGGACTCAGCAGAAATATATATATATATATATATATATATATATATATATATATATATATATATATATATATATATGTATATATAATTGGAAAAAAAATAATCTTAAGACATTGTTTTCTTTTTCTATAAAAGAAAAACGCATAAAATACAATGATGGAATGAATCAAAGAGGATAGGAATTGAATTGTTTTAGTCTTTATACTGCTGTGCTGGCCAGCATTGAGCACTTCGATTCATCCAGCGTTTTTAAATTATGATTATTTTCATTACACACACACACACACACACACACACACATATATATATATATAAATATATTAGAGAAAGGCAGAGATAGATATATATGTACGTATTCATACTGATTTCTTGCCTTCAAAGTTTCATATTACTTATTTATTTCCCGAAATGGAGTCTTCAGTCCACAGTCCACTCCGTACACGAACGACAAGACCAGAATAACACGGTTATCATGCTAATAAGGGCCATTCTTTTATACCTAAATCCTACGAAGCGCCACTTTCTATATGACCAATGGTCAGTTATAATATTTGCCTATAGCAACAGACGCAGCGATGGGCAACGAACAAGAGGAACTCTGCATCGAACGCGACAATAATGATGACACGTCGGATGACCTGTACGGTGATAGGCGTCAGAGATCATTGTTTCGTTACTCAACTTTTTGTGAAAAGATGATCATAAACTCTTGACTGATGTGGTGTGACGTGGGTGGCATGAGAGACCGTAGTTACGGCCAGGTAATTTTCTAAAAAGAGTCAATAACAAAAAGTTTTGTGCTTACTGATTTTCGCCTACGTTTGTATGGAGAATTAATTTATAAAATCGTATGAAAGAGTGGCATGCTTGGTGGATGAGGTTGTTGTCTGTTTCGTTCTAGTTTCGGCAGACGGTGTTCATATCTCGGTAAACGACGGGATTTCAAATGCTGATTTGGTTGGGGTTTGAATTCAGTCTCCTAGACTGGTTACTCTGCTAGAGTGCCCAGTTTGATCAACTATTTACTCACTTTTGGAACTGGAAGAGATGGATTTATGACTTGTTATTAGCGTGAGAAAAAATGCCAACAGTTTCCTCTGAAAACTGAACTTATCTCACCGATTTTATTTTCATCTTTAGCGATAACTATTATGCCCAACTGCACCTACCTTCTTTCTTTTTCCCATCTTCCTCCTCTCATTTCTCTTTTCTAATTTCTTTTTCCCTTCTTAATTTTACCCTAAGCTCTTTTCTTTGATCTTTCTCTTTCTCAACCATTCCTCTCTTTCTCCCCCCTCTCTCTCCCCCCCTCTCTCTCTCTATATATATATATAAGAATAATGTAGACGCAATGGTGCTTGGTGACTGTAAATTTCTTGCCTAGGTGAACATCTGACCAAAAGCGTTTCTTCTGTGTCTACACTCTCCTTACTTAATCCACACATATTCTCTCACTGAAATTAAGCAACTGTCATTATATATATATGTATATATATACTTTTTCTTTTTACTCCGAAATTTATTTTGATTTTATCTAACTTGGCAAATTCTTTTCCCTACCCATTTTTTTTCTTTTCCTTTCTTTTCTTTCCAAGCTTTATTATTGCCATGTTTTTAACTCTTTCTTATCTTTTCAGTTCTCATCTTTCTCCTCTCTCTATTTCTATCTGTATCTTTGCTTTTCTTACCTTTCTCCCCTCACTATTTCTATCTTTAACTTCTTTCTTTCCTTCTCTTTTCTTCTTTACTCTTCCTTTCGGTTTATCTTTCTTTCCCTTTTCTTTCATCTTTCTTAATTTTATCATTCTATCCTCTCTCAAAATATTTCTCTTTTTGCCTCTCTTTCGTCTTTCTTTCGCTCTTTACTATGGACTTACTCTTTCCATTAATTCAGTTTAATTCTTCCATCTTAATATCACTTTTCTTTCAGTGTCATCTGTTTCTTTCCTTTCTACTTTCTCACTTAACTATTTTCAATTTCTTTCTCACTTTTCCTTCTTCTTCATTTTTTAGATCATTTGCTTCTCGTCTCTTTTACTCTTTCCCGATTCCTTTATTTTTATTCTTTCCCTTTTTCTTTTCCTTCTTATCTTTCCTGTTATCTTTTTGCTAATGTATTTTTCTTAAACTTACCTTTCCCTTTTTTGTTTCTTTTTTCTTTTCCCCAGATCTTTCTTCGTTACTCATCCATCCTTCGTTAACTCTTTCCCTATTTTTCTGCCTGAATCTTCCCTCTTTCACCTTCTCTCTCTCTCCTCTCTCTCTCTCTCTTTCATTTCTGTTCGATTCATTCACTTCGTTTACCTTCCTTTCCTTCCCTTCCCTTCCCTTCCATTCCATTCCATTCTTTCCTTCCCATTCTGTTCCTTCCTTTGTGCGCTTTTAAATCTAATTGAAACGTTCGATCGAAGTACGCTGGTAGCATCCGAATATAAGCTTCCTTATATTTCCCGGAAGCAAGACTTAATGGAAGTTGTCTGAGGCGCAGAACGACCAAACAAAAGAGTCGACTGCCACATAAGATGGCGTCTATCGATCGTAAAATTCCCGCGCCATCGAGCGTCGCCATCTTGAGAAAACCACAGCGTGCGTTCGTCCCGGCCTACAACAAGAGGCCATAACAACTGTAAACGGGCGAATTCGATAGCCGTAACCATCGGATGGAGACTCGAGGCTTCATAAATCTTAAAACTATTGAGTTGTTTTTTTCTTTTTTTTTTTCATCGGATTTGAGTTCTATTTTGCTATTTGGTCTTTTTTCCTTTTCTTTGATTGCCACCTATTTTCATTTTACGTGGGGAAATTAGAGATGTAAGACAAATGTATAAATGTACGTTCATGCGCGAATTAGCACATTAATACACAAGTGTGTTTGCGCATTAGTAGAGCGACGGCCCAAATGATATATAATATATGATACAGTATATGGTATAATGTACAATATAGTATATGATATAGTATGTGGTAATATATATGATATAATATATGATAAATCATATAGTATACGATATGGCATATAGCATAGTATATAATATGGTATAGTTTATAAGATCGTATATGGTATAGTATATAATGTAGTATTAGACATGATATATGATATAGTTTATAATAAGCTATATGATATCCGATATAACAAAGCTATGGTCTCTTTGTTTAATGGCATATCAAGCATTGTGGGGTATATAATGCCAAAGCTATCTTTATTGGACAGCAGTGATAATGATTAATTCATTGCTGGGAAGGGATAAAAAGTTTCATTTATCTCCCAAGAGCATATAGGGGTAATAGCGTGACTCGAGTTTGAACTCGCTTACTGCGAGGAAGTGGTCCAGTACTTTTACCATTATGCCATATAATTTAGCATATGATATGGTATATAATAAAGTATAAGTTATGGTATATGATTCAGCTTATGATATAGTATATAATATAGTAAATGATATTATTAATAATATAGCTAATGATATAATATTTAATCTTTTATATGATATGGTATATGATATGGTATATAATACAGTATCTGATATAGTTCCCCTTTGATAAATACAATCATGACAAATCTTTAAATAATGATTTGGCTGAGTTCCTACTCTTTTTAAAGTTAAAAACAATCTATGGTTTTTATCTTTGCTCATTATAGAACTTATCATCTTTTAGATTATTAAGATAATTTCGAAGCTTTTGCTTTAGTAGAGGAGTCAGCATCTTTAGTTCTCCAGGTATTGTACAAATTTCGTGGATTCCACATTATCTCTTTGCTGTAAATACTAGGCAATATATTGATGATGATGATTTCTGTAATCATTCGGAATAATTCCAAAGGCTCTTACCAAATATTTGAAAAACGCAAAAATATAGAGAACTTTTAGAAAGAGCACATTGCAGAGTACATGAAATTGGCAAGCACCCGAAAGAGAATTCTGGATATTTGAAGAAACTCACTCTCACTTTATTCCCAGTAGTGGACACTGAATGCCAAGAAAGGATTGGGTATCACTTAGTATACACTGAAGATCGATTGAGATAGAAAAGCAGAAAATATAATAATTAACAATAAATGTCATATTAAGCAAATGCAGCCAACTTGAACGGAAGCTCGAAAAGAGCAGATATGACAAGCGGGGAAAGGTGATCTGCCGGTAATTGTACAAGTGAATGTGCTGTGGATTTGAGAAAACTTAAAACTGTTGCAATAACCACAAGGCATTTCTAGGGAATATTCAAATGCATGAAATAATAATAATAATAATAATAATAATAATAATAATAATAATAATAATAAGAAGAAGAAGAAGAAGAAGAAGAAGAAGTAAAAGAATAAGAATAAGAATTATAATAAAGACTAGACACGACTGGGTAGGCAACAGGATCCATTGGGAATTGTGCAAGAAATTTATATTTGACCATACGATCTAATGGTATATGCACGACCCAACATCTGTCCTGGAGAATGGCACACACAAACACATCAGGGATTTTGACATACAAACAGATCACTTAATCTCGGCCAGATGACCAGACCTTATAACAATCAACAAAAAAGAAAACTTGCAAAATTGTGGACTTTGCTGTCCCGACTGACCACAGAGTAATATTGAAAGAAAGTGAAAAGAAAGATAAGTATCTCAACCTTGCTAGGTATCTGAAGAAACTGTGAAAATGAAATTGACGTTTATACCAATTGTAATTGGTACTCTAGGTACACTCACCAAAAGATTAATAAAGGGACTGGAGGACTTGGAAATAAGAGGACGAGGAGAGATCATCCAAACTACTGCATTGCTGAGATCGTGCAGAATACTGAGAAGAGTCTTGGAGGCTACAGGAGACTTGCTGTTACTCAAAGTCTAGGGAAAGACCATCAGCTAAGGCTGATGGGAAAAATTCTCAAGGAATAATTATAATATAATATAATTATTGTATTCATAGAAAGAATTAAAGAGTAGTCATGATTGAGAGGGAAGGGTGGTCCGCTTGTAATTGTGCAAGAGACTAAAATTTGGCCATGAAACGGTTGGAGAAGAAGCTCCAGGTCAATTATACAAGAATGTTGCGAGCAATATTGAACAGGTCCTGGCAGCAGCACCCCACAAGGCGCCAACTGTACGGCCACCTACCACCTATCACGAAAACTATACAGGCTAGACGAACCAGACATGCCGGACACTGCTGGAGAAGCAAGGAAGAGATCGTAAGTTATGTGCTCCTGTGGAACCCCGCATAGGGCCAATCAAAAGCAGGACGACCAGCTCTTATATACATACAGCAGCTATGTGATGATACGGGATGTAACCCTGAGGACCTGCCGGAGGCGATGAATGATAGGGAGACGTGGAGAGAGAGGGTCAGGGATATCCGAGCTAGCCGCATGTTATGATGATGATGATGATGTGCACAAAAATGAATGTGCATAAACCGGAATCTTACTAAGAAATGAAATGCATAAAATTCTTTGGGATTTTGAGATAAAAACTGATCGCCAAATTCGGGTCAGAAGACAAGACAATGTTGATTAGCAAAAGAAAATAATTTTTCATTAAGTTGATTTTTGTTGTTCTGGAAGACCACATTGTGAAAATAAAAGACATTAAAAGGATTTACAAATACTTGGATCTTGCCAGAGACCTAACAAAGCTGTCTAGACACGAAGGTGATGCCATTTGTAGTTGGAGACGGAGGAAGGCTCCCAAAAGACTGGAAAAGAAACGGGAGGAATAATAGAATTCATCTAGATCACAGCACTGTTAAAATCTGCTTGAATACTTAGAAGAGTTCTAAACACCCAAAGAGATTTGCTTTCGCTCAGATTTCAGGGAAAAACCAGTTGTCAAAACTGGTGTTTAAACTCACATGGAATAATAATAATAATAATAATAATAATAATAATAATAATAATAATAATAATAATGTGCAAGAAATTTAAATTTGACCATACGAACAAATGGTATATGCACAACCTAGCACCTGTCCTAGAAAATGACACACAAACTCCTATGGGACATTTACATACAAACGGATCACCTAATCTCGGCCAGAAGACCAGACGTTATTATATTCAACAAAAAATAAAGAGAGAATATAAAAATTGTGGACTTTGCTGTCTCGGCGGACCACAGAATAAAGTTGAAAGAATGTGAAAAAGAAGGATAAGTACCTTGACCTTGCTAGATAATAAAAAAAAGCCCCATGGAACATGAAAGTGACGATTGTACCAATTGGGATTGGTGCTTTTAGGACAATAACTGAAGGATTACTAAAGAGCCTGGAGGACTTAGAAGTTGGTGGACGAGTGGAGACCATCCAAACCAAAGCATTAGTGAAGACGGCCAGAATACTGAGAAGTGTCCTAGAAACTTGAGGAGACTTGCCGTCACTCAAACTCCAGTGAAAAACGATCAGCTGACACTGATGTGAAAAACTCTAAAAGAGTATATAACAATAAAATAATAATAATAATAATGGAACATGAAAGTGACGGTGAAAATGATTGTAATTGGCGCATTTGAACAATCCCTATAGGATTGATAAAGGGACTCGAAGATTTAGAAATTTGAAGACAAATAGACTACAGAATTACTTATATCGGTCGGAATACTAAGAAGAGTCATGGGTACTTGAGAAGACTTGCTGTAATTCAAACTCCAGTGAAAAACCATCAGTTAACGTTGTTGTGAAAAACTCTCAATGGAGTAAAATACTGATGATAACGATTAGCAAAAAGGAAAACTTGCGTATAGTGGATTTTGCCATCCCAGCAGACCACAGAGTGAAGATCAAAGAAAGAGAAAAAGAACCAAGTACTTAGACCTTGCTAGAGAACTAAGAATATTATGGAACATGTGTTTGGTGTTAATACTAATTGCAATTGGTGCGCTTTGAACGGTTCCTGAAGGCTTGGAAATAGGACTAGCAGAGTTGGAAATGAGAGGAAGAATCGTTACCATTCATACTTCAGCATTGTTTTAATCGGCCAGTATAATGAGAAGGATCCTGGTAAACTGAATAGACTTACTATTACTCAGAATTCAGTGAAAGACCATCGGCCTACGCCGGAGTGAAAAATTAGGAAGAAGTATAGTAATAATCAGGATGTTTGGTAAATGATTTTACTGAAAACAGTAAAGCAATTGGAAATAGGACTAAAGAGAGTATTGAAGAGACAAATAGTCTAACCACTAGAGATTGTGTAAATATGAAAATGTATGAAATGAATAAATAGATTAATACACAGAATAAGGTTCTGCAGATGACTGCTGAGATATTGAGCTAAATGTTGCAGATTTAAAGCTTTGGTTAGGGCGACATTTAAGATATAGTTATTTGTATAATTGTTGCAATAGGTTTATTAAAGTGATTCATTGCCTGATTAATAATATATTTACGTGCATTGGATAAATAAACACTTTGAAACCAGTAACGGCTTTTAATTTCAAAGATAATATAATTATGAAAATAAAAAAGCTGGACTTGCATATCAAATTCTTTCCACATAGCTTTAGAAGGAGACATGTGTCTTTATAGACGATATGATTCAATTTGATGTTCAACTATAATGGAGATAACACATTATTACCAACTGTAAATTGTAAATATCAAGTATATCTCAGTTTCAAATTTAATCAAATTGATTTCATTCACAGTAAAGAATGAAAACACATTAAATCTTTTTTAAATATTTTGTATTATTATATATCATTTTTTTTATTTCCTCAGAATTTTTTTCCTCAGGATATGATCCTATAATCCTGGAAGCAACAGGATATCACAATTGCTGTGGATTTGTTTGCTAATGGTTCGCGAGACCAGGTTTCGATCCCAGATCGAGTCATACTAAAGACTCAAATAATGTTACTTGATACCTCCTTGTTTAACACTCAGCATTATATGGTACGTATCAAGGGTAAAAGGGAGCAATCACGGGGAGTAGCGCCCTCCCCTACATCCTGGTGTAGTATCTATTGAAAAGGGAGCCTTTGAGTCGACCTCAACTACAGTCACCAATTTTATTTATCAAAATATTAAGAAGCTTTCTGATTATTACTTTCCTATCTGCAGCACAGACATTGAGAGAGATAACGAAATCATTAAGTAAAAATGCAAGAAATAAGGAAGACAAAAAACAGTTATCATGTAGACCATTTCCGATGTAGCACATGAAGAATACGAATTTTGATGGTGTACAATAGAGTTTTGGCTTAACTTCTTCGTAAATACTCTCAGAATTACAAACGTTTCTCCAAAGATTTTATGTGTATCAGGCTGGTGAAATTGTTTGTCGATGTTCAGTTAAAACACTTACTGCATCCTTAACATTTTGTCGAAAACATCACCGCACAAATGAATAGGAACTTACATACATATTGTATTTATTGGGAGTGTGCCAAAGTTGGTACATTCGAGCTAAATTTGGCATTTCTGACATTTGTTGATACGTTTGATACCACGCCTGAAATATTTGGTACGTTTTATATTTTTTTGAGAGAATATTCTTCTTTATTTTGTATTTTACCATTGATTTCTTCAGCTCTCAATCTTTGTTCGTTAAAATTCTATTCAGGTGCCGGTGCATGTTGGTGACGTAAGAGTGAATGTTGGATAGTGAGATTACAAATTCTGGTATGAAGAAAATGAAGAATATTAAGTAACTTGATATTTACCAGGCTTTGCTACAACCTAATGATAGAATATAACAATTCTCTATTATGATTAAAGAAAACAAATAGTAATAAAGGTAGCAAGTTTTTAACTAAAAAGAAGTCTATTTCTTTTTTTATTCGAATAATAGAAGAAAGTTTCTTAAGATTAAGATCTTTTTTAGAAGCGATCGTAGCGTAAGGAGGTACACGTAGTGGAGTGATTATAGTCGTAGCGAGTGGACTCTCGTATCATAGCTCAAATCCAGAATTAGGCTTTTTGAATTTCCTATAATGCCAATACCCTTGGAGAAGACATATATTCAACTATTCTCTCTCCAACTACGGGTAAAGAGTAGAGCAGACTCTGTAACCCTGGTATGGCCACTAGTGTAGGAGAAGGAAAACTCAGAATTCAAACTAGCTGTAGACTTGGAGAAGAATGGGAGTAGTTTACTAAGCGTAGCACAAAGCCGAATGAATAGAGCACCCAATGAAACTCGAACTCACTCTTGCAGGTTTGTAAATCAATCTTGCTAACCATTACACTACGCAAGGCGCCTGACCTTGAGAGGAATGGGACCCATCGGGCTATTCTTGACAACGTTATATGAGTAACGCCACCACAACGAAACCAGATCATGGGAGCTTGGAGAGACCAAATTATCATAAATATAATATTGGTTCATATATAAAGATATATTACGGATTTGGTACGTTTTTTAAAAAATTTTCCTTTTAAAGATTTTGACTTTGGTACGTTTGAAAATTTTACTTTAGTATCTTTGTTTATAAGAAGACCATCAGTATCGCTCTATACACAGATATGTTAGTAAAAGTAAAGAAAAAAGTTAAAACCTGATGTAATAATTAAATGAAAAATGTACAAAATAATAAAAATAGGTAGAAAGTTAAGCCCATAATCCTTGGTATCAGGTTGACGCCGTCACTTCACTGTTCAATAGGAATTTATATACTAGTAAAATAAAGTAAAGTTGGCGACTGCAGTCGAGGGTGACCCGAAGTTTCCCTTTTCAATAGCTACTACACCAAGGTGTAGGGGAGGGCGCAACTCCTTTCCCTGAATTGCTCAACTTTACCCTTGATTCGTACCTTATAATACCGAGTGTTAAGCATAGAGACATCAAGTACGATTTTTTGAGACTTTGGTATGACTCGACCTGGGATTGAACGCAGGTCTCCCGGGCCATTGGTGAACACTCTAAACATCATGCCATTCAAAAACTGTCGAAACGGAAGAGGCGTTTACCAATAAAAAAAAGGAACAGTGTTTGAAACCTTAATTTCCTTTAAAGTAGTCTATGTGGCGCTCAATACACTAATTCCAACGAAGAATATAGTGGCCGAAAAACCTATGAATTTTAAAAAAATGGGAAGCCTTGCTGACGTATTTTCCACGTCATCAAATCTTACCCGTTTCCGTTTAGAGAGCAAGAAAAAGTTGTTCAGACAAAGGTTTAATGATTCATTGAATCTAATGGTATGTCAAACCGTAAAGGGTTATTTTATGCCAAAAGGTTAGGGAATCGTGATCACATTACGTAAATATTTACAGTTTTTGTGTAGCTGTTTCTTAAGAGTGTTTTTGGCAAACGGTTCATTCGAATATGAATATTTTTTAAGCAAATCAATTTGATCATATATGAGACCCTTACAGTTTCTACCACTCCAGTTAAGAGTGGACCTGGGAGTAATGACAGTGAAAGGGGACTACTAATTTCCAGAACTGGAGCTCCACCACCGGATGCAGATTAATGTCATACCCAAGACACATTTTTTTGGATGGGGTCTTAGCCCTTTGCAGGGGTTACACTCAGTGTATTCTAAGCCCTGCAAGCAGAGTGATTATATTTGATGAAGATGGTAGGTGCCGTATTTGCACAATTTGGTGTTTAGTCAAAAACCGGTGTGCAAAAAGTATCAAGAATCGCGTTCCTTGTCCCTATATATTTACAGTTTTGTGCTCTAGTTTCATTAGAGTTATTTTTGCGCACGGTCGAATTGAATCATATCAATTCTTAAATTCATGGTTTGGACCCTAACAGGTACTACAACTCAAAGTCAATTTGGGTCTAGGAATAATGTCAAGGAAAGGCTACTTTCATACTCTACGGAGCTCAAGATCTGTTAATTCAACAACGAAAGAAGTTCAGTGTCATACGATATCTTCATTTGAATTTTATTTTTAATTAAAAAAAATTCAACCTCGATACTTTTTGTTTATTTGTTTGGATTTTATGGCATATCAACCCTTGTGGGCTATTTAAGGCCTAATCCATTTTTATACAAATGAATAGTTCTATTTCAAACAATTCAATTTAGCATAAGTAAACAGTTTAATTGTCAAAAATATTTCTATTTTAAGCTATTCAGTCTTGTTAAACAGTTCTAATTCAAACAATTTAGTTTAGTACAAATATATTTTTTTTACTCTCAATTGAATGTCAAAACAGTTCTATTTCAAACAGTTCAGTTTAGCGTAACTACAGTTCCAATGTAAAAAACTAATATTTAAACAATTCAGTTTAGCATTTGTACGCAGTTTAGTTCTTTTTGACCAATAGATAGGATCCTATCAGGTATTACCACTCTGGACCAGAGTGAACCTGGGAGTGATGGCAATGAAGGAGTGCTCTGCATTCCACAAAGCTCCAGCAATACTAGAGCCTCACAATCAGATTGTTTTATTTTATATCCAGGACTATTTTTTGAGGTGGGGGGCTCTTACCCCACTGCAGAGCTGCTGTCGGTGTATTCTACATCGCTAGTCAACTGGGCAAGATACTTTTTGATCACAACTAATATATATATATATATATTGTATTTCCTTGGAGTTTTAGATGGACCATTTATATTATGACACATCTTAGACTTTGAGCAAGAACTTTAACCATCTACAATATGAAACAGGCAAAAAATTCACCGAATAAAATCCAGCACGAAAGAAGTTGTATGCGAAGAGGTGAAAGCTACTCTTTTTGGTGCGGTTTCTATGCCCCAGGATTCCAGTTGGCATTTCATAAAAATTGAATCTCAACGATCGTAAAAATGACAAAGACTAATGTCATACGTGTGTGTCTGAAAAGTTCCACGTGAACAAGAGACCCTGTCAGTTCTTCTCGTGTCTGTGGTTGGGGCTGGTTAGTCACGGGTAATAGGGATAGAGTTACCAAACCAAGGTTCAGTTTCCCACCACACGGAAAATCTGCGTTCCCATTACAACTGAAAACCATTCTGAATTAATATTTACAAACCTGGAAATGCGATGGTGGTAGAAGGATCTTTCTAATAATCTGATTATTCGATGTTTGTTCTGAAGGTCGTTTCTTAATAAGCTATTTGTCTTTTGTTTGTCAAAGGAAGAGTTAGTTATTCACTGGTAATTGACATGGAATAATGTCACTAATAGCCCTTGATTTTAATAATTACCGTTCTGTTTGGTTTGAAGGAGGAAGCTGTGAAATATTCTGTTTTCAGGAGAGAGTGTTTTCCTTTTTGTAAATGATTGTAAAATGGATTTTTGTTTTATCAAGTTTCCATTGGTGTGGAATGAGATAAAAAGTTAAGATCTAATATATAACAGTATACTTGTATATAAGTCGACTTCATGCTTAAATCGAAACTTTATTTATGATACTTGGAGCGTACAATATGTGCAATTCTTTAATATCTTGTCATGAAATAATCCCAGATGGGTTGACATACCGTTAAAATTAAACAGCTAATCAATCAATCATATTACTAATGATATTTATAAGAATAATAAAATGTAAAATGCTAGTCATGAAAATAATAATAATTATAATAATAATGATAATAAGCAACAAAAAAGAGAACTTGCAAAATTATGGACTTTGCTGTCCCGGCTGACCACAGAATAAAGCTGAAAGAATAATGAAAAGAAGGATAAGTACCTCGACCTTGCTAGGTAATTGAAAAAACTACGGAACATGAAGGTGACAATTATACCAATTGTGATTAGAGCTTTTGATACAGTAACTAAAGGATTATCAAAGGGACTTTAGGACTTGGAAGTTGGAGGACGTGTGAAGACCATCCAAACTACAGCATTATTGAGAACGGCCAGAATATTGAGAAGAGTCCTGGAAACTTGAGGAGGCTTGCTGTCACTTAAACTCCAGTGAAAGACCATAAGCTAAAACTGATGTTAAAAACTCACAATAACTAGATACAGAGGAGCTAGAAGAGCTGGAAATCGGAAGATAACAAGAGACCATCAAACTACAGCACTGAGAAGAGTCATAGAGACTTTAGAAGGTCTACTGACACTCAGACTCCAGTGAAAGACCATCTACTAATGTGAAAAACTCTCTAGGAATAATAAAACTAGCATTATTGCTAGTAAGTTTGTATCCGCACGGGCTGATACAAACTAAATCGCCGAAAGAGATCAAGCACCTAACGTACATGGATGATATCAAGCTGTTCGCCAAAAATGAAAAAGAATTCGAAACCTTAATACATACAGGCAGTGTGAATATACAGTCAGGACATAGGGACAGAATGCGGCATCAAAAAAAAAAAAATGCGCAATGCGAATAGTGAGAAGTGGAAAATGACACTTGATTGAAGGAATAGAACTATCGAGCCAAGAACAAGATCAGAATGCCCAGAGAAAAAGAAACTTACAAATACATGGGAATATTGGAAGTGGACGCCATAAAAAGCGGAAATAAAAGAGAAAATTAAAAAAAAAAGAGTATCTCTGGAGAACAAGGAAACTTCTGGTAACCAAACTATAGGGCAGAAATCTCATCAAAGCGATCAATACCTGGGCTATATTCCTTGTTAGATACTCGGGACCATTCTTGAAGTGAACGAGGGAAGAACATTAACAAATAGACGAGAGAATAAGAAAACTAATGACGATGCATAAGGCCTTACATCGCACAGATGACGTAGACAGACTGCATGTGTCAAGAAAAGAAAGAAGATGACTCACCAGCAATGAAGATAGCGTCGATGCATCGATACAAAGACTCGAAGACTACATTTAAAATGTAAAGGTAGACTAATTATAGTGACCAAAAATAACACAGACAATATAAGAATCAACAGAATAAAACAAAAATGGAAAGAAAAACAACTGTATAGACATTTCAAGCAACAAACCAGTGAAATCTCATACGAGAAGACTTGGAGATGGCTTAGAAAAGGGAAATATTAAGTAAGAAACTGAATCTCTTCTCATGGCAGCACAGAACAACGCCATAAGGACTAACTATGTCGAAGCAAAAATAGCCAAGACGCAACAGAATAGCAGATGTAGATTATGTAGTGATAGAGATGAAAAGACCAATCACACAAGCGAATGCAGTAAGCGTAAAAAGAGTATAAGACTACACATGATTGGGTGGGTAAGGTGTTCTACTGGGAATTGTACCAGAAGTTTAAATTTGACCATACAACCAGATGGTATATGTACAACGAAGAATTCGTCCTCGAAAAAAGACACGCACACTTCTCTGGGATTTTGGGATATAAAGGGAACATTTTTAAACTTGTTATGGCCACTGCTTTAAGAGAAGGAAAATTCTGAATTCAAACCTGTTAAACTCCGCTTATAAGTTGACCCACAGTTACATGTTGCTCGTGCGAAGAATTTGGGATACAAAGGGACAACCAGAATTAGTGATAGTCAACAAAAATAAATAAATAAATAAATAAATAAATAAATAAAATGAAATAAAATAAAAATTGAAGTTTAAAAAATAGATAAAAAAAACTGAAACTGCTGTATAGTGGACTTTGCCGTTCTGACTGACCACAGGGTAAAACTGAAAGAAAGTGAAAACAGAGAAAAGGATATAGACCTTGCTAGATAACTGAAATAACTATGAAAGATGAAAGTTATTTTATTGGTGCACTAGGTACAGTCACCAAAGATTGGTACCGGGATTGGAGGACCTGGAAATAAGAGAAAGAGTGGACATCATCCAAACTATACCATTATGAAGATCGGCCAGAATACCGAGAAGAGTGCTGATGACTTGAGGAGACTTGCTGTGACTCAAGCTCCAGTGGAAAATCACCAACTAACGATGGTGGGATAAATTCTCAAAAGAGTAATATAATAATAATCTCTCTCTGTCTAGGTTGCCCAAAATGGTATATATATATATATATATATATATATATATATGCGCGCTCTTGGTGTAATAGTTATCGTTTCAGGTAATGGACACGGTGAACCCAGTTCAAACCTGAACAGGGCTGTTTGCATTTCACATAGTGCTAATACCCTTGAATTGTATGACTCCAACTATTTTACCTCCAGCTATGAGCAAACAGTAAGTCAGGCTTCGTTTTTAAACTTGTTATGGCCACTGCTTTAAGAGAAGGAAAATTCTGAATTCAAACCTGTTAAACTCCGCTTATAAGTTGACCCACAGTTACATATTGCTTGTGCGGAGAATCTAGTATATATATATATATATATATATATATATATATATATATATATATATATATATATATATATATATATATACTACCAGTCAGAAGTATTTGACAACATTAAAAATTATTATTTCTCATTTGAAAAGTGTTATTTTTAATGAAACAAATTAAGCACGACAATTTTTTCATTTATTAAACTAAATACAATATTCCTCGGTAACTTTGACCTTAATAAAACCAGTTATCTTTTAAAAAATTGATTTTAAGGCGTTTTTCTTCTTTAGAACTAAAAATGAATATTCCCAAAGATATAGTTGATTATACTACCCAAAGTAGAGCTAGGAGACGAAAAGCAACAAGAGCAGAGGACAATTTCATCTGAGTTACCAGCTTGCGTGATGTCTGACTACTCCAGACTTCAGTGCACAACTGAACCAATGTCGTAAAAAATGTGTCAACATTCCCTGAGAGGAGAATACTCTATGAAGCTGGCTAATATGTCAGAGCTACTGCCAAGAAAACACTGTTGAAGAAGCAAAACCATGTCAAAAGACTCCACTGGCTTAAGGCACACAACAACTGGACGATAAAGCAATGGAATGAAGTACCTGGACTGAGGAATCAAAGTTTGAAATACTTGAGTCAAATAGGAGGGTCTATGAGCGGCGAAGAGTTAGTGAAAGTGGCTGCAATTACACCAACCGTAAAGCATCGAGGAGATTCTCTTATTGAGTGGAATGTTTTTACCAGTTATAAAGCCGGGAATTTGAACAAGCTAATGAGTAAATTGAATCAAACCGGCTATCACAGCAGACTACTGCATCACGCGAACCCATCTGAAAGACAACCAACATTTTAGTTTGGCTTGCTTTCTTTATTTAATGGCAATTCAACCTTTGTAGGTTATTTAATGCCAAAGCCATTCTCCTAGAAAAACAGTAGTAGTACTATTTAACCCATAGCTGGGAGAGTAAGGGGGTTCATACCTTTCCCAAGGGTATTTGCCCGAAAGTGAACGTACGAACTCGCTTACTATGATTCCGCAGTCCATCGCTTTAACCATTACACCGCGAGGACACCCCCGCGACATTTTGGTCAAGGATTTGTACTCATGTAAGATAATGACCATAGGCATTCAAGTAAACTTTGCCTGAGGTACATTAAAGGCAAAATGGAATAGCATGTCCCTCAAATGATGTCTTACCCGGCGTAATTAGCGGACTTAAATCCCATTAAACTGGTATGGGAAGTCAGAGCTAAACAACCCACATATGCGGCTCACCTCTGGGAACTCTTGTAGGAAAGTTAGGCAAAATTATCTCCACTCTACCTCTAGTCGTTGATAGAAATAATGCCGAGAATCCGTGAAGCAGTGATGACGGCCAAAGAGTGTCATTTCGATAAATCGAAAGTTTAAGAATTCTTTTATTTGGTTTTCGCTTTGCATTTAATGTAATTCAGAAAACTTGTATTTAGTATATTTAAAAAAAAATATTGTGATGCTTAAATTGTTTCATTAAAAATAACAAGCTGAGAAAGAAAAGAATTTGAGGGTGGCCAAATACTTTTCTCTGGTAGTATATATATATATATATATTATATGCTGCCATCCTTAAATTTGTTTGTTCCCCGAATGTGTCATGTTGAAACAGATTTATTTAAAAATAATATAATATGTGTCAAAAATAACGTTATTCATAACGTATGTCTTTTATGAACCTGTTTATTATCTTAGGAACTTTGTCGAAAACAAAGTTCTGTAAAAGATTTTAGTCTTAAGAGTATTTTAAAAATATCGGTTGAGTATTTTCGAGAAACTTTTTAAATTCAATGTATTGAAAAAGAGATCCATGAACATTATTTTTAATGTAATGTTCTGTCAAAAGTTTTACTCATAAAAATATAATAAGTTACTGAAACAAACAAAGCAAAACAAAACAATAAAAAAAATGATGAAAATCCTTTTGTAGACAACAAACACTGTTCTCTAAACTCAGGGTTCATGTCTTTCTTATGAGTTTTACTTCGAAACTAAAACGTAATACTGCAACTGGAATTCGAATAAACTTGCTACGAATCATCGTTCAGTACATCATACATTACACTACGGTTATAACTCACAAATTATTATTGAAATCGTGGCAAATATACTGAAAATTAGATTTTCTTATAAGTAAATCAACTATATCTTGGAATAAATGCCCTTTCATTTCAATGTTTCTGTTTATTCATATCATGACGATAAGGAAAGTTAGCTTGTACAAGGACACGACTGGCTGCATGTAAGCATGAAATAAGAAAAAGATCTGACATCATTATCACGTGAGCCATAAACCAGACTGTACCACTGGATACATACTTACCAGAAGCATCTTGGTGGGTCGGTATCAAGGGACTTGACACAATCTGATGTAAGTAAGATGGAAAAGAAGTGAAACAAAAGACACCCACAGGAATAGAGAAACAGAGAACAGGACTCTTTCAGATGCGTAATAGGCGTAGCGGGTTGGGAATGTTCAGTTAGTTTATCAGTGAAAGGAAAACGGATGGATCTATCTTTGTAGGCGCCATTCCTACCGTCAAGACGATAGACAGTGGGTCCCCTTTGGCCTTTTGGTGCAAAAATGTTTCCCTTTAGAATAGAACATGAAATTAGAAATTTAAAACTCCCTTGCAATTTGGATACAGTTATAGAAGCAATGATATTTTTACAAATTGTGATCAGGAATATTTATTATCTGAACTATATATATATATATATATATATACTTCAGAAGAAAAGTCAAAGAATGTTTTCAATGAACCTCAAAATTGATACAAAGATATTGAAATACATATATATATGTATATATATATTCACACACACACACACAGAGAGAGAGAGAGAGAGAGAGAGAGAGAGAGAGAGAGAGAGAGAGAGAGAGAGAAAGACAAAGAGAGACAGAAGCAGATAGACAGAAAGACAAAGAGAGAGACAGAGATAGATGTAGAGACGGTTTTGAAATACGGCAATATAGATAGGAATAGATTGACACACTGACGAGAAGAGTAGCACATCACACACAGACACACACATACACACACACACACTCACATCTCACACATCACACTCATTTTCATCATATAGCTAAGATACTGAGAAACAAACCTGTTTGGACTATTTGATGCAAAGGAGGCAAACTGAAAACATGCATACATACATGCATAGATATGCATATTCATGCACAAAGAGAGATTGATAAATAGTGAGATTTGAACAGAATGAGGTATATATATATATATATATATATAGAGAGAGAGAGAGAGATAGATAGATAGATAGATAGATAGATAGATAGATAGATTGTCACATAACAAGATTTATCAATGAAATAATGGACAAAATACATTCTATACTAATTTAAAAATGGAAATAAATAAACAGACGACCGAAAAGAAGGAAAGGGGGTGTCCACGTGGTGTAATGGTTAACGTGATGGACTGCGGAATCGTAGTAAGTGAGTTCGTACTCCAGTCGCGCTATTACGTTCACTTTCGGGCAAATACCCTTGGGAAAGGTACGAATCTCTTTATCCTCCCAGCTATGGGTTAAATAGTACCACTACTGTTCTTCTAGAAGAATGCATTTGGCATTAAATAACCTACAACGGTGGATATGCCATTAAACAAAGAAACTAAACCAAAAAATGGAATAATCGTTTTGTTCCAGTCCAAATAGAAATATTTCAAATGGAAGGGTTTCCGCTCTTTAATAATATCAGCATTTGAAATTATATTGCCGATTATTACTTATAAAGTCAAGCATAAAGCCATTAGAGCCATCAAATTATGACTGAGAAATACAAATCAATTTAAGGTAATCATAAGGGTAAATCGTAAGTAACTCTAAGTTAGCTACTGTATGACTTATTCTATCTGAAAAGCATCATCAAAATTACTGTCTCGTAGGACTGGCTTTCATTTGCTGAATCCCTAAGATAAATAAAATTTGGAGCCCATCTCAAAATCTCTCTCTCTCTCTCTCTCTCTATATATATATATATATATATAGTTTATTTTTTGATGGTTCTCATCCAGTTTCGATCTTTGGTCATCGTCAGGAGAAAAAGTTTTGTGTAAAAAAAAGGAAGCTTTATTTCAGAAAGTTTTTGAAAATTTAAAAGGAAATTGAAAAAGAATATGAGAGGTGATGAAAAATGTTATTCTTCATACTAATGGATATGCAACATTAGCTATATATATATATATATATATATATATATATATATATATATATATATGAACGTTAAAATTAATAAATATTATCAATTATGAATGTATTTCACAAGTCCATTGACTGGCTCTTTAGATGGATAATATATACAATGGACTGATGAAATAAATTTATAACAGAGTATTTTTATTAATTCTCTTGTTCTTAATGATATTTTGGTCTGATTTTTTACGTACTTTTACATATATTAAGTCGCCGAGTATTGAGCACTCTTTTTGAATTATTCTTTTTAAGTCAATTTACAGATTTAACTGATATTTTACACACACACAAACAAACACACACACACACACACACACTCTCTCTCTCTCTCTCTCTCTCTCTCTCTCTCTCTTTCTCTCTCTCACACACATATATATATATATGTATATATACAATTTTTGATGAATTAGTGTTAAAGAATAAAAACTAATAATAGAATAAAGATACATTAAAAAAGGAGACCTGAATGGAGTGTAACCCGACGCAATTTCTTATTTAGTTCATAGGAAAATCCAGAACTTCTAACAAGTCTTGTAATTCCAAAACTACGATATTCACATTTCACTTTCCTTTTTTCTTATAGAAAGAAAACACAGGATAAATATATGACCATAGGAATACAGTGAAAATTGAACTCATGCCACTATCCAGTTCAGTCGGCTGGGGCTGTAAAATACGCCGACTCTATCTCTAGTGAGTGTCATGACTCCATTACAACGAGTGTCCTGCATTTGACATTTAACCATCTGATGTTGAGCTTGTCTTGGAGCTTGTCTTGGAGCTTTGTGGGACGTGGTATACCACTTCATTGCCATTACTCCCAGTTTCACTTTGAGCGGAGTTGTAATACCTTTTAAGATCCCATCTATATGTCAGATAGAAATATCTTATAATTTTCTATACATGAAACCATTTAAATGTATGCAAACAAATCCCTGTTAGATTGAATTATTATTAACATTACAGAGCTATACATGAAACCATTTAACAGTATGCAAACAAATCAGCTTTGGTCCGTTTAAAAAATTTTGTTAACAAATTATCTGTTTCCAAATCATACCTATATATATATATATATATATATATATATATATATATATATATATATATATATAACAGGATTTGGTATCAAATAACCTACAAGAATCGGGGTGCCGTAAAAAAACACCCAGCAACCAACTAACCAACCAACCAACCAACATGTCACTATTGAATGGGCAGCGGAATTGGCTTCTAAGCCATAAATAGCCGTCATTGATAGGCATTGTTTGATACTTCTGGAGAAACTGTTTAATTTTTTTCAGGTCGCATTTATTTTTTTTACATTAAAAACTCTGGTTTCCCCAGTTCGTTGTAAAGTCTTCTGCCAGTGTCAGATCGAATGCTAAAAGCTTTTTGCCGTTAACTGTCCTTTTTCCGAGTATCATGAAATATTTTCAAAAAAAAAAAAAAAAAAAAAAAAAAAAAGAAGCAAAAAACAAAACAAAACAAAACAAACAAAACAAAGAAACAAACAACCCCCCCCCTTGCAAAAGAAACAAACAACTTTCCGATGAAAATAATATCTTAACAACGAATTCAAGTGGTGGAAATTGATTGAACTCTGAAATGTGTCAATGACTTTGTCCATTCGTTTACGTCTTCACCTGTTTCTTTTTTCTTTCTTCATCAAACAAGATACAAATAATATTGTGACAGAAGACACCAACCAGTATCGAAGCCGATAGAAAGTCTCCAGTCCATCCATTGCTTGTGTCAATCGACATAACAGTGAGGAAAGTGCTTTCTCATGTGCTCTTCTCACAATTATATGTCCTCAATCTTTTATGTTTTTCTTTTTTTTAGTTCACACTTTTTTGCTGTCGTTTTTATTTGACTTAATTCTTGTACTTTTTTGCTTGTTTCTCAAAAGTGATGAAGCAATTCTATAATACTTAAGGTTGTGCATTTTTACTCACCTGATATATCAATCAAAGATATAATATAAAGAAAGCGCAAAAAACTTTTGGAAGTAGAAGTTTGATGTAGATTAAGATATCTGCAATGTAACGAGTCTATTTGTTCAGTTGATGTTGGTCATTGGGCAAAAATAACGATTTTGAAGTGGGTAGATTGATTCATAGGTGGAATTTCGTGAAGATAACCACATTATGTCACAGTAGGGAAGAAGTAATAATACTTAAAAAAAAACATCATCTTTTTTTCGTGGCAAATATCTACATACCATTGTTATTGACTAATTTATTACTTCTGAATGAAGTCACACGTGACGTAATGGTTACCGTTAAAGAAGATGGACTCAGCAAATCAAGTTATATTCCTGGACAAAACTGTTTGCGTTTTACTTCGCGCTAATACCATTAGGGGAGCCTCGGGTGGTGTAATGGTTAACAAGTTATACAGGTAAACCTTCACGAGTGAGTTCGAGTTTCATTGGGTGCCCCATTTATACGGCTTTGTGCCACATCCACACAAAAAGCTTTGTAAATTAGTACCATTAGAAAAGGATTGTATGTAATTTCTCAAACCCCTTCAACGAGGGTAGGATGTGACGCAAGGTCAATTTTTAAGCGGAGTAAAGCTGTTCTAAAATTCAAAGTTTTCTCGTAGACTGGTTGCCTAACCAAGGCAACCGAATTTGTCCAACTATTTGCTCATAGCTCGAAGACAGAGAGAGAATAGATAGATTAATGCCTTAGCATGAAGGGAAATGCAAACAGTACATCAAGGATTTAAACTCGAATTGTCAATTTCCTTTCCTACAACGATAACCGATACACTAAGCACAACCCTATTTAAATAATGTACTAACACTTGTTTTGCAGCAGCATGGCTTCCCGTAGTTTATAGCATATTTTTAGTGACTCTTCCTCTCTTTCTCAGTGAGAGATTTTATTTTTTCCATGAGGAGAGATACAAAAAAAGTGACTGTGAAGCCTTTCACTGAGCCCAGTAAGTATAGATATATATATAGTAATTTCAGTGACTTTATATTAAACCATTTGGCTGTCTCTACAGGAGAAACAAAGAAAAACTTCTGAATTTGAAATATTCCAATATGTATCCTTCCCGGCGATAGATTAAATAGTAAAGCAGACTGGCTCTCTAGTTTTGATAGAACAACAGTTCTTGAGGAAAAAACTTTAAAAACTAGGAGCTGGAATCCTTAAGGCATTTGAGTATTATGTTCAGCCTCGTTCAGGAAACTATTGCAGCGATAATGCTGACTAGTTTTATAGTTTGGTTAGGGTGGGTTTTATGTAATATCAACCATTTTAGGTTATTCAATGTCAAATCCTCTTTATACATATATATCGAATAAATGATTTGTGAACACATTTTGTAGAAAACATTCTTAAACGAACCTGAGTTCATTTTTTCCATACAGTAAAATGGTTTCAAACACTTCTATCTAACTTGAGTAATTTTATTTACTATTATTAATTTGTTTGCGCACATTTAAATAGATCTACATACATGATCTTTAAGTGAATAGTTTGTGGATAATTTCATCTTTAAATGAGTTAAAACTAATTTGTTTGCACATTTGTATTGCCATTGTTTCTACACGGTTAAATGGTTTCAAGTATTGCTATGTAACACTTATAATTCTATTCAGTATTAATCATTTGGGAGGTGCCTGTGGTGTTATGGTTATCGTCGTAACAAATGGACACGGCGACACGAGTTCAAATCCTGGACGAGACTGATTGCATTTCACATAACACTAATACCCTTGGGAAAGGTATGAATCCTATAATTCTCCCTCCAGTTTTGGTTAAATAGTAGGGCAGACTGTGTTCTTCAGCCTTCGTGAGGAGACTAGTCTAGGAGAAGGAAAACTCTGAATTCAAACCTGTTAAACTCCGCTTAAAAATTGACCTTGTGTCATATCTTGCCTGAGTGGAAGGGTTGGTAAATATTAATCATTAAGTATTAATCATTTGTTTGCAAACAGTTAAGTAGTAACAACTATTGCTATTTAGCACTAATTATTCCTTTCAACATTACTCATTTGTTTGCACACAGTTAAATGATTCCAACTATCAATACGTATCACTAACAATTCAATTAAACACCAGTCATTTGTTTACACTCAGTTAAATGATCAAACAGTTATATTTCTGACAATTTAATTTAGCATCAGTGATTTGCTTGCACATAGTTTAAATGTCAAACAGTTCTATATGGCCCATAGGTTGGGAGAACTTTCAGAGGGGAAATTAGCAGGAGATAACTGATAATTGACATCCATTAAACATGGCAACGTTGAGTAAAACATTGCGAGAAAGATGAGAACAATTGTGTGAAAAATCTAAATTATGTACATAATGCCTCATCTCAGAAATATAGACAGAAAACTGCTGGATATTTGTATATTCTCCCTTGGCCTTTGCTAAAACCCATTGTTTGAAAATACCCATTGAGATACATAGAATTAGTAGGGTGGCTGGTTGCTTTGTTTTACTGCGTATCAACACTTTTCGGGTCATTTAACGCCGAATCAAAACTGAAACTATTCAGTTTAGTATAAGTATATATTTTGTTGACAAACAGTTAAATGTCAAACAATTTTATTATTTTTTTGATTTCAAACAATTCAGTTTAGCATAAGTAAACAGTTTGGTTCTATTTCACGCGTGGATAGTGCTACCACTCCAGGCCAGAGTAGTCTTGGGAGCGATGGCAATGAAGGAGTATTCTGCATTCCCCAAAGCTCCAGCATTATTAGAATCAGATTGTTAGTGTCATATCAGGATACTCATTGGCGGAGAGGGGTCTTACCTCTCTGCAGAGAAGCAGTCGGTATATTCTATAGCCCCAGCCAACTGGGCTAGGAATTCAATGGGAAAGGAATATATCCACCTCAACTCTCCAGCCTTAGTAGGGTAATCTCTTGGGTTTTATTTTTTCAAGAAATATACCAGTTATTTTAAACCTTAGATGCCTTGTACATTTTTAAAAAGATAACGAATTTTTCAGAATTTTTTAAATTATTGTCATATTGTTCTTGTTCTGTATAATTTCTAATATCAAGAAAAAAAAACCAACAAAAAACAAATAGTAAAAATGAAGTATTTCTTAATCTTACCTTTAAAAATTGTAATGAAAAGTATTAATTACATTATTTGTCACGTAAAATAGCGGAGCATATTCAAGTTCGCAATCAGACAGACACGCTAATAGTAATTGAAAATTGTAAAAAAAAAAACCCACAAAAAAACAAACAAACCTGTATTTAACTCATTTTTCTAAAAATATATATATATATATATATATATATATATATATATATATTTTACAATCTTTAGTTGGTAGGTTAGTTGATGGATGGATTTTTTTTTATGGCTTGTCAAATCAACTAGAGATATTTCATGCCTCGAGGTTAGGAAATAATGTACGTTGTACGTTTATATCTACACATTTGTATTTATTGGTTGGTTGGTTTATGGCATATCAACCCTTGCAGGTTATTTAATGCCAAATCCTATTCACACATGTAATAACTATGATTTGGAAATGAATAGATTTTAGGTAACAATTTTTAAACGAGCAAGTGCTCATCTGTTTGCACTCAGTTAAATAGTTTCATTATTGCTTTCTAACGCTAATAGTTTTATTTGCGCACAGTTAAATAATTTCAAGTATTGCTATTTAACACTAGTAATTCTATTCAATATTATTCATTTGTTTCCACATAGTTCTAAGTATTGCTATGTAATACGTATAATTTAAACTAACAATCATTCGATTGCACACCGTTAAATGGTTTCAACTTTAGTAAAGGATGGAACAGTTCTATTTGACTCAGGGGTGGGATCCTAACGGGTATTACCTTTTCATTCAAAAGTGGACTTTGGTTCAATTTCAAAGAAGGGGTATTCCACATTCCCAAGTGGGTGTAATGTCAATGAAGGGGCAATCCACACTCTCAGACAGTGTAATGTCAATAAAGGGGTATTCCACGTTCTACGAGGGTATAATGTCAATGAAAGAGTACCCCACGTTCCTCAGAGCTCCAAGACTGGCGCTTTGCCTTCAGAGGATATTGTGTCATAAGCAGAACACTCATTGGGCGTGGGGGTTACCCCTCTTCAGAGATGCAATCTACGTATTGTATAGCTCTAGCTAACTGGGCTGATTACAATCTTTGTTGTCATTTAAAAGTTGATATCGTACGTTTTAGAACTGAATTCTTACAATAAAAGATAAATCTACATAATAGAAAAAATATTTGTTGGTTTGTTTGGATGGTTGGATGGTTGGTTTTACTGCATGTCAACGTTTGTAGGGTTTATTTTATGCTGAAGTCACTAATGGTCTCCAATCTTAACGGTAAAAAAATACCTTCACAATCAATTTAACCAAGAAAATACAACGTTATCTCAAAAAGATCTGTTTGACCCATCGATGAAACTCTGACTGATACTTCCACTCAAATCCAGAGTAAATCTAGGAACAGTTGCAATGATGGAGTACGTTACAATTCTCAGATTTCCAAAACTGAAGCCTCACCACCGAGTATAGTTTAGTATCCTGCGTAAAGCAGAAAAAATCTGATTGTCATAAAAAGTTAATATTACTTTGTGCGAACTTTCACGTGTTTGGTAGAGGATGAAAAAATCGATTTAACCACTTTTGTGATTTGCTTGTTAGTCTTAACTAAACAATAACTCCATGCAATTATATCACATCAATAGCTTTAATTTTTTAAATAAAATCATTAGTAAAGATAGATTAAATGTCAATAACTGTTTAATAATAGTAAATTTTGTTAATTATTACTTTTTTGCTGTAGAAATTTAGATTCTGTACGATTACTTTCGTCTTGCAGCCACTTCACTTCTCGTTGATTATTGTTTATTATCTAAGAAATCTTCACTGGGAAAATTCGCTTTTCTCCGTGAGAAACAAACAATTCTTCACGTTAAAACCTTCTCCTGAGTTTAAAGAAATTATGAAAACTAAATTAGGGAACTTTACACCGAACCTTTTGGCCTTCTCTAAACAACAGTCTTATAAATCATTTTAGTTTTGTATATATATATATATATATATATATATATGTGTGTGTATATATATATGTGTGTGTGTGTGTGTGTGTGTGTGTGTATATATATATGTGTATGTATGTATATATATATATATATATATGTATATATATGTGTGTATATATATATATATCAGGGGCGGAGACGGGACTAGTGCTACTCGTGCCCGGCACGACCAATAACTCGGTCAATGTTATTCAAAATGGATTAAAAATCATCCATTAATTTCAAGCAAACATACTTAGTCTGATCTCAATTAAATTACGTATCTATTCAAGTTTCGATAACTAAGTAGCCATAAATATATTTGGGAATAATACAACGATGCTGTTTTCAACGGATGGTCTTTGTCCGGCCACCGTCAGATTCATTGAACATCCCATAAAATCGGCTATAATGTTGAACATGCGCTATCCGTGCCGAGCACAAGACCCTTATAATAACAGTAATGTTAGAGAAATCTGCTTTTGGCTGTAGCCAATAGCAAGAGCAACTCAAACACCGTGCTCAAAAATCTTAGCACATTCTAAGGGAGAGGGACAGAGAGAGAGAGAGAGAGAGAGAGAGAGAGAGAGAGAGAGAGAGAGAGGGGGGGGATAGCAGATTATTGCCGTCGCCGACGTCATCATCATCGCTATGGTAAATGTTGGTTTAACGGCGTGTTTTAATTCGTTTTTTCACTAACAGATCTCTATTTCTTTAATGAATGTTGCATATATTACATTCTGTAACTAAAATTTGTTTATTTGAATACATTTTCAACAAATAATCTTTATTTTAAGCGAAATTGAAACTACTAGCTGTGTCTGTGTATATTGTCATCAGTTTCTTTATTCTAATAAACTTATTTTTCTCGTCGTAGTAATGAACATCTTTTCTTCTATACTTTTGAAAGGAAAAAAATTATCTTATCTACTGTATTAATAAGACTACAAATTATATAGTATCTTGATTATTTACAAAAAAAAACACCATGCAAGGTACGTTTGTCAATCTGTGCTATACAATGGAGAATCACGCAATAGCAACTATGATGACTTACTTTGGGTCCACGGACCACGGGTTGGGAACTGAAGTTGACAGAGGGTGGTGGGTGGCACGAGTAGCAAAAATAGGCTAGAGTCGCCACTGATATATATATATATATATATACAAAACAAGTATAGAACATTTTACCAGTATATGAAGAGTATAAAAAGAAAGAAAGAAAGAAAGAAAGTCGATGAAACAAGCAGTAAAAATTAAGGTACGAAGAAGAAAATGGAAAAATATTTCAAAAAAGAAAAAAAAAACGGACAGAAAGACAGAAAGAAAGAATTGAAAAAAATAGAAAAGAAAAGGCAAAATGAGTAGGGGAAAGTTGAGAGAGGTAAAATTAAAAGAAAGAAAGAAAGAAAGAAAGAAAGAAAGAAAGAAAGAAAGAAAGAAAGAGTCAATAAATCAGAATCAGTGAGAATTAATATAGGTAGAAGAAAGAGATACAATAATTGAAAAATAAAATAAAGAAAGAAAGAAAGAAGAAACGCTAAAATAAAAGAAACAGACCGACAATAAGAATGGTAAAAACACGAAAAAGAAAAATCAGTCAAGAAATGAAAGGATGAGTAGAGAGAGAGAGAGAGAGAGAGAGAGAGAGAGAGAGAGAGAGAGAGAGAGAGAGAGAGAGAGAGAGAATGTTAAGGGAGAATAAGGGAGTTGAATTTTTTTAAGTATGGAACAAACTAATCTAATAAGACGAAGGCGGGTCAAGAAAATCTACAATGACAATTCGTAAGCACAAGAATATAGATAAGTTTTCTTGGAATTAAATGAAAAGGAGAAATCAGAATTGACAAGAGGAGTATACGATACCCTGGTGAGGGAAAAGGTATGAAATAAAAAAAAAATTAAGCGTATTGTACAAAGATATCAGGAAATAACTTGAGTAGTAAAAAAATAAATAAATAAATAAGAATAAAATAGAAATAAAAATAAAAACCAAGTTAACAGTTTCATAGAAAAAGTTAAAGAAAATGTTGAAAAGGAAAGAAAAAAGGTGGAAAATTTGACATGTGTCTTTCGTCATTTCTCAAACAAAAACTCTACAATTTGTGACTAGTGAAATAGGAAAAAGGAATTAAGTAAAAATACGAGTCTTTGCATCATTCATTTATTTTATCTTTATTTCTAGCCAATTTGATGGTGTCAATTTTTTCTTTACTCTTTCTCTGTCTACCTTATTTTTTTTTTTGTCTCTCTTTCTATCCTAGCGGGCAATTATGTTCACTTTCAGACAAATACAATTGAGATAGGTATGAACTCCTACAAAAAAAAATATACGGAGCAAGTTGTAATTTAAAGACTAAACGAATATTGTACGCAACAAATATTTACATATTTGATTTAAGTGCTATATGAATGACCATATTTTATTGCCATTTTGTTTTACTTTTCCTGAGAAGCTATATCAGTACTACTGTTTGGCAGCATCATGTGGAATCAAACGAAACACATAGAGAAAAGGCTATATGGAAAAAGGATGCTGAGTACTGTTTGGAACAAATCCTGGAAACAGTAACCCACACAACAGTATTTGTACGACCACTTACTTCTTATCGCACAAACCATCTAAACAAGATAAACAAGACATACTGGATACTACTGCTGACATAAGGACGGATTTAAAAGCAATGTTCTCCAATGGACTCCTACACATGGACACACAAGTTTTGGCTGGCCAGCAAAAACTTATATCCATCAGCTCTAAATAGACACTGGATGTCGTCGAGAGAAATTATCATGAGCGATGGCCGATAGGGACGTATGAAGAGTGATAGATAGATAGATAGATAGATAGATAGAGAGAGAGAGAGAGAGAGAGAGAGAGAGAGAGAGAGAGAGAGAGAGAGAGAGAGAAAAAATGTGTGTATGTTCAAGGAATCTTTGCTGTTGGCAAGCCTTGATGATTATGATGACATTAGACGAGGGCTGAAGAATGGATCGACCGAAACCTTGTGCCAACAACACCAAGAATATGAAGATGTACGGTTGTCTGAAAAATCTTTGGTAAATATTTCCTTTTCAAAATAATCTCCTTCGTTTTCAGAACACCTAATTCTGTTGTCAATATTAACCAGGAAGAGCATATTAACTGAATGGTTGGGCAATTACCCTATAATATGTTTCTAAAAAGATATTAAATTTTGTTTGTAGAAATTTGTAAATGAAGATATCAGTGTAAAAAATGAAGAGAACAACAAAAATTTGAAGGCATTGATGAAATATAAGCTAAAACAATCATTCATAAAACTTGCAACAACTTATCAAGTGGAAGCATTTGAAATCATCTGTATGATTTATTCTTTGAATGAATAAGTACACCATAAAGTATTTCTTATAATCCTATAAGTATATGTTCGTGTTTTTCCCTGAATGAACAGGAACACAGTAGAGTATTTTCTATAATACTATAAATTCATGCTTGTATTGTTCTTTAAAAGAGTATATACACCGGAGAGTATTTTCTATAATCTTGCTTGCATTGTTCTTTGAATGAACAAGTACACCATGTAGTATTTTCTATAATCATGCAAATATATGCTCGTAAAGATTTTGTAAATTATAAGATTAATTGATTGATTTATTGATTTTATGTCATATCAGCACGTTTAGGGTTATTTTAATCGCATTCATTATACTTTCATATTTACAGTTTTTGTGAAGGTGTTTCTTAAGAATTTTTTGTTCTATCTATAAATGTGCATATGATCAGCTGTTAGAGTCAAGTAACCCCCACCAAAAAAAACAAAAAAACAAAGCAAAAAACAACCCCCAAACAAAACAAAACGAAACAAAAAAAAAAAAAAAATAAAACAAAAACAAAACAAAGCAAATATCAGCAGTTCGAATTTAATTTTTAAGTAATTCAATTATTCACATTCATTACACATTTTATATACACATTTTTTGTGTAGGTGTTTCTAAAGAATTTTTTGGTCTAACAAAAAATGTGCATAAGATAAGATGTTGGGAAAAAAAAAACAAAAAATAAAAAAACAACAAAAAAAAAACCCAACAAAAAACAAAAACAAATAAAAAAACAGAACACAAATACGAGCGGTTCGAATTTGATTTCTAACTAATTCAAACCCTCCCCGTTTTGTGAATTTGCTCATCACAATCTTCTTAGCCACATATTCTCCAATTTTGGACTCTACGTTTTACTAAAGCAAGATCGTGTTTGAGAGCCTGTTTGCACGTATGCACTGATGTGCTTATGCTTGTTTTAGTGATATTTGTGGTATAAGTGTACTTATATCTGTATGTGTATGTGTGTGTGTATATGTATATATGTACTTCAGTGTGTGTGTGTGTGTGTGTGTGTGTGTGTGTGTGTGTATTCACAGTCATGTGTAGATATTCGTTTTTGCGTATCTCAATGAAAGGGTAGCAATATTTCAGAATGTGTTGACGATTAAATCAGGGCAACTGCATGCGTCGATTTTCTATTGTATACAGAAAAACAGAGTCGAAAATGAAATACTAAGTTGTATCAGTTTTATGGTTGCCACAAGTAAGACAGAATGTCCCCTTACTATTAATTTTCTTTTTCTTCTTTTCACTTTGTATTTACTCTGTTAACTTTCTTCATTTCTTATTTATTTATTTTTTCTTCACTTTTCTCCTTCTTTTTTTGTAAACTTTTCCAAGTAATTCGTACGTTCTCGATCATATCGTGTGAATGCCTGTCCGTCCATAAAGACCTTTAATTTTTCTTTTTCTTTTGTGAGATTTCAGCTTTTACTTCGAGGCTGCCATGGTCTTCATCGCTGCGGTTTTCGAGCAAAACATTTGGGACTCTATGCGCCATTAAATCCTTTGCACCTTTTTTTCGCATCTCACTGCTAAGTGCCAGAGCTGGGCGCCTTTCTTTCCCAACAAGGCTGGTCTGTCATTCAAACTTACTCCCTTTGGAGAGTAAAACAGAGTAAGCTTTCAACAACAATAACGTTAATAACAATGACACAGAAAGGATACAAAGAAAATAAAATGAAAAAAGATGTGAGGGCATATACAAGTATTTGTATATATATATATATATATATATATATATATATATATATGTGTGTGTGTGTGTATGTGTGTGTGTGTGTGTGTGTGTATGTGTGTGTGTGTGTGTATTAGCATACACATGTATGGTCTGGTATTCGTTCGTGCGTACGTAAATGTCAATTCGTACACACACACACACACACACACACACACACACATATATATATATATATATATATATATATATATATATATATATATACCGTTTCTTTATCTCTCTTTTCTCTCTCTCTATATATAGGGGGAAGAGCGTGCATTTATCTATGTGCATTTATATATATGCTTTGGTATTCTTACTTACGTTCATTAATGTTATTATATATATATATATATATATATATATATATATATATATATATATATATATATATATATATATATATATATATATATATATGTATATATATATTATTTCTACATCTTTATATCTTGCTCTCTCTCTCTCTCTCTCTCACTTTCTCTCTCGCTTTTCCTCTCTCTCTCTCTCTCTATATATATATATATATATATATATATATATATTGTCTACGTACATGTGTGTGTGTGTGTGTGTGTGTGTGTGTGTGTGTGAAATTTTGATGCATAAGACCTAGATTTAGCTCTGTCGTATAAGTCCACTCCAACTTTTGTAGAGATTTTTCAGTCTTAAAAGGTCGACTTATAATCTCCAATTTACATATATATATATATATATATATATATATATATATATATATATATATATATATATGTGTGTGTGTGTGTGTGTCTGTGTGTGTCTCTGTGTGTGTGTGTGTGTTACAGAGAAGAGATTGGGCCGTTAAGCTTGGGTTTTTCAGCTGGGTTAAAGACTTCCTTTAAAATATTTTTGACACACTAAAGCAATAAAAGTAGAAACTAATAATCTTATAAACAAGTTTGATAATATATACGTCTTCCTCTTTCACTGCACACGCACCCTTACTCAAGTACTGCTATTTAACACTAATAATTCTTTTCAATATAAAGCATTTGTTTGCGCACTGTTAAATGGTTTCAAGTATTTCTATTTGACTTTAGTTATTCTATTTATCCAGTTTTCATATGTAATATCAATAATTTGCACACAGGTAGTTTCAAATAACTAATTATAATTCTTTGTAGATGACTAAACAGTCCAATTTGACCCATAGATAGGACTCCAAAAGGTACTACCTATCCGGGTCAGAATGGACCTGAGATTAATGGCGATGAAGAGGCACTCAACATTCCCTAAAACTCCTTGCTCAGTCTGCTGGGGCAGTAGAATACACCTGTTTGACTAAATTGAATAGCTTGAAATAAAAATGATTTTGATGATTAAACTGTTTACTTACATTTTAACAGCGTGCATATGCTAAACTGAATTGTTTGAAATGAAACTGTTTTTGACATTGAAACTGTACTTACACTAAACTGAATTGTTTAATATAGGACTGTTTTGACATTTAACTGTGTGTAAACAAAAGCTGTACTTATACTAAACTGAATTGTTTGAATTAGAACTGTTTGAATAAACTGAATTGGTTTAAATAGAAATGTTTTTGACAAATAAACTGTGCACTCACGTTAAAATGAATTGTTTGAAATAGAACTGACTATTTGCATTAAAATGAATTTGGCGTTAAATAACCTACAAAGGTTGATATGCCATAAAATCCAAACAACCTAAAATTCCGGGATAAGAGCCTTATAATTCAGTGTGAATTTTTGGGACCGATAAGCGTAAATTGTCCGGCAAGGACACGTGGCTCTGTCGATAAGTCGTTTGGATGGAAAATGTTTTTGAATTAAATCATCTACAGGTTTAACCCCAACAAAAGGTAAGAATAACGAGTAATACTTGCTATAAGTGAACACTTGTACCTAGTTGTGGTTAACAGAATTGGAACAGTCTACTCCTGCATTTCAAATAAAGGGTTCAATTCGAGATTCTGTGTAGAATCCCGAGTTCGACATGAAACTCATGAAGAAGTCAGAAGGACATGCATACGGAAATGTTGCAAGTATAACAAGAAAGATGAGGTCAATAGTCCTAATATTCTTGGCAATAATTATCAAGCTTCAACTCAGAAATTTATACAAATAACTGATCAAATTTTTATTTGGTCACCATTGTTCATCCTCAGTCATAACAATCAGCTTATAAACATCTAAAACCTTCTTATAAACCGTTTATAATACAAGCATATGGTGCTTTTATATATATATATATATATATATATATATATATATATATATATATATATATATATATATATAGAGAGAGAGAGAGAGAGAGAGATTGGCTGACAGACACTCTAATCGAGATTGAAGTTTTATTTCTTTTTAAGTTTCTGTGAAGGTTTATTTGTTTAATATCATATCAAACCGTTAAGGTTTCTTTGTTTAATATCACATCAAACTACGAGGGTTATTCAATGCCAACGCCATCCTTCTAAAACGGTAGTGGTACTATTTAACCCAGAGCAGAGGAGATAAGGTGGTTCATACCTTTTCTAAGAATATTAATCTGAAAGTGAACTTAATAGCAAGATTGGAATTCGAACTCACTACGATGTCGCAGTCCAACACGTTACCCACTACCCCGCGAGGACTTTCCTTTTTTACTTTGAGAGTTCAGTACTTAAATGAAAGTCTGTGAACAGCTGGAAGACTTATTTCATAAACCAATGGCAGCTCGACGTCCAAATTACACTGGTCAACAAAAATGTTTTATGAAATGGTTTCGAGACACCAAACATCTTTTTTTGGTTAATTCGAAGGGGCTGAATCTGAAAATGACCTTAATTTTTCTTGGTTAGCAACCGTTTTTCCTCAACAGAAATGCCTCCTTTTGAGAAATCTAGCATTTTCTCTTTCGTTTTTTGTGTATATGATACTGACCGATGGCAATAATCCTCAAAGTAAAAACATAAAAATCTTTCAATTCAAATTTAATCAAAAAAATATTGGTCTGCTTCTTGAGAAATACTATTTTCGCAATAGTGATCACACCCTAAGTCTTTATAAATAATACGAATGAACAACAAGTATTTTCATCAAAAAATTTTATAAACTAACTGGAGAAATAAAACCTTCGGTGTCCATAAGAACTATGGTAAAGATTTACTCATTTTTTATTGTCCCCCATGCTCTATGTTATGTAAGTTCCTTTAGATAATCAAGCAGTTTTCAGCCATCATTCGTTTGTCCCACGGTCCCTGGTAGTGCTATTCAGTTCTTTAATATCCGAATGGAATCGTTCTCCTGGCTCATTACCCTCATCGGCGCAAATATCCGGAAATTTTTCTAGATTGAACCCCAATCTCCCTGACCATTGGCGAACACTCTGATATATATATATAAATATATGCATATATATATATATATATATTGTTACTGAGGTATATGTCTATAATTAATTTTCTATAACAGTATGCCAGCCCATTGGCCTAGTGGGTAGAGGCCAAGGGCTGGCATACTGTTATAGAAACTTAATTATAGACATGTACCTCAGTAACAATATATATATATATATATATATATATATATATTTATATATATATATATATACATATATATTGTTACTGAGGTATATGTCTATAATTAAGTTTCCCTAACAGTATGCCAGCCCTTTGGCCTGGTGGGTAGAGTGTTCACCAATCGTCCGAGAGACTGAGGTTCAATCCCAGGTCGCGTCATGTTTAAGGACTTTAAAAATCGTACTTGTTACTTCTTTGTTTAACACTTAGCAAGGACGTATCAAGGGTAAAGTGGAGCAATCCAGGGAAGGGAGTATCACCCTCCCCTTACATCTCGGTGTAATAGCTTTTGAAAAGGGGCTGTTTGGTCTCCCTCAACTACGGTCGTCAACTGTACTTACTAGTATGCAACGTACTTTTTTTTAGTAAATATAATGTTTTACTTGCGGGTCATTCGTTTCTTGAGAAACGAGTAAAATTTTTCTAGTTTCACTAACAAACATAAATCCACTAAAAATCGGTCGGTATTCATTGATTTTCTTTCATTTCGTGATTATATTTATGGCAAGAGTCTGATTTTTTTACATTTTCAAGAAGATTATGTTCGTGTGGAAATAAAAAGGATATCGCAGATTCTTCGGAAATAACAACATATAGCTCTTCTTCGGTAAACTCTGATGTGTGGTATAACCCCTAGAATTAATAGGGGGTGTCCTTGTGGTGTAATGGTTAAAGCGATGGATTGCAGAATCGTAGTATGCGAGTTCGTACTCCTGTCGCGCTATTACGTTCACTTTCGGGCAAATACCCTTGGGAAAGGTATGAACCCTCTTATCCTACCAGCTATGGGTTAAATAGTACCACTACTGCTCTTCTATGTGTAAGGCTTTGGCATAAAATAACCTACAAAGGTTGATATGCCATTAAACAAAAAAACCAAACCTAGAATTAATAGGATATAGAGAAACGTTCACAAATTGTGACTGAAAAACAAGTAGTATGGAATAGCCTTTTCAGACTATCATTTTCATTCGAATTCTCACGTTTAGGTTGGCTGAGTATACAAATTTCAAAAGACCACAATCTACGGTACCACACACACAAACACTCTCTCTCTCTCTTTCTTTCTCTTTTTCTCCCTCACACACACACATATATGTATATATATAAATACGTCTGCGTATATGCATGTAAATATGTAAATGTACATATATATGAAAGAAAATACTATTAGTATTGCTAAGTCTTCTGGTTTACGGAATTTTTTGGTTTTCTTGCTCGACTCCTGGTTTCTTCGTTGGTCACTATCTCATGCTTACTTCTTCTCGTACAAACTATCTCGGACATATTTCTCTAAAGAGAAGTGACTGAAACAAATGGACACTTTTCTTAGGATTTTAAATCGTTTTTAGGATCTTAAATCGTTCTAAATACTATGCACACAATTTTTAATGCTATATTTAGATTCTTGACCTACCGCACGATATTCACTTGTCTATATGTATGTATGTATGCCTGTAGATAGTAATAGATATATATTTCTGAATCTATTCAGAAAAAGGTTTGAGAAAGAATTCTGTACTGAATCAGCATTATACGAAGCTGCACTAATTAAATTGGATAAATACCTGGACCTTGCCAGAGAACTGAAAATGTTGTGGAACATGAAGGAGATTTTTATGCCAATTTCAGCTGAAACTCTTGGCACAATTCCGAACCTAGAAAAGAAGGTGGGTGAAGTGGAGATCAGAGAAAGAATCTGGACTATTCAGACCACAGCACTGCAAAAGTCAGCTTGCATATTTGAAGTTTCTTGCAGATCTGAGGCGACTTGCTGTTAGACTTCAGTGTAAAACCAACAGTGATCTTTTTTCTGAGTGAGAGAAAATTTATCCTGCATTCCATGACTCTTCTAATAGTGGGGAGAGTCATGGCTTAGTGCATGACTGCTGCCTCGAAGTGAGCGAGTTCGAATGCCAGTATTGCTTTTACAAATACTTTCGGACTAATACCCTTTGGAAAGGTATGAACCGTTCCTATAATTTATTTATCTATAGATTTAACAATATCACTATGGTTCTCCAAGTAGAATTGCTGTAGTATTAAATAACCCAAAAAGGTTATACCTTTAAACAAAGACACGAAACCAAACCAGTTTACTCAATCTCTTTTCCATGTTTTGTTTCAAGAGTTCCATCTTTTATTATTATCATTAGTCTCACATTAATGTTTCATTACTTCAGCAGCTCTTTGGTAAATTCCCGATACTTTTGTAGTTTTCAGTTTTCTATTTGTAATTTACCAAGCTTTTTGCTTAGATGTGGCACGAGGCTGCATGAATGGTTAACCAAAAAGACTCGAACTCACTCTTGTCTACATTGCTAACCATTACAACTATTATAACCATTACATTAGAAAATCACTGGCATCCAGAAAATCTTAGGGACTTAATTTTTTGTTTGGATAGTGACTTTAATTTGGGCTCCAGCAATACAATGTTGACCTCCAAAGTAATTTGTAGTCAGTAGAGGTTATCAATACATATACATATATGGGTTGAGTGTTCACCAATGGCCCGGGAGACCGGTGTTCAATCTCTGGTCGAGTCATACCAAAGACTTAAAAAATGGTACCTGATGCCGCCTTGCTCCACACTCAGCATTATAAAGTAGGGATCACTGGTAAAGTGGAGCAATTCAGGAAAAGGTGCACCATCCATCCCTACACGTGGGAGTAGTAGCTACTGAAAAAGGAGCCTTCAAGTCGATCTCGACTACAGTTGGCAACTTTACGTAGAAGTCATCAGATAGCAAGCTATTATATTTCTCCCCAAACAGAGTGAAATAAAGATTTTTTTCTCATAAATAGTTAGACGGATAATGTTAGATTCGTGTTTTCTTTTTCTTTCTTTTTCTTTCTTTTGCATAGCCAGCTATATGCAGATATTCATGAGTAAGTTGGGTAAAAAGACTCTTCAGACTTGCAAAAGATAGAAGAGAGAGATGTATTCTATATTGGATTTTTCAGAATAAGAATTATTCTTTGCATTTAAAACATTTCTTGTTGAATATTTATACGTTGATGTTTCTGAACCGATATAATTTTGCAAAATTAAACATTAAAATGCACATATAGCGTAACTGTTATCGTTGCTGAAAATGGACTCGGTGACCCGAGTTCAAACCCTGGACAAGACTATTTGCGTTTTACTTCGTAATAATGCTCTTAGGAAAGGCACGAATCCGTTTGTTCTCCTCCCCAGCTATGAGTGAATAGAAAGGAAGAAAGGGTTCTTTAGCTTTGTTAAGGAACCAGAGATGAAAAACTCTAAAACGAAACCAGATACACTTCACTTAAAATTCTCTTGTGTCACACCATATATCATACCAGAGGGGTTGGATAAATACATTCATCATAATTATCTAATTAAAACATTTGCCTTTTATCAAGCTTCAGGTTGCTTACAGTACCTGCTGTCAATAAGTAGTTACCCGCTTGCGTGTCGAATAGGTACACCTCTGCTTAACTTCGGTGATCTTGCAAGAATTAACGCTTTCGACATATCTTATGCAATTTCCCCCCAGCTACTGAGAGTATGTCTGCTAGTAATTATCATTCTGGTACTGCTTTCTCAGATTTGAAAGATACGAATGAGATCGGTTTGCGTTATTTGAAAATTTTGTCGTTCATTACACTTGCGTTTCCTCGACGTTTTCTTTTCTTTCTGCTTTAGGAACGAATCGTGGTCTTGTTTCGATCGATCGATCAACTCACCTTCTTCTTCGGTTTCAATAGGATGAATGCCATTCCATGCTTCAGCGCTAATTCCTATTTGCACATCGAGCAGTGAAGCACAAACGCTGCGTCTTGATTGCCAAAACCTGCGTAATTATTCATCCTATCGGCCATTGCTATCAGTGGGCTTAATCATTATTCTTCCGCCACAATTGTTGAGGTTCGTCTGTCCTTTTTCCGGCTCGCCAGTGCAAACCAACCAGCCGAACATGTAACTAGGGTTTCGGTTCACGCTCTTTTATGTGTGGCTATAAGATGAAGGGAGTTAACACAGTCAGATTTAAAGGGTGAATTTTGAGAAAGAGGCGGTAGATGAGATGCTAGGAAAGTCATTGATGCTTACAGGTGACTCTTATTAAAGATAATAAACTTGTTTAGAAAATAGAAAAACGAGAAAAACTAGAAAGAAAGAAAGAAAGAAAGAAAGAAAGAAGTAAAATAGAGATAACTTCATGGAAGAGTATTTCTTCTGTCGGGGTAAATTATGAGTGTTGTATTTGAATATGCTGTTCGTGGGGACGTACATAGTTTCTGTTATAATTTCGAGAAATAAGCTAGATGATTATGTGACGTTACATACACAGCCTCGCAGTTATTTCTTTTGAGTCTCTGTCCATGTTTATCAAGCTAATTACGCAGATTATTGTAAAATTCTCGAGTGCTATCTTATTATTGTAATCCCTTTGTCAGATAAAACTAATCGTAATAAATATCCATATATAAGCATATGATTATCTATGGTATTTTGTTCTTTTTGACCACTATTCGTTCGCAGCAGTGTATGTAAGTTTATCCCTATCTATCTATCTATCTATCTATCTTCGGTTTTTTCATAACTTACACGCACATGCACATGGGTAGAATTTTGTATTTTTTATATTCATACGTTTTCTTCTTCTTTTTCTTCTTCTTTAAGAAACAGGAACATGCAAATGAAAGAAAGAAAGAAAAAAACAAAAACAAAACAAAACAGGGTACTGTGTGGCTTAAACATCTACATGGGACGGGCCAACTGATTTGAATATCAGTATTCTAAAGCGTGGACTTGAACACGAGAAAGGGAATATGCGATTACCTTCAGCTACGAGGAAAACCATACGTAGATTATGTTTGATGAATATTTTTCGCACGAAGATAATAAATGCAGAGGTGTAATATATATATATATATATATATATATATATATATATATATATATATATATATATGTCTGTGTGTGTGTGTGTGTGTGTGTGTGTGTGTGTTTACACGTACACATCCATACAATTAATGTAAATATGTACGAACATACACACGCAAATATATATATATAAATGAACAATATAAATGATACACAATGATAAATAATTTATTATAAATAATATAATGAATTCTTCTGTCAGTTTTGCATAGGATCAGCGTGTGGTATTTGTGTTTGTAAAAATCTAATAAGATAAATTACGAAAAACGTAAAGAAAAAGCATGAAAACGTAGAAAAATTAAAAGCCTAATTTCTATTGAGATAAACACTTTTTGTTTTCTTTTATTCAATTAATTTTTGAAGTAGTATCAAACATTTCCCACTTTTTCATTTGATAGAGTTAATAAAACAGCGGAAAAAATTCAATAGATAGGGTTGCAGGGAATAAAAAAATTGTACAGAAAATGCATATATACTACAATCTAAAGTAGAGAATAAACACAGAACTATACCAAAATGACCGTGTAATACTTTACCTCACTTAAGTTATTATGTATGTATGTATGTATGTATGTACGGGGGTGATTCTATAAGTTCTAAGTCTCACCCAGAAAAAAGATTCATAGCCGAAGATTTTTGTTGTGGCAACACATTATCACTATCTTATAAAACTAGAAAAAAACTAATTCAGATTAATTTAAAGATACTCTTTGGCACAAAATTTTATAATGGCAATTTTTTAATAATGAAAATTAAAACTTAAAAAATGGAAGGCTCGCAAACCGGTTTCGTTCCTCGCTCGAAAGAGCTAAATCGAGGAAAATATACGATTAAAAAAAAAAGAAAGAAGTCGGATGAAAAAAAAATTACGGGTCATCAATTGCAGATGTTATTAATAACTGTGACTGTGCTTAGAAATTTAGCGTTGACTTGTTCTCTAAATTGAACAAGTCATATTCCTCATTTCACTAAAAAACATTGGTGACGATCTATAATTTGTCCAGCTGATCATCTCTCTGTTAACAGAAAGAATATCTGCAAGGACTTAATATAATTTCGATGGACTATTTAATATACAATTTTTTTCTTCACCACACATATTTGTTTTTAATCGTATATTTTCCTAGATTTAGCTCTGTTGACCGAGGAATGAAACCGGTTAATTAGCCTTCCACTTTTAAGTTTAAATTTTCATTATGAATAAAACCTTTAGTTGTTTTATTGCCATTATACATATATATATATATATATATATATATATATATATATATATATATATATATATATATATATATGTGTGTGTGTGTGTGTGTGTGTGTGTGTGTGTGTGTGTGTGTGTGTGTGTACTAAGACGAATTTCTTATAAACTATTTCTTATAAACTGATATCAAAATTTTATCATTTTGAGAAGAATATCACACAATAAACACAGATATTTTAAGATATAGATTGTTACCAAACGCTACAGCACTGAAATTCTGTAACTAAACCAAAATATGAACAAATAGCAGTTCAAAATTAAGAATTTCCCTTTACATATTCATACAATTCCATGTTTGCTTATTGAATTTCATTGGATTAAAGTTAATAAATAATCTCTTATAATATCCATTGTGATTGTATAATGTCATACTGTTCTATAATGTATAATGTTACCTTGCTATGTCTGGTTTACCTCTCACCGCTTAATTTTTATGAAAAAGCATTATTAGTGGGGTTTTTATTCATGAGTGATCTGCACACACACACATACACACACACACACACACACACACACCTATATATATAATATATATATATATATATATATATATATATATATATATATATATATATATATATATGATGTAAATATTAGTATGTATCATGGGTGTTCAAAATTGTTTAACGCTATTTTAACGAAAGTTCGTACGTCTGACTTTTACTGTAGTAATCTTTTTAGCTTCATATTTTTGATAATTTGCAACTACGTAAATTATAGATATAAAAGAAAATATGATTTAGTAATGTTGTTCGTTTTAATATGACACAAAATATGGAATTAATAATTATATTCTATAAATAAAATTGACTTAATTTTCATTTTTGTAACGTTGTTCATAATATTTTTATGATTAAATCATCATCATCATTATTTATTTTTCTTCAATATATACATATCTATGAATATATCCAAAGTGAGAGAAATACACACACACACACACACACACACACAACATATATATATATATATATATATATATATATATATATATATATATATATTACTTTTCTCTATAAATATAATTTGAATTATATTTCTAATAACCTATAGTAAATGAAATGCTGGGTGTATCCTTCTTTTATGAGAAAAGCATGTGATATGTAGTTGGCGACCTTAGGATCCCTTTTCAATAGCTCCTACACCAAGATGTAGGAGAGGGTGCTACTCCTTCCCTGGACTGCCCCACTTGACCCTTTATACTTACCTTATAATGCTGAGTGTTAAGCAAGGCAGCATCAAGTATCATTTTTGGAGTCTTTGGTATGACTCGACCTAGGATTGAGCCCCAGTCTCCCGGACTCTGAGCGAACTCTCTGCTCATTTGGCCAATGGTCCGGTATGTGATATGTTAATGAATTAATAAAAAAAAAAAAAGAATGATGCAAATATGAAACTAAATCATATCTAATCAGAAGTATGAGCAAAAAAAGTTGTAATTGTCTGAGTTCTGTTCTTAAAAATTTGGATCTTTATGTAAAATATTATAATTTAAACCCTTGACATTATTACAATGCTAAACCAATTCCTATTACGAAATAAAGTAGCCTTCTTAAACGAATTGAATAATGTATAAAAATCTGGTTGGGTAGTTTGGGTTTCGTGGCATATCAACCTTTGTAGGTTATTTAAATCCACTTTTATACAAATAATCAGTTGTATTTCAAACAATTCGGTTTGGCATGAGTACACAGTTTAAGTGTCAAAAACCTTTCAATTTCAAGCTATTCAGTTTATTCAAACAGTTTTTGTTCAGCTATATCAGCTTTGTATAAGTATAGATTTTCTTTACACACAGTTAAATGTCAAAACTGTTCTTCATTAAACTATTCTGTTTAGCGTCGGGGCAGTTTCAATGTCAAAAACAGTTCCATTTCAAACAATTCAGTTTAGCATATGTACACAGTTTAAATGTAAGTATACAGTTTAAATATCCAAAACATTTCTATTTCAACCTGTTCAGTTTAGTCTAACAGTTCTAATTCAAACAATTCATTTGAGCATAAGAATGCAGTTTAATTCTATTTAACAACATAGATAGGGCCCTATCAGGGGCTACAATTCCGGGACAGAGTGGACCTGGGAGCAATGGCAATGAAAGGGTGCTCCGCATTCTCCAAAGTCCCAGCATCACAGGAACCTCACCATCAAGTTGTTTAGTGTCATATCTAGGATACTCATTTGGTGGGTCTTACCCCTCTGCAGAGGTGCAGTCGGTGTATTCTACAGCCCCAGCCGACAGAGCAAGAATAAAAAATCTCTCACGTAGTCTTGATGTATTTTTTTCTTTACATAAAGCCTTAAATAAAACAGTTTTTGTCACTTACTTTTTATAGTCACCCTTGTTCCTTTTCTTCTTTTGAATCTTATAGTATTTGCTTTCCATTTCTATTTTCCTCTCTTTCTCTCTTTCTCTCTCTCTCTCTCTCTCTTATATATATATATATATATATATATATATATATATATATATATATATATATACAAAGTTATTTAAAAAAATAGAGATGAAATGATAAATAAAAAGGATGAAAAGTAAAACGAAATAAAAAGTACTACGCTTCTGTCTTCTTTGACACGTATAGACATGGGTTTGTAAAATAAAATTTTATTTCTAGTGAAGCTATTCTTATAACCAAGCATATCAATGCATTCCTTTTCACACACACACACACACACACACACATATATATATATATATATACGTGTGTGTGTGTGTGTGAGTGTCATTCAATAGATAAAAGGGAATTTCCTTGAGAAAAAGCAAAGTAAATTCTCTAATTCTATTTTTAGATTGTTTTCATAAATGTAATCTCTGTATGGTTTATCGCAAAAGTAATTTTGATCTCACAGAGACATTTATTTTGAAGCTATTCAAAATGGCAACACATCAAACAGAGTGCTCCAAATTTGAACTGAGTTCTGTTATCAGATTTTTTTTATTGAAAACCATGTAAACTTTACAGAATAATGTTTCTTGTGCGGCGAAGTATGTTATAGCGAAAAAATGCTGACAAATGGGCTGAACGTGGGTTTTCCACAACAAACCGGAAACGAAAAACAGTCTCTGGAGAGAAAAAATACTGATTGTCTACTGAAGAAAAAGTTCCACGTACAGTGGTCTGTAAAGAAGGTCATGCTGACGATATTCTACAACATGAATGAATCCATCCCTATTGATTTCCTCGAAAAAGATGCACCTCTAAATAGTGATTCCTTAACTGTAAACTCTTAGGAAAAATTCACCTTTTTTATTGAATGACCCTCATATATATATATATATATATGTGTGTGTGTGTGTGTGTGTGTGGTGTTTGTTCGTGTTGGTTTGTGTAAACTTATACTTACAGTATCGGCCATGAATAAATAACCCTAATCTATTTGAAATTCTGTAATCAAACATAAAATTGCATATATATATATATATATATATATATATATATATATATATATTTATATATATGACACAAAAGTTTATCTGATGGTAAGGCTATTGTTCTGAAGAGTGTTGAATACTCCTTCATTGCCATTTCTCTTCGGCTCATTTCTACTAGGAGTGGGGATACCTATTAGGGCCAGATCTATGAAATAGATCTGTTTGCAAAATATTTGTTTTAGATAAAAATACTTAATATCTTAACTGTGTACAGAAAAAAAATCTCAAAGAAAATAACTTCACAGAAAATGTGAATATAAAGGTACGATACATGCTGTTGTGTCGCCGCTATGAATAAAATAAATATAGACGAGTTTACATGCCATTAAAATCACTCAATCAATCAATTAATAATTAGTCTTAATATTATTACTTTAGAAATTAGCTAACAGTTTTCGTCATTTGACATAGTTGTTGCGGTAAAGATTTTTGAATATAGAGTGTTTTAATCCTTTCAATTGAAGGCAAATTAGAGATGTATACTGCCACATTTTAATAAGATTTCATCCTTTATTTTAAATGCGGTTGGAAAAACAAATATGGCCTTCAAAAATGTCTCAAAACTGAACCATTATACAATTTTATGTTACTTTAATATTATTTAGTAAAATTTTAATTGCTAAAACCAGTATATTTCAGAGATAATGTTTCTCTTTTGACCTCAAATGTTAGACCAATTTAGAAGTGATTTCTGAATACGAAATATCTCTACAACTCCAGAAGGTCCTATAGACTATGGGAGGTGCTTACTATTGTCAAAAGCTCCAACGAAACAATGATAGTATTTGCTTAGCTTATTGTATCCGACAGTTTATAATGTTTAAAACAAAGTGCATTTTCATACAATTAGATTTTTTTGCCCAGACGCCTGAGGACTGTAGAATGCACCAACTGCTTCTCTGCAGAGGCGTAAGACCCACCTAACGAATGTCTTGGGTACAACAGTAAATAATCTGATGGTAGGTCCCAGTAATGCTGAAGCTTTGGGGAATGCGGAGTGTCCCTGCATTGCCATCACTCCCAGGTTCACTCTCGCTCAGAGTGGTAGCACCTGACAGGGTTCTATCTATTGGTCAAATAGAACTAAATTGTATACTTTTACTAAACTGAAGGGCTTGAAATAGAACCGTTTTGATATTAAAATGCATATTCATGCTAATATGAAGTGCTTGAAAAAGAACTGATTTGAAATGTTAACAGCGAACTCATGCAAAAATGAATTTTTTGAAATGGAACTATTTTTGACATTGAAATTTTATTTACGCTAAACTGAATTGTTTGATATGTATAACTGTTTTGACATTTAACTGTGCGTAAAGTAAATCTATACTTATATTAAACTGAATTGTTTGAATTAAAACTAATGAACGAACTTAATAGCTTGAAATAGAAAGGTTTTCGACAATTAAACTGTGTACTCATGCTAAATTGAATTGTGTGAAATAGAACTGATTATTTGTATAAAAGTGAATTTGGCTTTAAAAAACCTACAAAGGTTGATATGCCAACCAACCAACCAACCAACCAACCAACTAACTAACCAACCTATAAGATTTCAAATGATCAAACATGATTCAAAGAAAATTTTCAATTTTTTCATGCTTATATCATTTAATAAACTTATTATCCAATTTGAATTGTTATTCTCGAATATAAGAGGATAAAAAAGGGTTAAGACCAACACAAAATTATAAATTAAGCGAAAGAACAATAACAATGCGTATATATATATATATACACACACACACACCCACACACACACACACACACATATATATATATATATATATATATATTTGTGTGCGTCTTTATTTTCATAATCGTATGTTTATGCGCACGCGTAAACAAATTTGTGTTTTCGAGCACGCACGTGCTGGTCTACATCTGCGCATGCGGAGAACAATTGTTTATTGCTTTTTTCCACCTCCGGTCAACGTTGCACGTTTCGTTGTTGGGTTCAATGCAAATAAAGGCTTTCAAATAAGGTTCAATATTCCCTGAAGACATGAACTGAGCCGAGCCCTCTGTCAGGGTATATTTGGCCGCACCGAGACGAACATGACCAGATAGAGTCAAGCCAAGTGTTGGCATCAACATCCAACGTAGACGAACGAATACAAGTTCAATACAAAATTCTTGTTTTTATTAAACGAAACAAGATTATTTAGTTTGTAGTTTTCCTATATTTTGTCCTTCCTCTTTTTTTTCTTCTTTGCTTGTTCTCTTGTATTATTTTTCCTTTTTAATGATACCCTCTCTTTTTTTTTCTTGCTCTTGTTCTCTTCTCTCTTTTCTTCTTGTGTGTCCTTCTTCTAATTCTACTTATTTTTTCTACCTTTTCCTTCTTTCGACAGCTTTCTCTCCTTTTCCTTTCACTCCTCAGCTAACTTTCTGTTCTTCCTTTTCCACTTCTCACTGTTCTTTCCACCTCTCCCTTCAACTTTCTTTGATCTTTTCCATCTTTTCCTCTTCTATTCACATCTATATTTCTGTCTTTTATGCTTCAATTCTTTCTTTGTTCCTTTCTACCTCTTTTCCTTCTTTTTCCTCTCCTTCTTTTCACTCTATCTCTATATCTCTGTCTTTCCCTTTACCCACTTTATCTTTGTTCCTTTCTATCTCTTCTATCTTTCTTCAGCTTCTTTCTTCTCTTCTTCGTTTTCTTTTCACTCTCATTTACCTTTCTGTCTTTCTTTTTCTAGTGATCTCTTTGTTACCTTCCACCTCATCCTTCTCCTTTCTTAAACTTTCTTTTCCTTCCACCTTTATTTTCCTCCAACTTCCTCTTGTCTCATATCACAAAATCCCTCACTCCCATCTTCCGATTCTTCTTACACCTCTCACTCCTCTCACTCTCCTACTACTACCATCACTACTCACTTCCACCACCGATTGAGAACTCAGCTCTTGTTGTCCGCCCACTTTCTGACTAATCATAGTGATCACATCGCATCGTCTGATGGAGTGATTGATGCATGAACGAAAACAAATGACTGGTTGCTTTGGCTCATGCACGCCTTGATTTAGGACGCTTGCCTAGCCTTTTCCCCCATACCCTGAACCCAAAAGCTCATGTCCTAGACCTCTGGTCTCAGTATCCCCCGCCCAACACACACTTTAACCAATCGATGTTACACGGAGATCATGGCACGCCAAGCAATGACCGCGTTTCTTTAATAACGAAATCTGCTGCTTCTTTCTCTGTCTTATTGTCTTGAGCTAAACATGCAAGCCAACTCCTCTTTTTTATTTATTTGTTTTTCGTCACTTTCCTTCAATAACAATTCCTTTTTCTCCTTTTTTTTCACTTCTTTTCTTTCTACTTCCATACTTTTCTTTTATTTTACGCATTTGTTCGCATTTGCCATTAATCTTGAAATATCATCTTACTCAAACACCTCTGTTCCTTTTTTTTAATGCATCTCATTTTGAAAATCATGGAAAAACGGTTACTAAACTACCCCAGCTGGTCATACTAATATCGTGAGTTCGGTTCTCAATCGGTGCCCAAATGTTATATAAGTACATATCATGCAATCATGGTTAGTAAGTAAGTAAAAGTAAATTTGGCGACCTTTCTCGAGGGTGACCCGAAGGCTCCCGTTTTAATAGCAATTACACTGGGGTGTAGGGGAGGGCGCAACTCTATTCCCTGGATTGCTCCACTTAACTCTTGATCCGTATCTTATAATGCTGAGTGTTAAGCAAGGCATCACCAAATACCATTTTCAGAATCTTTGGTATGACTCGACCTGGGATTGAACCCTGGTCTCCCAAACCATTGACAAACACTCTACTCATTAAGCCAATGGTGAGCAAAATGGTTTAATCTGGCAGTTGTTAGTGTGGCCTGATAGATCCCTTCTGGAATCATCTTTTTTCAGGTTTTTTACCAAGTATTTCAATTTTCATGATCCATAAGTTCTACAGCTCTTTGATAAAGTCCAGTTATTTGTCTAATGAGAGTTTAAAGGAAAAAACTCGTAAAGAATGAAATAACAATTAAACATGTCTTTTCTTCTTGATTTAAAACTTAAAAACAACTACTGAATATCGCACTTATAGTTGTTTTAAGTTATGCTAAGTTAGGCACAAGGCCATCAGTATGTGATATCATGTTAGGATTGAATGAATATGATAATTCCAAGTTAAATAATTTTGATGCAATTTATATTTGAAATATATTAATATAAATCAACGTTTTGCGAGAAAAATTTCGATTATTATTATTATTATTGTTAGTAGTAGTTGTAGTAATACTAGTAGTAGAAATATTATTATTATTATTATTATTATTATTATTATTATTATTATTATTATTATTATTATTATTATTATTATTATTAATCAAGACGGTTCAGACCACAGTACAAGTGAAATTTGCTAGAACATAGGAAGAATCCCGGAAAGCTGATGATATTTGTCATCACTCAGTAAATCCATCAGGTCATTACTACTGTACTGAGTTTGATTCTCACTCAGTGAGAATCAAACTCAGTACAGCCTAATTTGATATGGTTACCTAGTATAGAGTCTTGGTAAGCAAGATGGTTTACCTCGGCAATTGCTTGTATAGTGTGTTAGATCCTGGGAGAAAACCCACTTCTGTAACTTTGCGCTAGACTATGCTAACCTTAAAAACAACAACAACAAAAAAAAAAACACAAACAAACAAAAAACAACCCCCCCCAAAAAAAAACCAAAAAAAAACAGCACTCTCCTAAAAAATACAAAACAAGATCAAACAAAACAAGACCTACCTTAAATGGTTTCTTTAACTTTGGCTTGACAACCACTCTAAGAGAAGAAAAACTCTGAATTAACAGTAGCTGTCTTCTGCTTCACATTCAACCTGTACCATATCCTGTCTGTGTTGGAGAGCCTGGCTAAATGCATCTGTTAACTGTTAATTGTTTTTCAACTTATAATTAAAAAGTTGCAAATTTTTCAATATCAAGGGTATGCGATATGTCCACGAATCCTTGTCAGTTACGCTATTAGGTTAACTTTCGGGGTAATAATCTTGGGCAAGGTATGAACCCTCGTATCCCCCAATTGGAAGTTAAGTGGTACCACTACTGTCCTTCTACAAATATAACATTAGCATTAAATAACCCATGAAAGTTGATAGGTTTTTAAAGCAAAGAAACCAAACCAAATCCTAGCGTCATTTGCTCTCGATTGTCATTGCGCCTTTCTTACTAAATATCAGTACATCCTTACTTTCTTACTCAGTATCAGTATATCCTTACTTAGTTATTAATTATCAGTACATCCTTACTTTCTTACTCAGTATCAGTATATCCTTACTTAGTTATTAATTATCAGTACATCCTTACTTTCTTACTCAGTATCAGTATATCCTTACTTAGTTGTTAATTATCAGTACATCCTTACTTTCTTACTCAGTATCAGTATATCCTTACTTAGTTATTAATTATCAGTACATCCTTACTTTCTTACTCAGTATCAGTATATCCTTACTTAGTTATTAATTATCAGTACATCTTTACTTTCTTACTCAGTATCAGTATATCCTTACTTAGTTGTTAATTATCAGTACATCCTTACTTTCTTACTCAGTATCAGTATATCCTTACTTAGTTATTAATTATCAGTACATCCTTACTTTCTTACTCAGTATCAGTATATCCTTACTTAGCTGTTAATTATCAGTACATCCTTACTTTCTTACTCAATAGCAGTTCATCCTTACTTACTTATCAAATATGAGTACATCTTTACTTTCTTAGTATCAGTGTATCCTTACTTATTGAATACCAGTACATCCATACTTTCTTACTCAATAGGAGTACATCCTTACTTCCTCATTGAACATTAGTACATACTTAATTTCATATTCAATATCTGTTTATTCTTAAGTCCAGCCAGGTGGGGCTGTTGAATATGTCAACTGCCTCTCTACAGAGGGGTACGACCCCCTCCCACAAACGTATAGCCAGGTTATGACTTGAAATTATCAAATGATGAGGCTCCAGTTAAGGGCCTTTGGAGAATGTGAACTAACTCTTCATTGCTATTACTCTCAGGTCCACTCTGACTAGAAGTTGTTGTACCAGTTAGGGTCAAATCAGTGGGTCAAACAGAAATATTTTATCATTTCATATACTTGAAACCATTTATTTCTTTTCAAACAAATGATTGGTATTAAAATGAATTATTCTGCCCGATCTTAATAATTCTATCGTTTGGATAGTTTCCATTTGTCCTCTTATTTCCAAGTCTTCCAATCCCTTTACTAATCTTTTAGGAATTGTTCTGAATGTACCAATTGCAACTGGGATCACCGTCATCTTCATCTTCCATAGCTTTTTTAGTTCTATAACGAGGTGTTAGTACTTACGAGATGCATACGATAAGTTTCCAGACTTTTTTCGTACAGGCATTTAAAATTGTCGTAGACTCTTGAAAATTCAGTACGTTATTGCTATATATCTTATGAGATGACTGACCAATTTTTATGATTCCAGGTTCAAATGAACAACTACAACAGTAATTGGAGTACACCCTACTAAAGCATGATTGTCACAGCTGGAGAATTTCAAAAATGCAATCTGGACGTGAGGATACTTTAGAAGAACGATAAGCAATAAAATTGTGTTTTAAACTTGGAAAAAATGCCACAGAAACGTATGTAATGCTTCAGACTGTTTTCAACCATCTTGCATGAATCGATCATCAGTGTTTGAGTGGCATAAGAGATTCAAGGAAGGCAGTCAGTCTGTGAGGGATGATTAGAGGTGTGGGAGGAGTAAGGAAGTCAATACACCAGAGTTGATTGGCCAAAGGGTTAGGGTTACTATGTTGAGGTTTTCAGGGAGTTCAGGAAGAGATTCCTAAGGAAGAGGCCAGCACCCTTCAAATCAGGTCAGTAGCATTTCCACCAGGACAATACAGCAGTCCACAACTCCATCCTTGTCACAGACTATTTGAGCAAGATGGGCATCAAGACAGTTCCTTAGCCTCCCTATTGTTCAGACCTTGCTCCCAATGATTTTTGGTTATTCTCTAAGCTCACAGGCTGTCGTTATGAGACAATTGATGAGATGAAAGAGGCTGTGACGAAGGTCATTGACATGCTCAAACAAGAGGACTTCCATGTGGGCTTGCAGAAGTAGTTGGAACGGTACAGGTGCATTGCAGCCGGAGGAGATTACTTTGAAGGGGACGAGAGTTTCATGTGTGTACTATCAATAAAAGTACCCATACGAAAAAAGTCTGGAAACTTATCATATGCACCTCGTATCTCTCTTTTCGCTTTATTTCAATTTTACTCTGTGATCAACCGTGATGGCAAAGTCCACTATACGGCAAGTTTTCGTTTTTGTTGAATATCTCTAGGTCTAGTCGTCTGACCAAGGTCTGTTTATATGTCAAAATCCAAGAGAACTTTCTTGTTCGTCTAAGGTACTGTACTCTGTTCTTATTTTTCTTAAACTCTGCTTTTATGATGGCATCTTCTTCCAAAATTATTATTATTATTATTATTATTATTATTATTATTATTATTATTTTACTCCTTGTGAGTTTTTTACATCGGCGTGAGTGGATGGTTTTCACTGGAGTTTGAGTGAGAGGAAGTTTCCTAAAGCTTATTATCATTATCATTATTATTATTAATATTATTATTATTATTTCATTTCATTTCATTTTAAGTTTTATTTTCGGTTTCTCGAGTCTTTATCCAAGACCGAGAGTTAGAGAAGGCAGTGATTATATGTATCTGATGTTTCATCTGTACATTCGTGCCTTACCTTTTTTTTATCGCATTGATCGTACTCTCATGAGGAGAAGAGAGTACAATATAGTGTATTGTTTTGTATTTCCTAGAGTCAAACACTGCCAGATAATCTATTTATTTTTTCATTATTATTTACTCATTGAAAGTTTTCACATAAGCGTTAGCTGATGGTTTTTCACTGGAGTTTGAGTGACAGCAAGTCTCCTGAAGTCTCTAGGATTCTTCTCGCTATTCTGGCCGTTCTCAAAAATGCTGTCGTTTTGATGGTCTCTTCTCATCCTCCAACTTCCAAGTCCTTCAGTTCCTTTAATAATCCTTTAGTTACTGTACCCAAAGCACCAATCACAATTGGTATAATTGTCACCTTCATGTGGCATAGTTTTTTTTTAATTCCCTAGCAAGGTCGAGGTACTTATCCTTCTTTTCCCATTCTTTCTGCTTTATTCTGTGGTCAGCCGTAACTGCAAAGTCGACAATTTTGCAAATTCTCTTTTTTTTCTTTTTTGTTGATAATTATAAGGTCCGGTTTTCAGGCTTAGATTTGGTGATTCGTTTGATGTCAAAGTTCTATAGGAGTTTGTGGGTGTCATTCTCTAGGACAGATACTGGGTTTTACATATACGATTTGTTCGTATTGTCAAATGTTAATTTCTTGCACGTCTCCCAGTGGATCACCTCGCCGACCCACTCGTGTCTAGTCTTATACTCCTTCTGTGCTAATTTGTTGCATTCGCGTAGTATGTTATTGATGGTTTCGTCTCTATTAACACCAAGCCAAGATTTGCTATTTTGTTGCGTCTTATCTATTCTCACTTTGATATAATTGGTTCTTATGGCGTTATTTGGTGCTGCTATTAGGAGAGATTCTATTTCTCGCTTAAAGTTTCCTTTTCTTAGTCAGGTCCAGGTTTTATCGCGTAAGATGTTGTTTATTAGTCATTTAAAACGCCCATGGAGTTGTTTTTCTTTCCATTTTTGTTCCCTAGGTATTGTCATTCTGTTGTCCATTATGTTGTCAGTATCGTTTTTAATGGCTCTAATCAATTCTCCTGCGTGTTTTTCTATGTAGTCCTAGAGTCGTTGTATCGATACGTCAACGGTGTCTTCAATACATATTGTCTATCAACGTCATCTATTTGATGCAAATCCCTTATGCATGGCCATTAGTTTTCTTGTTCTTTGGTCCATTTGCTTAAGTTCTTCTCTGGTCCACTTCAAAAAGAGTCCCGCATCTCTAACGATGGTGCAGCCCAGATATTTATTCCTTTGATAAGGTTTCTATGAGATAGTTTTGTCTCGAGTTGCTTTCTAGTTCTGAGATATTCTTTGTTAATTTTTTCTTTCATCTCCACTTGTTTGATGGTGTCAGCCTCTAAGATGCCCAAGCATTTGTATGTTTCCTTTTCTCCAAGCGTTCTAATCTTATCTCGATTTGGCAGTTCCAATTCAGTCAGACAGATGTTTGCCACTTTTCATTACTAGCATGGTACATTATTCTATGCCAAATTCCATTCCTATGTCCTGACTGTATATTCTAACTGCGTGTATTATTCCAGATCTTCATTTTTACTAAATAGTTTGATGCCATCCATGTACATTAATGGATTGATGTTTTCCTGCGATCAACTAAGTTTGTATCCGGCTGTGCATCTTCTGAGTATGTGGTTAAGTAGGATCATGGCAATTATAAAGATGAACAGTGATAGTGCCTCTCCTTAAAAAATACCTCTTCGGATCTTTGCTTCAGTTGGGCTTCTTCCTCCTGGTGTCAATTCCACTTTCCTGGTTTTCATCGTTTTCTCGATAAAGTTTGACTTCATCTGATATTTTGCACATTTTGAGACAGTTTATTATACAGCTTTGCGGGACCATATCATATGCCTTTTTGTCGTCAATCCAGGCCACAGCTAGATTTTTCTGTTTGGTATTGCTCTCGTTTAGAATTCATTATTATTATTATTATTATTATTATTCATCCTTGAGAGTCTTTCACATCAGTTTTAGCTGGTGGTTTTCACTGGAATTTGAGTGACAGCAAGTCTCCTCAAGTCTCCAGAGCTCTTCTCAGTATTCAGTCCGTCTTCAATAATGCTGTAGTTTTGATGGTCTCCACTCGTCTTCCAACTTCCAAGTCCTCCAGGGCCTTTAATAATCCTTTAGTTACTGTGCCAAAAGCACCAATCAAAATTGCTTTAATCATCACTTTCATGTTCCATAGTCTTTTTTAATTCTCTAGCAAGGTCGAGGTAATTATCCTTCTTTTCACATTCTTTCTATTTTATTCTGTTGTCAGCCGGACAGCAAAGTCGACAATTTTGCAAATTCTCTTTTTTTGTTGATTATTATAAGGTCTGGTCTTCTGGCCGAGATAGATTAGGTTATCCGTGTGTATGTCAAAGTCCTATAGGAGTTTATGTGTGTCATTTTCTTGGACAGGTGCTGGGTTGTGCATATACTATTTATTCGAATGGTCAAATGCAAATTGATCACTATTATTATTATTATTGATTTAGTTTTTTGTTTTTCCCATTTTTCTTTAAGGGCATAGCACAATTTTCTATGCCTAATTTTATTTCTACACCCTGGCTGTATGTTCATATTGTTTGTATTGGATTCTCCAATTATTTTACGCCATTGGGAGTTTCTTCACCCCAGCGTTAGCTGATGGAATTTCTCTGGAGTTTGAGTGACAGCAAGTCTCCTCAAGTCTTTAGGACCTTTCTCAGTATTCTGGCAGATCTTAATGCAGTAGTCTGGATGGTCTTCACTTGTCTTCTGATCTCGCAGTCTTTCAGTCCATTTAACAAGCCTTGGTGAATTGTTCCAAGTGCACCAATTTCAACTAATATCACCGTCAACTTCATTTTCCACATTTTTTTTATTTCTCTGGCAAAGTCTAGGTACCTATCTTTCTTTTTGCTTTCTTTTTGCTTTCTTTTATTTTTATCCTCTGGCCAATTAGAACGGCCATATTATTCTCTTTGCGATTATTTCACAACATCTCTAACTGGACAAATATCTAGACCTTAACAGAAAACTGTAGACGTCATAGAAGATGAAGGTGACAGTGATACCAATGAAAGTTGAAATACTTGGAACAAAATTTGAAAACGAGACTGCATGAACTGGAGATAAAATGAGAAGACCTTTCAGACCGCAGCACTACCGAGATCAACTAGAATATTTGAAGTGTCTTGGAAAGCTGACGAGATTTGTTGTCACTCATATTTCAGCAAAAACCACCACTTACTCTACGGGCGAAAAAGTCACAAACAGATACTTCAAACCAATGAGATTTTGTACAAGAAGACTTTTGGCGTGGCTAAGAAAAAGAAAACTCAAGAGAGAAACTGAATCTCTTAATGGAAGCACAAAATAAGGCCACAAGGACCAACTATATCAAAACGAAAATTGATTATACGCAACAGAATAGCAAGCGTTGACTAAGTTGAAATAGAAGTGATACGGTTAATCACATAATAAGCAAATGCAGCAAACTAGTTCAAAAGGAGCATAAGACTAGGTACAAATGGATGGCAAAGGTGATCCATTGGAAATTGCGCAAAAGATTAAAGTTTGACCATAGTGACTAATGGTGTATTATTCACAAAGTAGAATCTGTTCTAGTAAATGGGACACACAAAATTCTCTGGGATTTTTTGATAGAAATGGATCACCGAATCTTGGCTAAACGACCAAACTTAGAGTTAATTAACTAGAACAAAATAACTTGTCATTTAGGGGAGTTTGCTGTTCCAGGGAACTACATAGTAAAAAAAATGGAGAAAGAAAAGATAGACAAATACCTGGCCCTTTCTTTGCCCAGTCGGATTGGGCTTTAGAACACACCGACTGCTTCTCTGCGGAGGGGTAAGACCCTGCTTCCAACGGGTTTCCTGGATATTACCCTAAACAATTTGATGGTGAAGTTCTAGTAATTATGGAGCTTTGGGAAATGCAAAGTACCCCTTTATTGTCATCTCTACCAGGTCCACTCTGACAGGTTCCTATCCCTGGGTCAAATAGAAGTAAGCTGAATTGTTTGAAATAGAACTGTTTGACTAAAATGAATTGCTTGAAATAGAAATATTTTTGACAATTAAATTGTGTTCTTATGCTAAACAGAATTCTTTGAAATAGAAGTGTTTATTTGCATAAAAATGGATTTGGCATTATATAACGTACAAAGATTGACATGCCATAAAACCCAAACAAACAAACTGGACCTTGCCAGAGAACGGAAAAAGCTGAGGGATACGAGGATGATGATGATACCAATTGTAGTTAATGTGGCCTTCAAAGGCTTGATAACAATGAATCTTCTCAGGACTCCAGAACTTTTCTGAGTATTGCAACCAATCTTGACAATTCTGTGGTCTGGATGGTCTTGATTCTTTCTCTGGTTTACAATTCTTCCAATCTTTTTTCTAACCTTTCCAGAACTATTCCAAGTACACCAACTACAACTGATATCCCCGCCCCCTTCATGATCCATAGTTTTTTCAGTTCTCTGGTTGTTGTATAATATAATGAATGAATGAATGAAGGAATCATAAGTCTTTTTCATAAAAATATAACTCTCTCAACTTTATTTCTCGAAAGGGCCGAAACTGGCGTTAGAGTGAGAGAGAGTGAGTGAGAGAGAGAGAGAGAGAGAGAGAGAGAGAGTGAGAGACAGACAGACAGACGGAGACAAACGGTGACGAGGGTGAACTACTATACTGACCCTTAATTAACCACACTGTGCCACACCAAGCTAGGTGGTGACTGCTCTCCGTGACTGACCGCTACTCTGGGGTACTTGTGTAAATATAATTTCATAATGCCTATGCAGTGTTCTACCGACACTGATTCCCTGAACTGTTTACACAAGTGCGTCCTGCAACCACATTGTTTAAACAGCTGAAACATCTGGCTCTGCCACGGGTCAATATGCAATATGGTAGGGTGTTGGTATTTGTCTATCTCTTCATTTTATTTTATTTTCACTTTGCGGTCTGTTGGAACGGCAAAAACAACTCGGCGAAAAGTTATTTTTTTATTGTTAATTTATGGCCAAATTTTAATAATTTGCACAATTTCCAAAGGATTATTATTATTGTTATTTACTCCATTAGAGTTTTTCACATCAGTGTTAGTTGATGGTATTTCACTGGAGTTTGAGTGACAGCAAGTCTCCTCAAGTCTCCAGCAATGCTGTCATTTAGATAGTCTCTACTCGTCCGACAACTTCCAAGTCCTCTAGGCCTTTTAATAATCCTTTAGTTATTATGCCAAAAGCACCAATCACAATTGGTACAATCGTCATTTTCATGTTCTCTAGCAAGGTTGAGGTACTTATCCTTCTTTTTAAATTCCTTCAGATTATTATTATTATTATTATTATACTCTTTGCGAGTTTTTCGTGCCAGTTTTAGCTGATGGTCTTTCGCTGGTCATCTCAAGTCTGCAGGACTCTTCTTAATATTCTGACCGATCTTAATAATGCTGTAGTTACTATAGTTTTGGCTCGTCGTCCGATTTTCAACTCTTCCAGCTCCTTTTTCCAAGCTTTTGGGGATCATTTCAAGTGCACTTATTACAACTGGTATCACCGTCACCTCCAAGTTCCATAGATTTGTATAGTTCTCTTACAAGGTGCAAGTATTTGTCTCTCTTTTTACTTTATTTGATTTTCTCCCTGTGGTCCGCCGGGACAGCTAAATCCAATATTCTGCAGGTTCTCTTTTTTTATTATCACCAGGTCTGGGCTTCTTGCCAGGATTCGGTGATTTGCTTGTTTTTCAAAATCCCAGAGAACTTTGTGTGTCTTATTCTCCGGGACGGATTCTGGTTTGTGCATATACCATTTATTAGTATGATTGAATTTCAATTACTAACGAAATGTCTTATAATCCTTTTACGCTAGTTTGCTACATTCGCTTATTATATGATAAATCGTTTTGTTTCTAACACCACATAACTTACATTTGCAATTCAGATGAGTCTTAAGTATTTTCACTTTAATATTGTTGGTTAATTATGACGTTGTTTTGTGTTACTATAAGAATAGATTCAGTTTCTTTGTTAAAGTTTCCCTTTCTTAGCCATGGGATATTTCGTCAGTTTGCTGCTTAAAATATCCATACAGATGTTTTTCTTCAAATTTCTGTTTCCTACTTATTGTTTTTCTGTTGATCTTATTATCATTATTGTTGTTGCTGTTGTTGTGAAGCCACATGTTACATACTGGCTTTGTATTACATATCATTTATAGGCATAAAGTATATAACCTACTTCCTACTTACTTTCTCTTCGTTCGTTCGTTCGTTTATTCATTCATTTGATTTAGCTCATATTCCTTGTTTCTTTATTTTCCCACTCATTACATTCATTTCTTCCTTTATTTCAATTTCCTAACACCCGTCACCGATTTATTCCCAACTGTATTCATTCCAACCAATCTTCGTCGTCGTTGTTGTTGTTGTTGTTGTTGTTGTTGTTCTTCTTCTTCTTCTTCTTCTTCTTCTTCTTCTTCTTCTTCTTCTTTCTTTCTTTCTTTCTGGGGAAAAGTGTCCTATTAAACATTTTCATTTTCCGCTCGCCTTTTTCCAATTAAATCTACGCTCAATTCCCCTCTCCTTTATTTTGATTCGTCCATTCCCCCAAACTCGTCATTCTTTCAACCGTCATCTTTCTTGTGCTCACTCACATCCTCTTGTGTGCACTTTCCAACGCTTCTCATTTCAGATGTCCGACACCACACTTCAATTGTCCTGCTTCAAACCTTCCACCACTGTTGTTTTCTTAATCTTGCCAAACGTCTAAATCATGTTTAGGTGACACAATGACGAACGATTAGCAAATTCAGGACATCTCCAGCGTTGGGTAGATTGCTGGAGAAGGATTGGGTGCAGAAAGAAGGAAGGTGAATTGAAAGTGCTGGGAAGGAGAGTCAAGGGGCTCAGTGAAGGCTCACTTTAGAAAAGGGAGAACCAATCCCTGGAAGACAAGATATAGTTGACTGAAGTGAATGAAAATTGAGTTCATACTGAATGCACTGACGCCTGGTTGGAGTCTGATGATGATCAATGCATGTAAAATGCTTGATCAATGATATCATTGATTTTCCTGAAACCTGAGAGATAATTTCTTTTAAAAATATCAACCATTATATTTACTATGAATGATTTTCTGTTATTGTACACAGCAAAATAGAGAAAAAAAACGAGAGAAAAGTTGTCTTGCTTTAGGTAGAATCTACCTGCTTGGAAAACATGACAACCTTAGCTACAAAGCAATTTAAGAAAACAACTTATCATATTCTGTGATCATCCACTGATATAATGGCAAGGCTTGACACTTCTTAACTCGAAAATTAAAGGCACCAATCTTCGTTCGAAAGAGAAAGTTATTTTTATACCAGAAAATACAAACTTCAGTATCGCACATAAATAAAATATTTTTACATAAAAAGTTAATTTTCATCGAAACAAAAGATACGATAATTTTATTATTCATTGTGGAACATTATACAATTAAAACGGATATTATTAGGGATTATTTATAAGAAAAAATTTACTGCATTGAAATTCTAGGACCAAGAGAAAAACAAGTTTGATTTGAATATGAATTTACTTTCATGCGTTTTGCTTAGGAGTGTTCTTATATATATATATATATATATATATATATATATATATATATATATATATATATATATATTTATTTATTTATTAGTAACTGATGTTCAAAGCCATAGATTACAGCAATAAATAATACCAAATAATATCCGTTTTGATTATGTAATTTGCCTCTTAAAATAATAAAATCCTCATATCTTTGATTTAGCAGAAAATTTTCTTTTAATAAAGAAAATAATTATTGGAAATGTTTTATTTATGGGTAAACTTTATGTGTATATTTTAGTGTACAACACTGATACGATACTTAATTAACTAACCTCGGGATAAAATCGAACACTTAGAAGGCCCACCTATTATACAATCATAAGTGAATATTATCCGATAAAAACCTATATCATTAGGTATTATCTATTACCAAACTCATCTGAATTGGATCTCCAGTTTGGTTTCTTTGTTGAACGGCATATTAACCTTCTTTGGTTATCTAATATCAAATTACAACAGGGATACTATAAAACTCATAGCTGGGTGGATAAGAGCGTTCATGCTCTTCCCAAAGGGTGGAAAGTGAACGTAAGGGTGCGACTAGGTTTCAAACTCGCTTACGTCGAGTCTGCAGGTCTGGAGAATTGGGGAGTGTGACACACCCTCTCATGGTCATTACTCCCAGGTACACTCTGACCCGGAGTGTTAGTACCTGTTAGGATCCCATTAATGGTTCGAGCATGTATATTAAAAAATAAGTCATATTCTATAGGACCGCATACAACCCTACTCCGCAAAAAAAAAAAAAAAATCTTTAGAAACAACACAAAAATGTGAATATGAACGTTCAATGAACTTGATTCTTTAACATTTAGGTATAGAAAAATCCTTGAGGGTTTGAGATACCGTTTAAATCAACCAATTAGTTCACCAGAAATCTGTAAATATAATGGGAAAGGTACTTCGTACAGTGTAATGCTTAACGAGATCGGTTAAAAGATTTATAGGTTTGCTTCAGACTGGATACACTACATTTTTCAACTTATATCAAGCTTGCCCATTTGGCTGGGGCTGTAGAATACACTGACTGCTTCACTGTAGAGGGGTAAGCCCCCCCTCCCACATGAGTGTCCTGGATATAACGCTAAACAATCTGATGGTGAAATTCTAGGAATGATGGAGCTTTGGGGAATGCGGAGTAATCCTTTATTATCATCGCTCCCAGGTTCACTCTGGCCCGGAGTGGTAGCACCTGATAAGGGTCCTGTCTATGGGTTAAATAGAACTAAACTGTGGTTTCTTGATTTTACTGTTTTTTTGCATTTAAACTGCGTATTTATGCTAAATTGAATTGTTTAGAATAGAAATGTTCTGACATTTAAACTGACTACTTAAGCTAAACTGAATAATCTGAAATAAAACTGTTTCGACATTAACTCTGTGTATTGCCCAGTCGGCTGGGACTATAGAATATACCGACTGCTTTTCTTCAGAGGAGTAAGACAACTGTATTTACATTTAAACTGCGTGCTTATGCTAAACTGAATTGTTTGAAATGGAACTGTTTTTGACATTGAAACTCTACTTACACTAAACAGATTTGTTTAATATAGAACTGTTTTGACATTTAACTTTGTGTAAACAAAACCTGTACTTATACTAAACTGAATTAGCTCAGTTTGACTAAACTGAATAGCTTGAAATAGAAATGTTTTTGATAATTAAACTGTGTACTCATGCTAAACTGAATTGTTTGTAATAGAATTGACCATTTGCATAGAAAAAGATTTGGCGTTAATTAACCTACACAGGTTGATATGCCATAAAACCCAAACAACCAACATCGTATCAAGCTAAACTCAGCTTACTGAAACAAATTGTTTGGAAATAAAACCATGATAATTTTGTTGTACTTATCAACCAAGTGATTAGCACATGCCTTGGAAAATCAACATTCAGTATCCTGGTTTATATTTGAACTTGAACCTTACCACTTCAGGTAAACTGTGAAAAATAGTTTCTTGCATCGCAATTAGTAAATAACAATTTGTGTCCAACAGTTTATTGGACGTGCTCACTCCACTTAAAAAGGATAAAAAAAATTCTTTTGTCACTGAACATGATTCTGTGGTTAAGAGAGTTTAATATATAACAGTCTACATATCAGAAAACTACGGATGTAGAGGAAATTAAAGTGGAGAGAAAAACATAGTAAAGCAAAATCTGTCAGATATTGTTGCACTTGAAGATGGAAGTCATTTTGGATGGGTTAGGAAGTGGTGGGAAATCTGACATGGTTTTGGCGGGAAGGAGAAAGATTATTATGCAGGATGAGCGTTGTGTTTGTTCGAGAATGGTATTACTGAGTTAATTCTCCAATTTTCTCGAATACCAGGTTTGCAGTTATGGATTAGACAGTCTCGTTTATGGCGACGGCCTTTCTAGTCGGCTGCATCTTGGTGATTACTGCAAGTAGCGCAAACAAATAACACGAAGCTTCATTAAGCATTCACTTTCTAACGCTGGCCGTCCACTTTCAACGCCATTAGTTGTGAAAATAAGTTGTTATTATTATTATTATTATTATTATTACCTAAACCAGAGGACATTACAAGGTTTAATTAATATATGCAAATATTATTCTTCAATGTCTGTGCGTCTATGTCTGTCTGTAAATATTTATATACACACAATATATATATATATATATATATATATATATATATATATATATATATATATATGTGCGTAGTTGGGCCGCAGTCTTTCATTTTTGAATAATTCAAGATGCTTAAATATATATATATATATATATATATATATATATATATATATATATATATTGAATTACATCGAGCACATTTTCGCAAAATTTTCTTATCTGCATTTAATTCTTATTATATATACATATATATACGCACGCAGACACAGATACAGATTCATATTCATATATATATATATATATATATATATATATATATATATATATATATATATGTAATGAAGACAATGGAAGTAAGAAAAGTTTAGATTTTGTTAATTGTTTTTATTTTGTATCTATCTATCTATATATATATATATATATACATGCTTATATAAGAAAATAATTTCAAATAGGAAAAGTTTGTGTAAAAAGTGTTCAAGGCAGAGCAGATATAAGACTAAAGAAATACTATTATTATGAAAATTAGGTGTCTGTTACATAAAATTTCATGTGGTGTGCACAATCATCAGACATACATTGGGCATAACATATGAAACTTCATGAAATACATATCTAAATTTAAGAATTAAAATATTTCTTTAGAATATATATATATATATATATATATATATATATATATATATATATATATATATATATATATATATAAAAGCCATCTACAAAGTTCTAAGCTTCACCATGAAAGAAAGCTATTGCAGGATATTTTTGTTGTGACAACACACTACCACTTCTTATAAACTTAGAAAAACTTATTCAGATTTCAACCTTAATTTTCCTGTTGGTAAGACACATGCAAAGGTGAGAGAGGTGCAACAAGTTTAAAATCTAGGTGAGGCTTTGCATTTTTTGAAGACCGTCGTGTATCTATATGTAAGGCTTGGAATAAAAACTGACTGTATGAGTAAAGAAATACATCACTGAGAATTTAAATTTTATTCGAGAAAACCTACTCAACACTGAAAAAAAAAAAGGAGAGAAGCGGAATTATAACATTTTTTTAACTGAACTGATACAAAAAAAAATCAACAATTAAAAAAACAAGACAAAGAAAAACAAAAACAAAAAAAAAACGACAAAAGATCAAAATCCACTCTTCCCCTCTCCGACCTTCCAACTTTGTCCTGTATATGATATTAAATCATCTGATGGTGATCATGAATATCCATTAAACTGTGTGCAAACAAATGATTAATTGTAAATATAATCACTAGTATTAGATACCAATACTTGAAACCATCTAATTGTGGGCAAAGAAAAAATTTAGTTCTGGCTGTTAAAAAATGTCATCTATAAAATGTTTAAAAATCATATATAATTGATATATAAATATAAAGAGGATTTGGCATTAAATAACCTACAATGGTTGATATGCCATAAAACCAAACCAAACCAAACCAAATCACATATATTTAATATATATGAATTAAAAGGATTTAGCATTAAAGAACCTACGATGGTTGATATGCCATAAAACCCAACCAAACCAAACCAAATCATATATATTTAATATATTTGTATAAAGAGGATTTGGCATTAAATAACCTACAATGGTTGATATGCCATAAAACCAAACCAAACCAAATCACATATATTTAATATATATGAATTAAAAGGATTTAGCATTAAAGAACCTACGATGGTTGATATGCCATAAAACCCAACCAAACCAAACCAAATCATATATATTTAATATATTTATATAAAGAGGATTTGGCATTAAATAACCTACAATGGTTGATATGCCATAAAACCAAACCAAACCAAACCAAATCATATATATTTAATATATTTGTATAAAGAGGATTTGGCATTAAATAACCTACAATGGTTGATATGCCATAAAACCAAATTAAACCAAACCAAATTAAACCAAACCAAACCAAACCAAACCAAACCAAACTATTGTGTTCAAAGATAAATTGCGCTATGTTACAACATTTTTACTTTTTTTCTGGGCAAATGTTAACATTTCTCAATTTCTTGTGCCTGAATTAAAGGGGAAGTACCTATTTTACTGTCCTTCTTTTGTATTGTGGTCTGATTTACGGAATTTTCAGTTTTACCCATTTTTTCAGAACATTGAAGGTAGTACTGATAGATAATTTTCTGTTCATTTGTAAAAATGTTTGTATATGTTTAATATAAATATACATTCATATATTGAGGCAAAATCTTGCAAATCTATGCAAATAAAATTATGTAAATCTACCAGTTGTTTCATAGAAAATAGGTGAATATCTGTATTGCATAATTGAAGGCACAAAAACAAAATTTGAAGGAAATGATGGTCATTTTCTATCCTTTGCAGTATAAGGAATTAAGAAATAACACATGCTATCCAGGAAGAAAAACTATGCTAAATAATATTATTATGCATGAATTGTTTTCGCAAATTGTTGAAGATAAATTACCTAGACACACAGATGCGCGCACACACACGCACAAACATAGACAAATATATATATAGAAAAAGCAATATAAAGGAAGTTTTACAAAGGATTATTATTATTAATATTCTTCTCATTTAAGATTTCTTCCCTGTAGTGTTAGCTGATGTTTTTCCACTGGAGTCTGAGTGATAGCAAGTCTCTTCAAGTCTCCAGGACTCTTCTTAGAATTCTGGTCGATCTCAAGAATGTTGAAATTGGATGGTCTCTTCTCGTCCTCTTATTTCCAAGTCCTCCAGTCCATGTATCGATCCTTTGGTGACTGTACCGAGTGCTCCAATTATACTTGGTATCACTGTCATTTTCATGTTCCATAGTTTTTCAGTTCTCTAGTAAGGTCTTGGTAAATTTCTCTCTTTACGGTTTCTTTTAGTCCTACCCTATGGATCACTTTTCGTCAGGCTCTTCTTATTGTTGACAATCACTAGGTCTGGTCATCTGGCGAAGATTAGATGATCTGTTTTTATATCAAAGTCCGTGAGAATTTTGTGGGTCTCATTTTCCAGGACGGATTCTGGGTTGTGTATGTACCATTTGTTCGTATGATTAAATTTTAACTTCCTGCACAATTCCCAGTGGATCATCTTCCCCACCCAGTCGTGCCTAATCTTATACTCTCTTTGCGCAAATTTACAGCATTATGTGATTGATCGATTCGTCTCTGTTCCCACACAATCCACACCTGCTATTTTTGTTGCATCTTGTCTGTTCCTGTTTTGACATAGTTTGTCCTTACGGCGTTGTTTTGTGCTGCTATCTGAAGATATAATCATTATCATTGCTATTTTTATTATAATCATTATCATTATTTCCCATGAAAGTCTCTTACATCAGCGTTAGCTGATTGCCTTTCATTAAAGTCTAAATGACAGTAAGTCTCTTTAGGTCTCCATGACTCTTCCCAGTATTCTGGCAGATCTCAATAATGCTGTAGTCTGGATATTATTATTATTATTTACTCATTGAAAGTTTTTCACATAAGCGTTAGCTGATGGTCTATCACTGGAGTTTGAGTGACAGCAAGTTTCCTCAAGCCTCCAGAACTCTTCTCAGTATTCTGGCCGTTCTCAATAATGCTGTAGTTTGGATGGTCTCCGCTCGTCCGTCAACTTCAGTCCCTTGAATAATTCTTTAGTTACTGTGCCAAAAGCACCAATCACAATTGGTATAATTGTCACTTTCATGTTCCATAGTTTTTTCAATTCTCAAGCAAGGTTGAAATACTTATCATTCTTTTTACATTCTTCCACTTTTATTCTGTTGTCAGCCGGACTAGCAAAATCGACAATTTTGCAAATTCCCTTATTTTTGGTGATTATTATAAAGTGTGTTCTTCTGGCCGAGATTAGGTGATCCGTGTGTATGTCAAAGTCCCATAGGAGTTCATGTGTGTCATTTTCTAGGACTAGTGCTGGGTTGTGCTTTTACCATTTATTGGTGTGGTCAAATTTAAATTTCTTGCACATTTCTCAGTGGTATTATTATTATTATTATTATTTAGAGAAAAATAGATAAGGTAATCCAAGTAGAAGTCGACACCAGAGCGTTTTCGTCTTAACAAACCATTATCAGCACTGTGAGAGTAATATTAGTGATGTTAAATCAACGATGGATGTTTAAAAATGTAAAAATACAAAAACCTCGGGGCAAATTTGTATATCAAGAAAGAGTTGGTCATTTAATTAGTGAATGTGCGTTTGTTTTTTAAATTACATCATTTGACTTATTAGGAATATTGTTTAGAATTTATGTTAGTTTGTTTATCGAGAAAGATTTCGAATTAAAACGGTGAGGAAAAAAAAAAGAGAATAAGAAAAAGTGTAAAAATATGACACGTGTTGAATATATTAACAAGAAATGGAATATGGATTTGCTCAAGTACGGAGAAATATTATAAAAAAATCCGGATGAGTATTTAAGGAATTACAAAGTGAAATCGCACCGGTCTCGAAAAATGATCGTTGTATACGAGTTTTTCATATCAGTTTTAACAGGTAGTTCTTCATTAAAGTTTAATTGACAGCTCGCCTCCAATCCTTTTTTAAGTATTCTAGCTGATTTTAACGGTATTGTTGTTTGGATAGTCACAGTTTTTTCCATAATCGGCAATTCTTCAAGTCTCATTTCCTGGTCTTTGTGAACCGTTTCAAGGGCAACAACTCTTATTGGTTTCACCATCAACTTCATGTACCACAGTTTGTTCAGCTCTCTGGCAAGGTCAAAGTATTTGTTTTCTTTTTCCTTTTTCTCATTTTTGTTCTGTGGTCCACAGAATGACAAAATTCATCTTCTTTTTGTTAATTAAAACTACGTCTGGTTTCCTGGCCGGGATTAGATGATCTGTTTGTATATCAAAGCCTCAGAAAATCTCATGCGTTGTTTACATATCATGACTAAACTTTAATCTCTTGCACAGTTCCCTGGGGATCACCTTTCCCCCCGATACATGACTGTTTTTGCATTTCTTCTTTGATGTATTTCCATTGGTTGAATTCGCATATCAAGCAGTAAACTGCTTTCACACCAGTTTTAATTGTTGATTTCCCCCATGTCCAATTGCTAGCAATTCTCTTCGGGTCTTCAAGATTCCTCTAAGTATTCTTGCCGATTTTAGTAGTGCTTTAATCTAGAGGGTCCCGATTCTTCCCCTGGTCTTCAATTCTCTCAGTCTCTTTTCCAGTTTTTTTGGAGCCGTTGCAAAAGCATCGTCTGCAATTGATTACCGTCACATTATTATTATTATTATTATTATTATTATTATTATTATTATTATTATTATTATTATTATTATTATTATTATTATATACTCCTTTAGAGTTTTCCACATTAGTGTTAGCTGATGGCTTTTCAGTGGAGTTTGAATGACAGCAAGTCTCTTGAAGTCTCCAGAACTCTTCTCAGCATTCTGGCCGTTCACAAAAATGCTGTCATTTGGATAGTCTCTACCAGTCCTTCAACTTCCAAGTCCTCAGCGCCTTTTAATAATCCTTCTGTTATTGTGCCAAAATCACCAATCACAATTGGTACACTCGTCACTTTCATTTTTCACAGTTTTTCAATTCTCTAGCAAGGTCGAGGTATTTATCCTTCTTTTCACATTCTTTCAGTTTTATTCTATTCGACAATGTTGCAAAACTTTATAAACATATAAACTTAAATCAAAATAAATAGAAACACATATGTGTAAGATAACAATAGTATGTAAAATAAATAGACAAAATTGAAGGATATAGGTAAAAAGTTTGGCTGCAGTTTTAAAATATATAAAAATATTGGCAGCCTTTTTGAAGTGCGATTTTAAAAATGTTTCACTTTCACTGGTATTGCAACCTGGTGTGGTCATGGGGGTGCCACTCATGTGGTTTGTCTTGGGAAGGAATAGACTGGGGGAGCACATCCCTCTCCAAGTCATAAAATGGTTTGATTTCAGAATGTTGCGGATTACCATACCTTGAAATAACGTACGCCACAAGCACCTCCTAATAACAATTTCAACAAAATGAAAAAAAATTGAAGTTTCAAATGACATTTTCAAAACGCTTCTATCATTTGAACAAAGTGGCTTATTGAATTTCAAATCATCTACGAGCTTTATGAATACTCTGTATATTAGAACAATACATTGTGTCATTGCAGTATAATAAGAATTTCGTTACAAAGAAGCCAAACTTAAAATTCTTAAATATCGAACTATAGATGGTTTGAGCAATTTAGGTCGTTCGATGTGAATTATACAGATTCGCCTACGGAATAAAAATATGGAAAACTGTCGTGGTTAAAAAATAAAACATAAAAAACGAAAGATTTTTATGCCTGCTCTACGTATATATATATGAAAAGTTAGAAAATCAATAGAAGGAAACAATAAATCTATTCAAGCAAAAGAGACCATCTATGAACTTTTTGAGTTCAGTTTTTGTAACAACGGTCTATGATGCTGTTGATGCTTCTATTTAGGGTAGAGTGAAGGATTCTATCATTTCATATTTATCTCCATTATAAAGAAAATTTGGATTACTGCAAAATGATGTTAACTTTGTCGCAGATCCCAACAAATTATAATTCAGTTGTAAACTGGTATGGAAATATTTTCTTATTTACATAATTTCAAATGCACTGCTCTAAAAAAAATCTTGCTATGATTAACCATTAAAAAATATTTGTTACATTCAAGTATAATGATGATTTTAGGTTTGGTTTGGTTTATTTGTTTAACGGCATATTAACTCATGGATTATGCAATGATAGAATTGAATTGATTTCTAAACGTTTAATCAAAACCATAACTATATTTTCAGTATTCTTTGTAATTCTTTGAAAAAAATGGACTGTTTGTTTATAATCATTTCTTTGCACACAGTAATAAATTTTCATGTATTCCTATCTAATACTAATAGTCTATACATAATTATAAGGTTTTAAGTCCTATTTAATAATAATCATTTCTTTACACATAGTCATATGTTTTCCCGAGAGTAATAATCCTTAGTAAATTATAATAGCTTCAATTAACTATTCTTAATACAACTAATTTGCACACAGTTATATGATATAATGTATTCTTATCTAATATTGATAATTTTTTAAACAGACCTATTTGACTCGGAGATAGGATCCTAACAGTTACAATCAATCCAGATCAGAGTGGACCTGAGAGTAATGGCAACGAATGAGTACTCCATAATCCTCAGATCTTTAGAGATGGAACCTTATCACCAAATGCAGTTTAGTGACTCATCAATGACACCCTATTTTTGAATAGTGGGGGTTTTACCCTTCAGCTGAGAAGGTATTCAGTGTATTATAATCCTTGTATTCTAATCCAACACTAATACCGAATTTGTTTTGATACTTTATAGGTTTGGCTATCGATCATGCAAAGAGGTATAGAATATGAGGAGAAAAATAAGTTGTACCAATCTTCCGAATATAAGGTAAGATTAAGTTTTGCCATTCGTAAAATACATCATTTAAAACTTAACTTTTTAGTCGGGCTCGAAAACTGATCTCTGGTGTCAATACAAAATACATTAACCACCCAGCAGTTGCTATGTGAATTTTATAGTAATTTTCTTTTTTAATTTCATTATCTAAGAAAACAATATCAAAGAACTGATAAGATTAAAGCCTGCTTTTATTATTATTATTATTATTATTATTATTATTATTATTATTATTATTATTATTATTATTTTATTTTATTTTATTTTTTTAATCTCACTTATTTTTCTTTTTTAATTTTTCTTATCTTTAAGCTATTTTTTCTTTCTTTCTTCTTTTTTTTATTAACTCATATAAATTGCTTGTGGAATATAGGATTGATAGTTGGGGAAATAGTCTCGTTCAGAAAATCTCTTAAGAAAAAGCAATAGCCGACACAGATTCGCACTAAGATAAAAACGTCATAAAAGATGAATACCAAGAAAAAGATTTGAAGCTTCGATGTGGATTCTATGTAACTCTAGGTCACTTGGCTCCTGCAATACCCACAAAATATCATCATCATCATCATCATCGTCATCATCATGGTCACTTAGAAAAAGAATATAGAAAGTAACAATCATGATAGGATATATATATATATATATATATATATATATATATATATATATATATATATATATATATATATATATATATATAAATAAATATATATATATATATATATATATATATATATATATATATATATATATATATAAATAATACTCTATAATTAATGAACTATATAATTTCTTTTTAAAGATAGTTAATAAATAAATGATGGTGAAAGTAAGTTGCAAAGTACTTTACAGAGAATCCACCGTGGCGTGGCGTGGCGTGGTGGATAACATATTGAACTACGACATCATAGTAAGTTAGTTCGAAATACAGTCACGCTATTACGTTTACCTTCGTACAAATACCCTTGGGAAATGTATGAACACTTTATCCTATAGTGCAATTGGATAATTAGTACCACTGCTGTCCATCTACAAGGAAAGTTTTAGCATTGAATAACCTATGGATGTTGATATGCTATTAAACAAAGAAACCAAACCTAAATTTTGATTAAACTGAAAATAATAAAAATTAGAAAAATAAAAAAAAAGATGTTCGTGAATGAATATGTAATATCAAAATTAAGTTTATTCTAAAATCTATTTGGTCTAAATTAAAGTAAAGTTTCTTATTAATTTACGGGTCAAAACAAATCAAAATATTAGAATGAAGACTTTGTTAATTTTGGTATATTTCCAAAGCAGAAAAAAAAATAGTAAACACAAAGAAAGGATCAAAGAAACTAGTTTAAGGATATTTGAAGAGGTGGGGGCGGAAAATTAAAAACAGATGGTGAGGAGAATGGTAAGAACAGAAGATACATTATAAATAGGCGGAAGAAAAGGAATGAAGATAATTAAACAAGAAGAAGAAGAAGAAGAAGAAGAAGAAGAAGAAGAAGAAGAAGAAGAAGAAGAAGAAGAAGAAGAAGAAGAAGAAATGTTGATGATAATGTTTGTACTGATCATCATGATATTTGATAAAAGAAGGAAAAAAATCAATGATATATTTGGTTATTTATAAGGAAAAGAAAGATAAAACGTGATATTTTCTTTTTTCTTTGGAAGATATATTGGTGTCGGATTGCAACCCAACAAAAATTCCCCTTTGCAATAAAAGTAAAAAATAAATAAGTAATATAAAAAATAAATTGATTAAAAAATAATTTAAAAAAGCCAGGAATAAAAAAAACAAACAAACAAATAAAATAAAGTAATACATCAAAATCCTCTCGAAAAATCTAATATAAGATAAAAAATAAAAATACAGATGGAAAAAATCTAAAAGAATTTAAAACAGATTAATTTAAAAACAGATTAATGAGAAATATCTAACCATTTTTTTCTAATTTAGTATTCTTAATTTATTAGAGAGAACGTTATCTCTTAGCGTACATAATAACAACTGTATTAGGATGGATAGATGAAATAGCATTTATTTGACACCATGAAAAAACAAAGCAAAACAAAAACTTTCAAAACACCCGGAAATATCAATAGAGAGTCACTTTAAAAAACTTTAATTTTGTAAACAGACTTCACTTAGTGTCTTCACGCCAAATAACTAACACTTCACCGTGTAACGTTTTAATTCATATTTAGATGATCGTTTGTTTTCAATTACTTCTAGATGACATTTCTATTGAGGTATAATTGTACCCCTGTGCCTCTGAGTGTACGCATGCAGGCGACTGGGCATCTGTTTAGGTTGACGTTTGAAATAATGAAAATGATAATCAAAAATAAATTCATAACCTAGTTGATCACCAGAGCAACCACACACACACACACACACACACACACACACACACGTATATTTATATATATATATATATATATATATATAATATATATATATATATATATATATATATATAATATTGCAACATCTAAGAAAAAATTGCAACAGCCAAAGATAAAATCGCAAGATTCAAATATGAAAAAGAAAATTTCAACAACCAAATATAAAGTTGCATAAACGAGAGAAAAAAAAAAAAAATAGCGACAGTCAAAACAAAAATTGTAAAACAACATTTAGAATAACAACATAAAATCGCAACAGCCTAAACTAAAATCGCAACAGCCAAAACTAAAGTTGCAGCAACCGAAAATAGAAATAAATAAAATAGATTTGCATCAACGAAAGACAAAACTGCATCAGGATAAGATTTCGATAACAAAAAA
>OY757916.1:74773565-74801065 GCA_963585895.1 Sepioteuthis lessoniana | reverse complement strand
TGTTTTATTGTAAGGCCAGCCATATTGGATCACGTTCGTGCGAAAGTCTCCCTGAAATAATGGAATGATCAAAACGATAGGAGGAGAATGAATGACTCTTTTAGAAAGAAAATCCCTGCTTAATCAGAACTTTATGGAAGTGGGGTACATTTTCGGAAATTAGATTGATTTAAAAGCAAGAAAGATTTTTCAGTAGAATTTTTTTCGTTTATTTTGAATCGTTTTCTCTCCTTCACAAACACTTGCTACACTCATCTATTCTCTCAATCTCCCTGTCTCGGTTTGTCTGTCTGTCTCTCTCTTTTATATATATATATATATATGTATATATATATATATATGTGTGTGTGTGTGTGTGTGTGTAAGTTTACTCGAGTGAATATCCAAACGCATACACACATATATGTATGTGTGTGTATATGTATATATATACGTGTATATGCGTGTATATATATGCATATTTAATGAACGTATATATACACATATATGCGTATACATGTATGTATATGCATGTATATATAAGTATGCATATATGCATATATATATATATATATATATATATATATATATAATCAGATATATCCAACATTCAGTTACTCTTCCATTATCTCTCACTTTTTCTCTCTCCATCTCTCTCTGTATATATATATATATATATACTTGTAAATATACACGCACATATGTAATATACGCGTATGTGCGTTCGTGTGTGTGTATGTGTGAGTGAAAAGCGTCTTCCTATCTAGATAAATAGAGCTACACCAAAGTTATAGAGTATACTCCATCAACAGCTTATTCTTCCTGTTTTTCATGATTTAGACTCATACATACACCAACACACGAAAAACATCCATCAAGTTGTAACCAGGTAATAAGTACACTGCATTATTTATATAGAAAAATAGATCTATCTATCTATCTATGAAATCAATGCATATCGGTACGAGATAGGTTATTTTGTATACGATGTAATTTTTGAGTGCTTCAACAAAATACAAAGAGTTAGTACTGTATATCTCACCTGCTAGCCAATTTCCGGAGCCGGTGAAATATCGATGTGTATTGCTATATGATAAATTATTGTGTATATGTATGTACATATTCTCATTCGTGTTGCAAATTAACCCACGTACTCTGTAGACATTTATTTCAGAGGCTGTTCAAGAGACCATCTTTGACGAAAACTATTTGAAAAAGAACGCTATGACGAATCAACTTTAAACGGGTCAACGTTAAATGGGACATTACTGTAATTGATTTTCGTGTTTGGGAGAAGATTGTAACGAGATGGTTTCGTCTTACTTTGGTCACTTGTTCATCCAAAACTTCTTTTGGTGGTTCGGCAACATTACATAGAAAATGTTATCTCAGTTGAAAGATCAAAAAAATTATATTATCGATAAGAAAAGGGACTTTAACAGAAAAAGCTAATTGAATGCATAGAATTCTATGTGAATATTGTGACGATGAATAATGATAATCTTTATGTATATACTACAAGACATTTTCGTTGGGAACATACAATTAAATCGACAATCTTGAAAAATATGAATATACAGCGGTTCAAAAAACCTACATAAATTAATGCGATTTTATTTTTGTTTACTGTGTTTCAGTGCTGTAAAGTTTGATAATGAATAGTGTATTATCATATCTGTTTTCATGTAATAATATTCCAGTAGAAATAAAAGTACAACACTGAAAAATATGAATAAGTAGCACTGTTGGAGTTTAAACTGCTTACTACAATGTCACATTATAAAAATATGTATATAATTTATATGAATGTAATTTTATGGTAAGGAAAGTGTTGCAATCTAAATTTAGTTTGGAGAAGTGTTGCAATTTAATTCTTGGTTAGTGAAGCGTTGCAATCTAATTCTTGATTGGAGAGGTGTTGTAATATAATTTTTGGTTGGAGAGGTGTTGCAATATAATTTTTGGTTGGAGAGGTATTGCAATATAATTTTTGGTTGGAGAGGTATTGCAATATAATTTTTGGTTGGACAGGTGTTGTAATATAATTTTTGGTTGGAGAGGTGTTGCAATCTAATTTTTGGTTGGAGAGGTATTGCAATCTAATTTTTGGTTGGAGAGGTATTGCAATATAATTTTTGGTTGGAGAGGTGTTGCAATCTAATTTTTGGTTGGAGAGGTATTGCAATCTAATTTTTGGTTGGAGAGGTATTGCAATATAATTTTTGGTTGGAGAGGTATTGCAATATAATTTTTGGTTGGAGAGGTGTTGCAATCTAATTTTTGGTTGGAGAGGTATTGCAATCTAATTTTTGGTTGGAGAGGTATTGCAATATAATTTTTGGTTGGAGAGGTATTGCAATATAATTTTTGGTTGGAGAGGTGTTGCAATATAATTTTTGATTGGAGAGGTGTTGCAATCTAATTTTTGGTTGGAGAGGTATTGCAATCTAATTTTTGATCGGAGAGGTATTGCAATATAATTTTTGGTTGGAGAGGTATTGCAATATAATTTTTGGTTGGAGAGGTGTTGCAATCTAATTTTTGGTTGGAGAGGTATTGCAATATACTTTTTGGTTGGAGAGGTGTTGCAATCTAATTTTTGGTTGGAGAGGTATTGCAATATAATTTTTGGTTGGAGAGGTGTTGCAATCTAATTTTTGGTTGGAGAGGTATTGCAATATAATTTTTGGTTGGAGAGGTGTTGCAATCTAATTTTTGGTTGGAGAGGTATTGCAATATAATTTTTGGTTGGAGAGGTGTTGCAATCTAATTTTTGGTTGGAGAGGTATTGCAATCTAATTTTTGGTTGGAGAGGTATTGCAATATAATTTTTGGTTGGACAGGTGTTGTAATATAATTTTTGGTTGGAGAGGTATTGCAATATAATTTTTGATTGGAGAGGTGTTGCAATCTAATTTTTGGTTGGAGAGGTATTGCAATCTAATTTTTGGTTGGAGAGGTATTGCAATCTAATTTTTGGTTGATGGGTAGTTTCAATATAATTGTAGCTTGGAGAGGTGTTGGAATCTAATTTTTGGTTGGTGAGTTATTGCAATAAAAGTTTTTTTGGAGAGGTGTTGCAAGCTAATTTTTGTTTAGAGAGGTGTTGCCATTTTCTTTGTGGTTGGAGAGGTGTTGTAATTTAATTTTTGGTTAGGGAAGGGTTGATATTTTATTTTTGATTTGACAGATGTTGCTATTTAATTTTTGACTGGAGAGGGTGTTGCAATACTATTTTTTGGTGGAGATGTGTTGCAATTTAATTTTAGGTTAGAGACCTGTTGAAATTTAATTTTTTAGAGAAGTGTTGACATCTTACTTTTTCTTTAAGAACTGTTGTAATTTTATTTTCTATTTATTTTTTGCTTGAGAGGTGTTGCAATTTAAAGTTTTAGAGACGTGTTGCAATTTTTTCGGATTTGGAGACATGTTGCAGTTTTATCTTTTAGATAAATGACAAATAATCCACGAAGATTGAATTGTCATTAGATTAAAAAAAAATTCCATTATGTTTTTTTCTTTCACCTTCGACTACGTTTGCCAACTTTACTTTTTACTTTAAATCGAAAATCCAAACTTCAAAAAAGATATTTAAAGAATCATTTGAAATAATTCTTTGACTTTTTAATTATATATTTTTTAAAACAGTCTATGAGGATTGCTACAGTTTGTTATGTGTTTGGCACCAAGTAAATTAGAATAAGTCCTATATAAATGGTGCCAAATTACAATTACATAATATTAGGTTTTTCATGTAAAATATGAAAGGTATATTTGATATACATGTTTGGTACGTTACAAAATAAGATACACTAGTTTTTTTTATTGTGTACACTTTTTTATACAAATATTAAACTAAACTAAACGCACAGCTACACACACGCACGCACACATGTATTCATATATACGACGGTTGATCAAAAGGTTCTAAGTCTCAACGAGAATTAAGAGCCATAGCTGAACATTTTTGTTGTCTCAATACTCTACCATTTTTTATATAACTTGAAAAACTAATTCAAATTTCGGTCTTAATTTCAATGAAGTTTTTGCCAATACAAATGTGAGAGGCGCAAGAGATTTTGGTGAAGTTTAGAACTTTCTGAATGATTCTCGTTTATATATATATATATATATATATATATATATACAGCTGAATAAGATATTGGAAATTATCACATTTCTCCTATGCTTTATATTATATGATGCTGGTTATAGTTGATGAATAAATATGTATTGAATTTATGCGTTGATTTTAATTTTATTCATTAACTAATAAAACTGATTTTTATTTTGTCTATAAATATGCGTAAATTTTGTAAAGCTTGCTCTGAAAAGTTTGGTGATTTGTCTAAGAAAATTTATAGTTCTTAAAAACTTTGAAATTACATCATATCCAATCTTGTCCTCAAGATTAGAACTAGCCATCGTCAAATCATAATCTAAAAGAGATAGCAATTCCACTAACAGTAAGAAAATCAACTGTAGTTGTCAAAATCTGCAGATTCATGAGAATGATTGAAGCCGTAAACGGCCCCAAAAACAAAAAAACAAAAAAATACACAAAGGGTAACTAAAAAAAAAAATTCTGGACGTTACCAGTAAACCGAAAAAATTGTGACATTGAATAACATCATTATGAGACCATTATGAACAATCTTGAAGAGTATTAGATTATTACAAGAATTAGAAATGAAAGGAAAAATTGCTGTCATCCAGACGACCGTATTACAAAAATCGGTGAGAATATTAAAAAGAATTTGGTGCCTCTTTCAGTGAAATAGTTTGTTCGGTACTTGGCAGACGATTATTAATGATTCAGATTCTCGGTGAATGACTTATATTCTGGTTTGGTGCCAAATTAAGATAAGTGCTGTTAGTTAACTGAAACCTTTCTACCAGGCTAAGCAAAGCTTAGTAAATAATGTCTATTTAAGTGATTTGATTTCCTGTGAGAACCTCCAAATCTTTTTGGCGGGAAAATTCACCTAGTAAACACTATTGAGTAAATTGACTATCCAAATCTCTATCCCATGAGGAGGTACGCGTAACGTTTGTCTTCAAGGGAAATGAAATTTGCAACCCGAGTTCAAATCCTGTTTGCTTTTCTCTTTGCACTAATGCCATTAAAAAAGGCATGAATCCATCTATTCTGCTCCCCTTCAGCAGTGGGTAAATAGTAGAGCAGACTGGTTTCTTCATCCTTAGACAGAAAGAAAACTATGATTTCAAACCAGCTTTACCCAAAAATTGACCTCGTATTACATCCTGCCAGTGGCCACGGGTCTGGCACAAGGCTACTTCTAGGTGATGCATTATCTCAGTCTCTCATCGCTTCTTTTCAAGATTGTCCATCGATAAGACTTCATTACGTCTAAACAACATGTCATATGGCTTTCTCTGCCTCTCCACTCTGAGTAGTTTAACGCAAGGTCTGAGCCAAGAGCGCCGTGAAAACTAGTGGCAGGCTTCTGTGCGTCCTGCTTGTCTACTTATGCGAGGGACAAACCCTGTCATTTTATGTATATCTTCATCGGATGAATAGTGAGGGCGAAAAAAAGAAAATATCAATTTTCTCTTAATTTAGATTTCAGTAATTTGTGGCTGACGTGTGTAATATCGGGATTATTAAAAATATTCCCTATTTGAATCTCGAAAATAGGTTATTCTTATTTAGATTTTTACTGAGACACTTTTGATGATTGACAGGTTCTGGTTTTGATCTGAATTTTGCTTCTTCACTTCAAACCATTCGGAACACAGCGACCTGTTAAAACGATATACTTATCTTTTGACTGCTTTAGTTTAAACAATGACAATATTTGCTTTTCTTTCTCATTAAACGATTCATTTTTGTCAAACTTTTTCTCCTCAAAATAAGACAATTTTTATCTCCACCTCATTCCAAAAATCCACTACATCGTTGACCCTATTCTTCCCCATCTAAATCGGTTTCTTTTTTCTTGTTAATAATATTTCTCCGACTGGTCTCCGACACCGTAGGGTTAAATAAGTAGGCTGAAATGAAAAATGAAATAGACATGAATAGGTGGAGGAACTGATTCAATAGAAAGTGTGCAAACGAACTAGGTTCCAATGTATAAACCAAGAACAAAACTTAGAAATAAAAATTGTAAAAAATTTTGGAATTTTGTGGTTCCAACGGCCCGCCATTTTCAAGTTGAAACATCAGTTTTATTTGCTGAAAATAAATAAGATGATTTAATGTATGATATAATGTGGCTACCTTATTCAAGAACCTAAAGGCCACGTGAGAAATGCTGACAAATGCCTTCATTATAATTCTTACAAACATGGGACCTGTTTCAATGAATGTCGTAAGGGAAGTAGTAAGTAATTACCCAACCCCACCATCACGAGCAGAATGTGACACAAGTTCATTTATTAAGTGGAGTACATGCAGAATTTTCTTTCTCCAAGACTGGTTGCCTTACCTAGGCGACAGAAGCCAGTTAGACCTATTTATCGATAGATGGATAGAAAACAATTGGGTTCGGGCTTTTCCAAAAGGTATTTACATGAAGTAAAACTCAAACAGTCCTGTCCCGGTTTTTAACTCGTGTCACCTATTTTATTTTCTACAAAGATAACATTTCACTACGTTCACTTCCATGTGAGAAGATTTGTAGAAGTGAAAATTAAAAGATGAACCATTTAGGCCAAATCATTGCAAAAAATCAGAGTGTTCATTTAATACTTTCACTTCTTTCTCAAATCCTCCAACTGATCCAGTTTATAATTCTACTATTCTTGGCACGAATCCAAGTGCGCCAACAATTATGGGAATGACCTCAAGCATTCATGCTTCAGTTTTCTCAATTATAAAGCAGAGTCCTGGCATTTTCCCACTTTTTCGCTTTCTTCTTCCTTCACTCTATAATCTGGTTGATACAGCCTTATCTTGGACTGAGTTTCCAACTCTCTAATATTTGGTCTTTTTTGGATGGGTGGTTTGTCTGGATATAACAAATTCCAGAGTATTTTACTTTTTCTTTTCGAGACCAGCATCTGGTTTGCGCTGATAAGATTTTTTTACATAGACAAACTATTCATTAAGACGATTCCATGCTTATTATTTTTCTCAATTGTGTAGTCTGGTTGTAGATGTCTTTTAGCAAGCTTGTTGGATTTTCTTTCTTGCTACATACGTCGGGGCTTAAAATACACAAAAAAGAGTGAACTGTGTATGACTCTAAAACGGCATCTGATGGTGAGGCTTTTGTTCTGGAGATCTGGGGAATGTGAAGAAATCATTCATTGTCATTACTCCCGGGTCCAACTCGAAGTGGTTGAATAAGTTAGGTTTCTATCTATTGGCCGAATAGAACTATTTAAAAATCATTCTTATTCGATGATTGAGTGTCCACTTCAAAAAAAAAAAAAAAAAAAAAAGAAAAAGAAAAACTCTTAAGAAGCAAATATACAAAAAATGTAAATATTAACGCGATTCCCTTACCGCTAGGCATAAAATAACCCTAGACGTGTTGACATGCGATAAAAATAAATCAAACATTCAATCAACTAAATAGTACGTGAAGTTTTGTAGGTTTCTTGTTGTTGTTGTTGTTGTTGTTGTTCTTCTTCTTCTTCTTCTTCTTCTTCTTCTTCTTCTTCTTCTTCTTCTTCTTATTATTATTATTATTGATATTTTACTCATTTGAGAGTTTTTCGCACCAGCGTTAGCTGATGGTTTTTCATTAGAGAATGAGTGACAGCAAATATCCTCAAGTATCTGGCAGATTTGGCAGATCTCAGCACTGCTGTATTTTAGATGGTCTACACTCATCTTATTTTCAAGTCCTCCAGTTCCTGTACCAATCCTTTGGTGACTGTACCGATGGTGCCAATTACAATTGGTATCACCGTCGCTTACATTTTCCATATTTTATTTTCAGTTCTAGCAAGTTCTCGGTACTTATCTCTCTTTTCGCTTTCCTTCAGTATTACCCTGTAGTCAGCCGGAACTATTCGGCCGGTTCTCTTTTTTTTTTTTTTACTTTCACTAGTTCTGGTTGTTTGGGCGAGATTTTATACTCCGTTTTTTTTTCATGATTGTGATTATTATCATATATTCTAATTATTAACCTGATGAAGTGTTATCGTTGGAAATCAAGTGACATTACCCCAAAATTTCCTAATACAGTCAAAAAACGCCCTTCATCATTGACTGGTTCCAAAAGTCATGACGTAACCCAGGTTTTCATGTAGACTGGACGTTATCAGCATCGTCATCATCAAGACGGGCTCATAGCACCGAGTTCCCTGACTCTTTCTTTATCCCCCCTCTCTCTCTCTCTTACTCGCCATCCGCTCCTAACGTCTACTGCACTTGGCATGCCCTCTAGACTATGTTCGCACCGAGCTGATGGATGCAAGTTCTTACGGGTCGGCCAACACTTGTGAGTCTATGTATAGGAGTCCATAAGAGAACATAACTTATGAGTTTGTCCTTACTTCACTAGCAATACCAAGCATGTCCTTTTCACTTATTTGGATGGTTTGTGAGATAGGAGGTAAGTGGCCGAACAGCTGCTGTTTTAGTGGATTTATTCAAAACGGCATGCTGCACTCTTGGGGAAATAACCATGAAGCTTTTTCTTGATTCAGTCCAAGTGGTACAACCCTATAGTTGTACTGACACAGCAACAGCCTGGAAGAAATCCTGTTTTATTCTATCAGAGAGATCAGATTTTCATTTGATCGACAACGAGTCAATAAAAGTCCACGCTTGCTCTATCCGTATGTTGACAAAGCTTTCAGTAGATGAGATATTGCTTTCGAGGTATATGAACTGTTCAACTAAATTCCACTTAAAATGGAGATGGCTCCTTGCTATTTAAATTACGTGAACCCTTTTTTTATGAACACCAAAAACATACTTTTGTCATATTACTTCAAGAATTAAGAACATATATCATCATCATCATGTCGTGCCGCCAGCTCGGATATCCTTGAAACTCTCTCGCCACATTTCCCTATCATTCATCGCCTCTGGCAGGTCTTCTGGGCTACATCCCGTATCCTCACACAGCAACTGTATGTATGTTCTAGCTGGTCGTCCTGCTTTAGCTCGGCCATATGTTGGGGTCCATAAGAACATATATAATAAAATTATATTATTTGCCTTGCGATTTGCCCTTATGAGTAACTTAAGTATGACATCAAAAACCTTTCAATTAATGAAAACAAAATGCAGAAGATTACTCTCTTTAAGGAATTAAAGAATTTAAAATAATATTTTAGTCCTAAGTAATAAGGAATTACGAATAAAATTATTTATTTCTCGGTCTAAATATTTTATTGAAGTGTATATACACTTTTAAGGTATTTTTATTGTATTTTAACTTCCTTTTCGCTTTTATTGTACATTTTTATGTATTCTATTTATCTTAAATATATATTTAAGCACATATTTATTAATTTCATGTCTTTATGCTATTGTGACCTTCGTGCCGTTGCTGAATGATGTATCCTCAGACATAATAACGCTCACTGAACTGAAATTTAGTTTGAAAAAGTGATGTAAAGTCGAATTTGACACAGGGCAAATTGACGTAAAGCATGGTATTACTGTATCCGAAATGATTTTACAGATGCATAAATGGTTTTGCTATTTCTTCCAATATTCAGTTTTTTTCCAACTTTTCTACAAGTATCTTCAAGACTGTTCCAAGCGCTCCAATAATTATAACTGCATCAGTCACTTCATCCAGATTCTGGCAAGTTACGAGTATTTTTCAATTCTTTAGCAAGGCCCAGGTATTTGACCAATTATTTTTCATTCAATTTTGTGTTTTGTTAGAACATTAACATCTAGTAAACTTTGTTCATTTTATTTGTAATCATAAATCTGGTCTTTAATTCCTATTTGTATATTTGGGATGTATTAGACAATTAAATTGATATTTAGAAGTTAGTTATCTTACTTCCCACAAATTCAGAAAGGATTCAACTGTTAAAAAAAAAAGAATATTATTTTATTGAATGGTAATGCAAAATGGCAAACTCTAAACTTTTAACAATGTTGAAATTCATCTTCTACAGCTAACAGTAAGCCACCAACAACATTGTACCGCTTTTTTTTCACGGCTTTGATTATGCTGAATTTCTGGACCAAAGTATCAGCATCGATCAGAAAAGAAAAGTAAGAAAACAGATAATTTTTTCCCATGTAATATTTCTTGAACATAAAATTTTTGAAAATAAAAAACAGTTCCTCTGTTCTGTAATTGTTAAGTTTGCATATTATATATTCCAAACGCAAAATATGACAACTATCGTGGAACAGAAGTAGTATATCATATTTTATGTATATTAGTGTATAAAAGAATGTGTTCAGAAACTATTGAGACTGCATAATAACCTTTTTAATTTAAAATCAAAATGTTAGATTTTAAATAAAGATGTGTGCAATGCTGAATGATTGATATATCATAGTAATGATGCCTAGATAGCAATCTAGACTTCTACACGAGTTAGAACGAATTATCAAAAAATATGAAGCCAGATACTTTTTGAACTGAAAATTTCTTGCAAATGCAACATCCTCCATACGCACCCGATCTAGCCAGGTGCAACTTTTTCTTGTTTGCTAAATTGAAAACTCATCTCATGGGTAATACTTGAGGACAGAAGATATTGAAAAGAAATAGAGCGGTGCAGCTTTACATTATTTAAAGAGAGGCATTTAAAGGAACTTCGACGAATGAAAAACTCTATGGAATAAAATTTACAAATTCCAAAGAGACTAATCTGCAGAAAGTTAATGTTTTATTCATTGTTCATTTCTGTGTTGGAAAAGACAGCTTTAGACTTGATTAGCTCAGTCAGCTGGAGCTGTAGAAAACATCGACTGCATCTCTGCAGAGGGGTAATTCTCCCCACCACAACGAGTGTCCTGATAAAGACACTAAAATATCTGATGGTGAGACTTCAGTCCAGGAGCTCTAGGGAAGGTGGAGTACCTCTTCATTACCATTACTTCCAGGTCCACTCTGACTCGGTCCCATCTACAGATCAAATATAACTGTTTGACCATTTAAATGTGTACAAACAAATAAGTTATGTTAAATTGAATTGTTGTTGTTACAGAGCGATGCTTGAAACCATTTAACTGTGTGCAAATAAAATTATTGGTTTTAGATAGCAATTCTGATACTTGATGGAGGAGTCCCAGTGGTGTAATGGATAAAAAAATCTCTGCAGAGGGTTAAGACTCTCCCAACGAGTGTCCTGTATATGATACTAAACGATCTGGTTCGGGGTATGTGAAGTACCTCTTCATTGCCATTGCTCCCAGGTCCACTCTGATCCAGAATCGTAGCACCTGATAGGGTCTTATGTATGAGTCAAATAGAACTGTTTGATATTTAAACTGCGTGCCAACAAATGGATAGAACTACGAGGTGCATACGATAAGTTTCCAGACTTTTTTCGTACAGACATTTAAAATTGTCGTAGACTCTTGAAAATTCACTACATTATTGCTATACATCTTATGAGATGACTGACCAATTTTTATGATTTCAGGTTCAAATGAATAGATACAGCAGGAAATGGAATACACCCTACTAAAGCCTGATTGTCACAGCTGGTAAATTTCAAAAATGCAATCTGACACTTTAGGAGAACGATATGCAATAAAATTGTGTTTTAAACTTGGAAAAAAGGCCACAGAAACGTATGGAATGCTTCAGACTGCTTTTGGAGCATCTTGCATGAATCGAGCATCAGTTTTTGAGTGGCATAAGAGATTCAAGGGAGGCAGGGAGTCTGTAAGGGGTGATGGGAGGTGTGGGAGGAGTAAGGAAGTCAAAACACCAGAGTTGATTGGCCAAAGGGTTAGGGTTAGAGTTACTATGTTGAGGTTTTAAGGGAGTTCAGGAAGAGGCCAGCACTCTTCAAATCGGGTCAGTAGCATTTCCACCAGGACAATGCACCAGTCCACAACTCCATCCTCCTCACTAACTATTTGACCAAGATGGGCATCAAGACAGTTCGTCACCCTCCCTATTGTCTAGACCTTGCTCCCTGGGACTTTTGGTTATTCCCTAAGCTCAGAGGCTATTGTTATCAGACAATTGAGGAGATGAAAGAGGCTGTGACGAAGGTCATTGACACGCTCACACAAGAGGACTTCCATGGGGCCTTCCAGAAGTTGTTGGAACGGTACAACAAGTGCATTGCAGCCGGAGGAGATTGTTTCGAAGGGAACTAGAGTTTCATGTGTGTACTATCAATAAAAGTGTCCATACGAAAAAAGTCTGGAAACTTATCGTATGCACCTCGTACATTGAGTTATTAGAAAAAGAACTTTTTGACCATTTAACTATATGTAAACAAATGACTGTCTAATTGAATTTTTTGTGATACATAGTAATATGTGGTACCATTAAACTGTGTATTAATAAATGAATAGTATTGAATTGAATAATAAGAGTTAAATGGCAATTTTTGTAAGTTAACCCTCAACAAACAAATGATTAAAATGGAATAGAATTTACAGTGTTAGATTGCAATAACTGAAACCATTTAACTGCAGAGAAACAATAGCAATCCTAGTGGGCAAACAAATTAGTTCAACCTCATTTTGAAAGTGAAATTATCGACATAATATTTACTTACAAATCATATATGTACATCTACCTATATGTGTGCAAACAAATTATTGAACCCATTCAACTGTGTGCAAAGAAAAAATGAGCTCAGGATCTAAAACATTATCAACAACCAACAAAGATTGATATGCTATAAAACCTAACCAAACCTAACCAAACCAAACTAAACCATTTCATTTTGTGCAAGTGTTATATATTTACCCGAACCGTCAATCAAAAGATGCACCTGTATAAATAAACGGAAGAACAGCAGAAGCAGGTGGATGTTAAACAATAATATAACCAGGTGCGCAGATGGTTCGAGTCAGTTGGGGATAAGAAGCCGAAGTGAGAGCCAGCGACAGACAGAGGACTTTGGGCCCTCAGTGACCTACGGTTGAGCAATCCAGCCAAGATGAGAAAGAGGTGCTGCTATGGTCAGAAGAACTTGGATCAAAATAACAGCCCGTCCTTGTCTCCACTCACCTCTCACATACAAGAAACATCACCCTTTCAAGAATAAAGTGTGAGAGATATATTTTTTTTTATAAAGAAGTGTATTCGTTCATTCATTGAAGTTCGTATATAAGGTTTGATTATGTTTCTGTATATTTGTGTTACGGTATACAACACAAGCAAATGATTGATATTCCACAGAATTATTAGTATCAAATGGCAATAATTGAAACTATTGAGCTGTGTACAATTGATAGCAACACTTAATTTTGTGCAAACATATTCGCTCTTATTTATTTAAAGATAAGATTACCTACGGAATATTCACTTACAGATTATATACATAACCATTTAACTATGTAAAAAAAGAAATGACTGAAGTTAAATCAATTGTTAGCGTTAGATAGAAATGCCTAAAACCATTTAACTATGTACAAACAAATAAGCTCTGACCCATTCAAAAATGTTATCTGCAAACTATTTGTTTACAAATCATATATATTTAATGTATATGTATAAATAGGATTTGGCTCTAAATAACCCACAAGGGTTGATTTGCTATAAGACTCAACCAACCATTTAATCTTGATTTTTTTTCATACATCACGTATCTTCCCAACACTAAATGTACAGACTACAGATATTGTAATATTTTTCCCTTAAGATTACATATTATATGACCAAACTATTTTTATGATAGAAAGTAATATCTAGTTTTTGTTATACAAAAGTTCATGTGTCAATTTGTGCTATAGTTTTTAAAGGTAAAGTTAAAGTACTGAATTTTAACATGACTTGTTTACTGTTATAATTATAAGAATTACTATACTTGTATAATGAACGAAGGAGTCCCTGTGGCGTAATGGTTAAAGTGCGGGACTCTGCTTGAAGTAAGTGAGTTCAAACACACGGCAATCTTTCACTTTCGGACACACACCTTCGGTGAAAGTATGAACCTTCCTATCAACGGATTAAATCATATCATTGCCATTCTTCTGTTAAATAACCCACGAAGATTGATGTTCCATTAAAGAAAGTAGTTGTGACAAAAAGATCTCTCAATTTTAGTTTCAGAAGTGCTACTCTCTTTTGTTAGTAGTCGTATTAGTAGAAAGTAGCTACGACTATAATTACTACTACCACTATTACGACTACTATTAAAAGTAATGTGCGCACACTGCATGTCTGGATAGCCTTTAACGAGTTCTAGGGTAACAAAATTCATGATAAAAACACAATAACGCTATAATAATGTCAGCATTTATAGGAATTTTAAATCAATAATTAAGTAACGGCTACTTCAAGACTTTCAAGGTACTATCACCAACACGGACTTTCGTCACGACCACCACAGCTGCTGCTGCTTCTGCTACAGCTACTGTTGGGGATAAAACGAAAATAATAAAGAAGGAGATAACACTAGTGTTTTTATAGAGACTCTATTCTCTTATCACCTTTTAAATGATGATAACAGTTGCACAGCGGACAAATAGAAACCAACAAAGAAGTAAAAAGAAGTAAAAGAAAAGATAAATGATAAATATAAGACGATGGTTACTAATAAAAGTAGACTTTGGTACTTTACAGACATATTGGTCAATAAATACTTAAATGAAATGTACATGTTAACTGCTTTTTTACAGACTGTCAAGACTTAAATCCATACGCATATACTATGTCAAAGGATTTATAGCGGTAAAATTAGAGATCTAATCTTTCAAGCTAGCGAGGGCTCAATTTTCACAATGTTTAAAAATTTAGGGACTTGGCACCTGATATAAATAGAGTAAGTGAAAGTCGTGTATATGCACGTGAGTCACACACACACACACACACATATATATATATATATGCATATTGTAAAAGTTGGTGACCGTAGTCGAGGGCAACATGAAGGCTCTTTTTTTTTTTTCAATAACTACTATAAGGTATAGGACAGTGTTCGCCTCCTTTATGTGGATTACTCCACTTTACCCTTGATCCGTACCTTATAATGCTGAGTGTTAAGTAAGGGGGTATCAAGTACCATTTTTTGAGTCTTTGCTATGATTTGATCTGAGATTGCACTCCGGTTTCTCGGGCAATTGGCGGACACCCTACTCACGAGGCATATGGGCCGGCGTATGTATATATACACGCATAGACAGATATATATACAGAGTGGTTCGTTGTATAGTTGGTTGGTGTTTTATAGCATATCAACTCTTATGGGTTATTTAATATCCAATCATGTCCACACACACACACACACACACACACAAATATATATATATATATATATATATATATATATATATATATATATACATATGATCTGTTAATAGTTTGTTGGTAACTTTATTTTTAAACGAGTTTCTAGAGATTAATTGTTTGCACACAGTTAAATGGTTTCAAGTATTAGAATTTAACATTATTAATTCTAGTTATCAGATATTCCGATGTAATATGAAAAGGTTGAACACAGTTATAGGGTTTCTAATCATATTTACCAACCGCTCCGCTCGGGCAGGATATGACACAAGGTCAATTTTTAAGCGGAGTTTAACTGGTTTGAATTCAGAGTTTTCCTTCTCCTAGACTAGTTGCCTCACCAAGGCTAAAGAACCTAGTCTGCCCTACTATTTACCAATAGCTGGAGGGAAAATAATTGGATTCATACCTTTCCCAAGGGTAGTAGTGCTATGTGAAATGCAATCAGTCAGGTCTAGGATTTGAACTCGTGTCGCCGTGTCCAATTCCTGCGATGATAACCATTACACCACTGGCACCTCCTAATGGTTTCTAATGACTAATTATAACAATTTTTAGTAAATGATGGAACGGTTCAATCTTAGCCATAGATAGAACTGACCAGGTAATACCAATCAGAGTAAGAATAGATTGGGAGTAATGGTAATGAAGGAGCATTCCACATTTCCCAAAGATCCGAGATTTGCCGTTAGATGTAATTTTGTGTCTTACAGCACACGTAATGATATCGAGTCTATCCCGTTGCAGAGGTGCAGTTGGCATATTTTACAACCCCAGCCGACAAGTCAATCTCTCTCACACACACACACACACACACACACACACACACACACACACACACACACACACACACACACACACACACATATATACATATATATATGACAACATTGAATATATATACGTATATACATATCTATGCATATATATACACACACACACACACACACACATATATATATATATATAAGATATAAATGTAAATATTATATATCAAAAATGTTTATGTATTTAGTCCTGTTGAAAAGTGTATAATTATCCAAATAAATACAATTAAAAAAAACTTCATGCATTCTAATATATAAATATCGGGTTACACAACACACAAACACACACACACAGAAACACACACACACACACACACACACACACATATATATATATATATATATATATATATATATATGTGTGTGTGTGTGTGTGTGTGTGTGTGTGTGCGTGTTCAGTTGGGGCGCAGTCTTTCATTTAAACATGTTTGATTAAATAATAAAGACACATTTTGTCTAAATAATTTTATTAATATCCTTTCACTGTTTCTTGATAAGTGTCTTGATTTCAGGATGGAAATGGCGGATGGATTTACCAAAATTGTCCTAAGAAAAAAAAAACACTCTTTATACATGCAAGGAAACCCTGATAACGACCTATGAAAGGTCCGAAAGCGTTCGGGACAATTTTAGTAAATTCACTCATCATTTCCAAGCTGAAACCAAGAAACTTATAAGGAAACTTGAACAATCTTGATAAAATTATATAGACTAAATGTCACTTTATAACTTAATCAAACATATATATATATATATATATATATATATATATATATATATATATATATATATATATATATATAATATACAGCGGAATAAAGTTATTACAATTAAATCAATTGTCAATATAACATCTAACTGCACATGTTATATATATATATATATATATATATATATATATATATATATATATATATATATCTGTGCGTGTATCAATGTAGAAAATGAAGATATGCATTCGTACAAATAAAAACAATCATTAGAAAATAAATACATGCCAATATATAGATGTTAGATAATAATAATTGGTACCTTCAGGTTTCACATTATATATATATATATATATATGCGTGTGTGTGTGCGTGAGAAAATTTTGTCGATTTTGATTGGTTTGTTAAGGAGGATGTGGAAGAGTCGTTAACCCCTGAGTTCATTCTCCGTTTATGACGATATATCAAGTCAAGATATATGAAGATCGAATTCAGCGTAGAAGAGAATATATATATATATATATATATATATATATATATATATATATATATATATATGCCTTTCAAAAGACATCAATATGAAGCAAAAATACCTCAGTTTCGACTTCCGTGTGACCAACCACTAAGACGTCATGCACATCTATCTATCTATCTTGTTTATCTTAAAATTTCTAAAATGGATTCGTATAATCTTTGTATGATGAAAAATAATTTTTTTGTAATTTTTGGTACTTATTGACTCCGCCTGTCAATCTTTCTCTCGGCTTATATATATATATGTATATATTGCAATTAGAAGGAAACTCAAACCAGGTTATATTTTCATTATATACGCGAATAAACCACACACGCTGTCTTCGGACGCTGATTTGATATTACTTTATATATATATATATATATATATATATATATATCATCATCATCATCATGATGTCGTGCCGCCAGCACGGATATACCTGAAACTCTCTTGCTACTTCTCCCTATTATTCATCACCTCTGGCAGGTCTTCAGGGTTACATCCTGCGTCCTCACATAGCTGCTGTATGTATGTTCGAGCTGGTCGTTCTGTTTTTGCTTGGCCATATGTGGGGGTCCATAGGAATACATTACTTATGTGCTCGTCCTTGCTTCTCCAGCAGTGTCCTGCGTGTCTGGTTCGTTTAACTTGTATAGTTTTCGTGATGGGAGGCAAGTGGCCGTATAGTTGGTGTCTTGTGGGGTGTTGTCGCCAGGACTTGTTCAATATTGCTCTCAACATTCTTGTGTAATTGCCGTCTAATTCCTTATACAGCCGTTTAGTTAGCGTCCATGTAGTGCATCCATATAGCAGTATCGATTGAACACAAAAGCACCCAAATTGTAAATAAATGGAAGTAAAATAAGACTGATATAAATACCATTGTATAAGAAGTAAAATAAAACTGATATAAATACTAAATTCATATAACAGTTTGTATTACCTTCATGTCTGTCTCACATTCTACAAATCAACGTTCAATCCTCTTGTTTATGAGAAATGCATATATTACTCTTACATGTACCGAACATACAAAATTAACAAATTGATTCTTCTTCATCGGTAAGAACACACATTCACACCTTCCGCATACACGCATTCACACTCACATAATATAAAATTGATAATGATTAATACAAAACCACACACATGAATAAAATCCCAAATATGAAATTCGTTATCTATCTATCTATCTATCTATCTATCTATTAAAAAGTGGCCAAGGCAATTTACCCATAAACAATATTGAAGAATATAACGAAAGATTTCGAATTCAGATTTTCGAGACTGCAGGCTGATTATATTACCTTAGTTGTTGGCTCTTTTGCCATGACAATCCTTTTATACCGAAAAAAAATTATGCTATATATATATATATATATATATATATATATATATATATATGGGATTTGATAATTAGGATGTCCAGGAAGGGTCCCAAAACAGTCTACCACACACACACACACACACACACACACACATATATATAAATATATATATACATATATATTTATTACTTTTTTTAATAAAAGAAAAGACTCTCAACTCAGAGTTGCATGACATGGAACGACAGATGAAATTCGGTGTCGTGAAACTCAGAGTCATGGTTTAATGATCTTTTTAATTTTAATTTTTCATCATTTTTAATTTTTTCTACACTTTTTATCTCTCGAACATTTTTATTTCTTAATTAATTTACCGACATTTTATTATTGCTTATTTTTACTGGTGGACCTTCTAATTATATATATATATATAACGAATAATTATATATATATATAAATAACGAATAAAAACTATTAGAATGTGTGGTGGTTGTATAATTAATGTCAGTACCTGTGGTATCAATGATTTCCGTGGGAGTTCAGGTGAGAAGTTAGGATTTCAACGATCGGCAAACCAGTTTCTTGTAATTTGGTCCTTTGTTGGACCAGACTATTGTCGAAAATATCAAGTAAAAGTTAAGTTGGCGACCTTTGTCGAGGGTGACCCAAAGGATCCCTCTTCAATAGCTACTACACCGAGGTGTAGGGGAAGGTGCAACTCCATTCCCTGGATTGCTCCACTTTACCCATGATCCTTACCTTATAGTGCTGAGTGTTAAGCAAGGAGGCATCGAATACCATTTTTTGAGTGTTTGGTATGACTTGACCAGGGATTGAACCCCGGTCTCTCGGACCATTGGCGGACACTACTCATTAGGCCAATTTGTCCAAAATAACTATACACAAATATGTCTGTAAGTCATTTTACGTGTATTTAAACGTGTATAGTTATTAATTTGAAGATATTTTCAATAAAGGTAATCCTGTAAAACAAATCTTATTGATGACTGTTATTTATTTAAGTAATAAAAAAGAACAGATATTTTGATACAAACATTTGCTGTTAAATCTAAACATCATGATAAAATTAGTGGAATATTCGGAATTACCTTCGTTTTAAAATTGGCAGATATACAAGAGTTATCCAGTGTTGTGCATAAATGAATACAAAACTGACAGTTTAAAAATATAATATAAATGTTCGTTTAAGGTAAAAAAAAAATTACCAGGATTTCTTTATTTATTGCGTAAAATTATATAGACATAACATTTATCATCAAGTATTAATTACGACAAAATTTCATCTTACTGAAAATCTGTAACGCAAAATAAAATGGCGTAGTTTCATATAAGGAATGTACTGCAAAATAATATCTGTCGACCAATCTATCTATCTTCCTGAGCATAAATATATGCAAGTCACGGTATATATACATATATATAAAAAAATAAGTAAGTAAAGTTAGTGAGTTTATACATATATACATATATATATATGTGTGTGTGTGTGTGTGTCTGTGTCTGTGTGTGTGTGGTGTGTGTGTGTGTGTGTGAAAATGTCAAGGTTTTCAGATGAAGATATTATGATTGATGAAATGCCGAAGTTAAAAGTTCCTGTTTTTAGATGTTCTTCAGGACGTGGGAGTTATTAAATGAAAAATTATTAAATTAATTAGTATGAATGAATTTTATATATATATATATATATATATATATATATATATATATATATATATATATATATATATAATTGGAGAGAATAAAACGGAAACAGAACACAATTTCTTCTTCTTCTTCTTCTTCTTCTTCTTCTTCTTCTTCTTCTTCTTCTTCTTTCTCTCTCTCTCCACACACACACACACACACACACACACATATACATATATATATATATATATATATATATATATATATATATATATATATATATATGTGAAAAACAGGATATTCAAAGGATATGTTTATTTATAAATGGATAATATCATAATGTTAAAGGTTGCAGTTTTTAAAACGTATCTTCAGAGTGATGTTATAATCTGATATTTTCTCATCCCCCAAAATATTTCCAAATGAAACGACAAACTGAGAAAATTTCATTATCGGTAGTCACGTTCTGTTACATCTGTTACAAAATGTATGCGACGTAATTAGTCCTCGAAAACTTTTATAATATTAATATATATATATATATATATATATATATATATATATATATATATATATATATATATATATATATATATATATATATATCAGTTCCCCTTTATGACTGTCAGTTCCTAGCCTATGTTATCATCAGACCAATTCTTTCTCAAGGCTTTTTAAAAGTGTGATGATAGCATTGAATGAAATTTATTCAAGTGCTGTTGAATCTGTGCCTATGTCATATAAACACACACACACACACACACACACACACATATATATATATATATATATATATATATATATATATATATGTAAACCGGTTTGATTAAATAAAATAGAATCCTTGTTATTTTGAATTTTTTTCTTTTTTTTTTCCTTTCAAGAGTCCTTTTTTTAAATGTTACAATTTAGAAATTTTCAAATGGTTTCTCCAAAGGAGCTATTTCTGATATACCGAGTACTTCTGGCTTTTATCAGAACCATTATCAGGTTAAGGTATATGTTTATTTCTAAATTAAAGCTGTTTAGCATTTAAACTAAATTATTATTTTATTTTTATCACTAAAGTGAGGCTTGTTTTTTTATCACCAGGGTGATACTAAGCGGTAGTGGCAGATTATTTCTATGACGTGATGTGGAATAAAATTTGTTCTATCTTTTGTAATATGCATTTTTCTGTTTATTTTAAACATTTCAAATTATTATCACTAGTTTCGAAGTTAATTCTGTTAATATCAAATTGTCTAAATTTTTTATATAAAGCATCAAAGATTTTTTAGTTTTTCATATTATTGTTTTTATGGAATATTTTTGTATTATTAACAAAAATATTTCTGTATGTTGTATTAAGACAATTATGTTTTTTTAAATATTGACATATTGAGCTGGAATCTGAAAGGTGTACATAAGTTAATAGCATAAAATTAAGAATAAAAGTTTTCGAGGGCTAATTATGTCACACAAATTTTGATATATTGAAAGATTAACAGTACATCCCTTATTTCTAATTCTGCTATTTCATTTAGGGGTTACAAATTTTCTGTGTAACGTGTGTACGTCGGCGTGTGTGTCCATGTATATGTGTGTGTGTAAGAGAGAGAGAGAGAGAGAGAGAGAGAGAGAGAGAGAGAGAGAGAGAGAGAGAGAGAGAGAGAGAGAGAATATATTTTAAAGGCATACAATTAGAATTACCATTGCTAAATATATTTTGTGTATCGATAACATATATTAATCTAAAAAAAATGACAACACCAATACATGAATATTTATATTACTAAAAGGATATTTTTTAATTATTACTTACTATGTTATAATTGCTACAAAATTTTTAGTTATAAAAATGCGGCTGAATGAGTCAATAAAACCCTTAGATACTCACATATATGCACTAATATACATTGATGTAATTCATGGGAATATATCCAGTTGAAAGTAAGAGTGAGAAAATAAAAGCAGAGATTTGTTTATATTATATATAAACAAATCTCTGTTTTTATTTTCTGCTTTTATTTTATATATATATATATATATATATATATATATATATATATATATATATATATATATATATATATATATTATTTCATAATATATATATACATATATATATATACATATATTTATATATATATATTTTCATTTTATTTTATAATATATATATATATATATTATAATATATATCTATATATATTTCATTTTATATATACACATATATATATATATATATATATATATATATATATATATTGTAAGTTATAAAATGTTATTTTCTGCGTTTATTTTATATATATATATATATATATATATATATATATATATATATATATATATATATATATATATTAGATTAATATGCGTGTGCTAGCGTATATGTGTGTGGTAAACATACACATACACACTGATAATGCCAAAAGCGAGTTATTCATTGTTCAAGTTCAGCATAAATCACCAAATAGTTCATAAATTCGTAGAAATATCTGAAATGTAATCCCAAAACTGTTATAATTCAATAATTTCGTTGATTTAAAATTGATATTAAATTAACTTTTAATGAATTAAATAATCCGATTAAATTATTTTACTTGCGATGATAGTTCTTTATATAAGTAGTAAAGCAAAATATTTTTCTATCCTCTATGAAATCGCACATAAAATTTAGGACAATCTCAATAACTTTAATTTCCATATCTATCTATCTATCTATCTATCTATCTATCTATCTATCTATCAAACTGTCGAAGAGAACGTGTATACTCAATGGTCTTTCTCTTAAATTTAGAAGGCAAATCTCTTTTAAAACGTTCAATTCTATATTTTTACATTAGAACTCAAAGTTTTATTTAAATCCAGCTATCAGTTAAATCTTTTTTTTTTTTTTTTTTTTTTTAATCTAAAGGGTGTTTTAGATGACATCATTTTCAATGGAAAATATAACAAAATTATTTTAGATTTTTTTTACAATTTTTTCCGCTTCTATAGAATGTACATGAATAACGATTCTAGCAGTTTTTCAAATCTTTTATTTATGCTACGAAAGTTTTGTCAATAAAATTTACTTTTAATACATGTTTTTAATTTTTTCAATCAATGCATATAGATTTTCAGATGCAATATTTTGTTCGTAACATTCGTATAACAACTACTTCCATCGCATTTACATTATACAATGAGTAATTTATAGAGTACTTAATGTATACACAAAAGATATGCGTAAATGATATGCAAATACTACGTTATTTTCTATAGAGGTTGGTTGAGTTTTATGGCATATCAACTTAGTAAGTTATCTAATGTCAAATTTTGTTTATACATATACATATATTAAATATATACATGATTTCCTAACGAATAGTTTTTTAGATAACTTTTTAAACGAGCCAGAGCTCATTTATATGCACATTAAATATTTCTGCCAAACTCTAATAATTCTATTAGACATTAAACATTTGTTTGCTCACAGTGAAGGGGTTTCAAATATAGAAAATGGTAAAGTTTGTTTTATTTGTACGCAGTTAAATGTTTTCAAGTATTGCAATTTAACGCTAACAATTCTATTATTGCCCAGTCGGCTGGAGCTGTAGAATACAACGACTGCTTCTCTGCAGAGGGGTAAGACCCCCCCCAACGAGTGTTCTGATATGACACTAAACAATCTGATGGTGAGGTTCCAGCAGTGCTGGAGCTTTGGGGAATGCGGAGTACCCCTTCATTGCCATCGCTCCCAGGTCCACTCTGGCCCGTAGTGGTAGCGCCTGATAGGGCCCTATCTATGGGTTAAATAGAACTAACTGCATACTTATGCTAAACTGAATTGAATAAACTGAATAGCTTGAAATAGAAATGTTTTTGACAATTAAACAGTTCTTACATTTAAACTGCGTGCTTATGCTTAACTGAATTATTTCAAATAGAACTGTTTTCCGACATTAAAACTGTATTTACACTTAAGTGAATTGTTACATATAACTTCTTGAATAGTTTGAAATAGAAATGTTTTTGACAATTAAACTGTGTACTTATGCTAAACTGAATTGTTTTAAATAGAACAGATTATTTACATAAAAATGTATTTAGCATTGAATAACCTACAAAGGTTGATATGCCATAAAACCCAACAAACCAATTCTATTAAACATCCATTTGCACGCAGTCAAATAGTCTCATGTAATGCTATGTAATACCAATAATTAAATTTTCGAGTCCAGCAAAACAGTTACAATAATTCCTATCTCACACTAATAATTCTATTTCATGTTAATTATTTATTTGCACCCAGTTAAACTGATTCAAGTATTGCTATCTAACATTACTAATCTTATTTGCACAGTTTAATGGATTTAAACAGCGCAATGTATCACTAACTGTTCAATTTCACATCAGTCATTTGTTTGCACACAGTTAGATAGTAAGAAATTTCTATTTGACCCATAGATAGGATTCTAAAAGGTGCTACCACTCCGGGTCAGAGTGATTCTAAAAGGTGCTACCACTCCGGGTCAGAGTGGACCTGGAAGTAATGGTAATAAAGGGGTACTCCACTTTCTTCAGAGCTTTAGACCTGGAGCTTCACTATCACAGTGTTAGATACTCGACACGGAGGATTTTGGCTTCTACGGACTTCGGTATTCACAATATGTAATCCTCCGCAGAGAGAGAGAGAGAGAGAGAGAGAGAGAGAGAGAGAGAGAGAGAGAGAGAGAGAGAGAGAGAGAGAGAATGTTTATGAAATTCTGGATTGAATAAAGAACAATTTCAATATTCGACATATCAATATACATTAATCTATCTATCTATCTATCTATCTATCTATCTTTTGATAAAAGAAATCATATATTAAATAATAAAACCTGCATATAAAAAACGTCTGTTAAAGATCAAGTTGAAGTTTTTTCTACCCTTTCATATGATCTCCCCGCTTTCTCTCTCTTGCTCTGTCTCAGTCATTGTCTCTGTCTGTCTGTCCCAGTCGGCTGGGGCTGCAGAATACATCGACTGCATCTTTGCAGAGGGGTAACACTCTTCCAACGAGTGTCCTGGATATGACACTAAGCAATCTAATGGTGAGACTTCAATAATGCTGGAACTTTGGGAAATGCGGAGTACTTCTTCATTGCCATCCCTCCCAGGTCCACTCTGGGCCAAAGCACCTGATAGGGTGCTATCTATCGGTCAAATAGAACTAAACCGTGTAATTACACTAAACTGAATTGTTTGAAATTAACTGTTTTTACATTTAACTTTGTGTTTTAACTGCATAATTATGCTAAACTGAATTGTTTGAAATAGAACTGTTTCAGCATTTAACTCTGTATAAACAAAAACTGTACTTATATTAAACTGAATTGTTTGAAATGGAACTGTTTTGACATTTAACTGTGTGTAAACATAAAAAAAATTCTTTTACTAAATTTAATTGTCTGATATTTGATTCGGCGTTAAATGACCCGAAAAGAGTTGATACGCTGTAAAACCAACCAACCAACCAACCAACCAATCTCTCTCTATATATCTCTTTCTCTCTCTCTTGGGGACTCCCCATGGCGTTGTGGCTGGATTTAGGTCTCGAAGTAAGCAAGTTCGAACTCCAGTCGCGCTAATTCGTTCACTTTCAGACTAACACCCGCGGGAAAGATTTTTATTTCTTTTTATTTCTCTCAGTTATGCGTTTAATAATATCACTACTGTTCATTTACAAGGATTGCATTGGCATTAAATTGCCCACGAAGGTTGATATGCAATCAAGCAAAGAAACCCATCAACCAAACTCTCTCTTTCTGTCTTCTCTTTTAACCCTAGTTTTAAATCCACATTTACTCAAAGACCAAATGCTTTTTGTTTGATTGTTGGCCAATTCGAAATTATAAAGTCGTTTGTATACAAGAAATGTTATCTTCCAAGTACGTATCTCTCATAATTAATCAGTAGTAACAATAATGATATCAACTGAAAATTACTTCTCCAAATCTTGGAAGCACATATGGCATAAAAGTTGCTGTTATAGAAAATAAACTTGGCGAAACACTTTCAAATCTGATATGATTTGCTCACTATTGAAGTAGGAAGTCCCCATGGCGTAGTGCCTAATTGTGACAACTAAGTAAGCGAGTTCGAACTGCACTTGCCTTAATTAGTTCTCTTTCAGACACTTATCTTTGGAAGAGGTATGAACCCGCTTATATCACCCTTTACAAAGGGTTAAATAGGATCACTACAATTTTTCTATAAGGATGGATGCATTAAATATCCTACAAAGGTTGAAATGCTATTAAAAATTAAAAAAACCACAACAGCAAAAGCAAAGAATGAAAGAAGCTTCGTACTTATTCTCTATAGGAAAAAGCATGAATCTCTCTTTATATATATTTTCCTTCAGCGCAGCTATGGGTTAATAGTTGGATAGAACGGGCTTTTAGCTTTGATACGGCTACTTGTCTTGGAGTGGGTAAAACTCTGAATTCAAATTACTTAAAAACGTCTTTAGGTCGCCTCCCGTCAGTAGCGGAAGATTTGGGTAAATAAACACTTGTCTAATCTGTATTGTTTTATGAATAAAATCAATTTTTTTCATTAGTTTGTATATGTTATAAAATGTTATTTCACCGGGTATAATAGAATGAAATATGTATTTGGTATTATATTTCATAATCAAAATAAAGAGAGAATCTTTAGAATATTTACTGTCTCTCCATTTTTATGAAGAAAAAGCCAAAACCACTATCTTAAAGTTACAGAATTCTAAAAATCTATCTATCTGTGTGTGTGTATGTGTGTGTGTGTGTGTGTTTGTGTGTGTCCTATGGGTTTTTTTCTCTTAAATTTATAATCAAATAAACAGAGTATTATAAGATGCAAAATTTAGTTGGAATAGTTAGAGTGTTTGCCCAAGGCCCGGGAGAGCGAGGTTCAATTTCAGGGCATGTATTACCAAAGACTCAAAAATGGTACTTGATACCTCCTTGCTAAAATATGGATCAAGAGTAAGTAGAGCAATCCAGAGAAAGGAGTAGTGTCTTCTCCTACATCTCAATGGAGTTGCTATTGAAAAGAGAACTTTCAGGTATCCCTCGACTACGGTCGGTCAATTTACTTATATGTCATCCATATAAAAGAATTTAAATTTTTTCTGAATAAATACTTGCAATTTTTGTAAAGGTTAAGCGAAAACTACTGTCTTA
>OY757916.1:74661065-74768565 GCA_963585895.1 Sepioteuthis lessoniana | reverse complement strand
GTTAACAATGCAAAGCAGTTGAAAAATGATTTAAAACAATAACATTTTAAATCAAATAATGGATTACAATTAAATTAAATATTTCGCAAAAAAAAATTATTTATCATTTCTACTCCACTCCAAATGTACACGAAGATTCACATGTGCAAATCGTATTTACCAACACGCAGAGAGAGAGAGAGAGAGAGAGAGAGAGAGAGAGAGAGAGAGAGAGAGAGAGTAACACATCCATACATTCAAATTCATCGATGCACACTCAAAAACATGTTCGTCCATTTAAAAAAACACATATTAAGAGAATATCTTTAGATTTCTATTATAATTTGCGTATTTCTTCATTGGCACCGGTTGTCGATATACAAGCCCGAGTTAAAAGCCGAAATATCGAAGGCTGATTGTCAAAGTAGGTGGTCTCTCTACTCGCATGATTGGCGCAACACATTCTTCCCGACATGTGCCAAACTAAAAAAAAATATTAAAACCCACTATGTGCAATCGAAATTTAATATATTCACACTGATTGATTGAGTTTAACGGCATATCGACCTGTCTAGGGTTATTTTACACCTCGAAGTTAGGGAATCGCTTTCATTGTACGTTCGTATTTACATTTTCTCTATAATAGTGTTTTAAGATTTTTTTACCCCCAGTCTTATCGAATACGAATAATTTTATGCAGATCTATACGACCCAGAGATGGGGCCCTAACAAGTACAGCCCAATTAGCTGGGGATCCAGAATTCACCGACTGCATCTCTGAAGAAGGGTAAGAGTCCCCTACTCCAACGAGTGTCCTTGATATGACATTGCTGGAGCTTGGAGGAATGCGGAGTACCTCTTCATTTACATCGCTCCCTGATCCATTTTGGCTCGAACTGGTAGCACCTGATAGGGTTATATCTATAGGTCAAATAGAACTGGTTACATTTAAACTGAGTGCAAACAAATGACTTATGCTAAGTTGCAATGGGCAATGAATGGGTACCCTGCATTCACAAAAGCACCAGCATAATTGAAACCTCACCATCAGATAGTTTCGTATCATACGTAGGTCACTCGTTGGGGGGGGGTCTTACCCTCTGCAGAGAAGCAGTCGGCGCATTCTACAGTCCCAGCCAATTGGGCCATGATTGATGTTTAATTGAATTGTTAGTGATACACTGCAATATTTGGTACCATTTAACTTTGTTGAATTATGCTAAATTGAATTGTAAGAAATATAACTCTGTATATCAAGAAAATGTATTCACAAATCATAAATTTACAGATGCAATTTAGGGTTATATCTAGTTTACCTCGTTCTTCAGTGAGGGTTTTACTCTTCTACTGGGAATACAAACACCGTATTATATTATTTTGGTTGTGATTGTTTGGACTGTTGTCCTCATCTTTAATGTGGTAAATTGAAACACAATGTTTTAGCCGCTGTATCCTCCGGCCTTCTTCGGGTGTCTTGTTTATCTGGGCAGAGAAATGATTCTACCTGGGAAATAATTTTTAAAGTTTCCTCGGTTGAATTATTTTTACGCCCAGATGAATAAGAGACTCCTGAGGAAGATCCGAGGATAGAGCAGCCGAAACGTTGTGTTTCAGTTTATCACAATAAAGATGAGAACAACAGTCCAGAAAATCAGAACCAAAATAATTCATATCAAGCCTCATGTAAAAAATTCACTCACGTATTATACATCCAATATATATATATATATATATATATATATATATATATATATATATATATATATATAGTAATGAGCTAAAAATTATTATTTGTGACATAGCAAGCTTTGCGACTAATATCTTTTAGCAGTTGGGTATATATGAGAAAAGCCAGTTTCGACTGATTCATTTCTATTCCTTAGTTCTGAAATAAAAATAGTAAAGAAGCCAAATTGTTATAGCCTGAAGACCACATCCACAGATTGTTAGATACACATGATTAGTTGTTTTGAGACCGTGCCACAAGTGATCCGTGTTGAGGAAGTCACCAATTGCAGTTGAAATAGTTATTGACAAAGAATTGTGAAAGGAAGAAGTGAACAGAAACTTTTTTGTCTTGTACGATTCAACAAAAGGAAACTATTTAGTAACTTTTAATAAGCTTTAACAAAAGTATGAGAAAATGTCTTTGAACATGGTATAACAATTCTTGGAGTGTATAGGTTTAAGTAGATACTGGCCAGGCAGATTTCTCATTGTGTCCAGTGTAAATTGTTGAAAGGACCATTGTATATTCGAGCATCAGAATGACATATTAAATTAAAAGAACAAGTAGATATTGGCCAGTCAGAGTTCCCATATTAAGTTAAAAGAACACGTTGATATTGGCCGGCCAGAATTTCCATATTAAATTAAAAAAAAGAAGTAGATATTGGCCGGCCAGAGTTCCCATATTAAACTAAAAAAACAGATAGACATTGGCCACCTAGAGTTCCTATATTGAATTAAGAGAACACGTAGATATTGGCCGCCGGAGTTCCCATATTAGATTTAAAGAACACATAGATATTGGACAGTTAGATTTCCCATATTAGATTAGAATACCAAGTAGATATTGTCAAGCTGGAGTTCCCATATCAAATTAAAAGAAGACGTAGATATTGGCGAGCCAGAGTTTTCATATTAAATAAAAAGAACACGTAGATATAGACCGCCAGTGTTCCCATATTAAATTAAAAGAACACGTAGATATTGTCCAGCCAGAGTTCCCATATTAAATTTATAGAACAAGTAGATATTGGCCAGTCAGTGTTCCCATATTAAATTAAAGGAACACGTAGATATTGGCCAGCCAGAGTTTCCATATTAAATAAAAAGAACATGTAGATATAGACCGCTGGTGTTCCAATATTAAATTAAAAGAACACGTAGATATTGACCAGTCAGATTTCCCATATCAAATTAAAAGAACAAGTAGATATTGGCCAGTCAGAGTTACCATATTAAGTTAAAAGAACACATAGATATTGCCCCACCAGAGTTCTAATATTAAATTAAAAGACCACGTACATATTTGCCAACCAGAGTACCCATTTTAAAGAACAAGTAGATATTGGCCAGTCAGAGTTCCCATATTAAATTAAAAGAACAAGTTTGCCTTGTCCGATGAGCCTCACTTACTCTTGAATTAGGTCCACAGCAAATAAGGGCAAAAGTTGTTATCTTGAAGAGGCATTTAAGGGAAAAAAGCTGGTGGAATCATTGTCATAGTTAAGGCAACTTTTTGGAATGAATTTCTTGATCTTTTTAGGTGAGAACTTTGTTGCCTACCAGGGATCTGTTATTGAACCTTCTGTAAACATTATAGCACCAGATATTAAATTTTCCTGAATGTAATACTAAACTTCATTCGGTGGTGAGACTCCAGTTTCTATGGGTCAAATTGGAAATTATTTGCAGTAGATATGAATGCGTAAAACCATATACCTATGTGCAACCTATTAGTATTATAAATAGTATATGAAACTATACTTGTGTACAAAGAAGATTATTATTATCAGTTACTTGAATCTATATAACTCTGCAAACAAATGATCATTTAGGAGGAATAGTTAATAGAAATCATAATCGTGTATTAATTATTAGTCTTAGAAATACTTGAAATCTTTCAATAGTATTCAAATTATCGGAATGGAATGTTATAATCTACCTCTATGTGCAAGAAAGTAATTATAGGATAATAAATAGGTAAGTAAATTTGGCGTCTTTAGTCGAGGGTGACCCAAAGATTCCCTTTTCAATAGCTACTACACCGAGGTGTAGGGGAGGGCGCTACTCCATTATCAGGATTGCTCCACTTTATCCTTGATCCTCAAATAATGTAGAGGATTAAGCAAGGCGGCATCAAGTACCATTTTTTGAGTGTTTGGTATGACTCGACCCCGATCTCCTGGACCATTGGCGAACACACTACATATTAGGCCAATGGCCCGGTAATAATAAAAAGGGAAATTCAAAAGAAAAAAATTGAAATGTGGTTATAAATATATAATATAAATCAAAATTCGGCCTTAAATATCCCATGAGAAGTTGATATGCCTCTAAACAAATAAACCCATTAGTAAATCATATATCATAAGAAATATTTAGCGGCCTTTGTATAGTCCATCAATGATCGGGTAAAAGTTGTTTTGCGGAATTGTCGAAGAAAAACTTGTTTGACTGGTAGTGACAATGGTTTGACTAATTAATCTCATATACTACTTCAGTGCGCTTAAAGGAGGTTCAAATTACTTTTAATTTAGCTGTAAATAAACCCATTAGAAATAAGACACCAAACATGTTTCTTTTATAGCTAACCATTCTAGCTTTGTAAAATTTTCCATAAACAAATAAGATTGAATTATTTAAATTAGACAGTTGACTGGGAACAAGCAAAGTATTTTGCCACACTACTGAAGATTGTTTTCTTGGATGAGTTTTACGATTCTTACTATTGTTTCAATTGATTTTGGATGGAGAAATGTTTCCTTTCAATTAAGAATGAGCAACTGCTTAACTGTAGATTTGCATATCCATGTTTCTGCTGGTGTTTGTTCTATGAATGCAAAGTAAATGATATTTACATAATGTTTTTCTCAGCTACGTGTTATTCGATTATATTTTCCTCTACATAGCTCGGAAAAATATTATTGTATTTATTTAAAATACTTAATCTAGTTTGTCTAGTATAGGTATATTCTATGAAATCAGAATGTTCAACTATTAAATACAAAGTATTTTTTTTTATCTCTTTATCTATCTAGTTTATTTACTGCTAAAAGAAAAAAGGATGAACTTCCACAGAGCTACTTCTATAAGGGGTTGTATATCGAAACTGTGTAAAAAAAAAAAAATGAACATTTTCAAAAAACAACTGCTTCACTTACAACTTAATGAGTCTTATTTTATTTAAAACAGACTTCACAAATTAATTGGTTATTATTTCTTCATTTCTGGTTTGGTTTGGTTTGGGTTCTTTATTTAATGGCATATCAAACTTTGTGGATTATTTAAGGCCAAAGTCATCATTGTAAAAGGATTGCCCAGGAGGTTGGGTCTGTAGAATACTTGTCCGGAGTGGTAGGACCTGATAGGGTCCTATCTCTGGGTCAAATTGAACTAAACAGTGTACTTATGACTGGGTTGCTTGAAACAGGACTGTTTTGACATTTAAACTGCGTACTTATGCGGTGCTGAATTATTTGAAATGGAATCATTTTTGTACTCTAAACTGAGTTGTTTGAATCAGAAGTGTTTTGACATTTAACTGTGCGTAAACCAAAACTTTACTTATACTAAACTGAACTGTTTGAAATAGAACTGTTCGACTAAAGTAAATAGCTTAAAATAAAAATGTTTTTGTCAATCAAACTCTGTACTTCTGATAAACCTAATTGTTTGAAATAGAACTGTCTACAAAGGTTGATATGCCATAAACCCAAAACAAGAAACAAAATTTTAAAAGGAGAATTTAGTTTTATTTAAATGAGACAAGGGGAGATAAAGAGGTTTATAACTTTCCCGATGGTTTTTGTTCAAAAGTGAACCTATTAGCATGATTAGAGTTCGAAGACACTAGCTATGATGTCATAGTTTTACATGTTAGCCACTATGCAGTGGTAACTTACCCAGTTTCAATTCTGAGGTACGTCTTGGATGTCTGTTATTATTATTCTGTCATCTGAAATAGACAACTGGATTTCAAATTTTAGAAGCAAACGACTGCCAAACAAAATTCACTGAATGGGCGAGATAACCAACTAAATTGTTCGGCTTTTATTCTTTTTTCGCAGCATTAATTTTGCAGCAACGAGATGCTTCATCCATTTTTCTTTGAATGAATTTTTGTTGCAGCGTATCTTTTCATAATCTTCTGGCTGAGTTAGCGACAATTTCCATATAGCACAGCACATACTTTTTCAATGTGATTGTCGACTATTAATTCGGAAATGTATCCAGATTTAGGTGCCTTAAAAACACATCTTTTTCACAAAACTTTTAAGGTCGAAACTAATTGAAAATAATCTAAAAAAATAAATAACTACAGAGGAATCTTTCTATATTATTTTTTTCTTAATTTTTGTCTTTCTCTTTATCTATCTAACACACACACACACACACACACACACACACACACACACACACACACACACACACACACATATATATATATATATATATATAAATGTGTATGTGTGTGTGTGTGTGTGTATGCATGATTAGGATAAAAATATTCAATCTAAAAATATCACTAAAATATATAATTATATTGAAAATAAAAATAATCTCTCATAAAATCTATCATAAAAATGTGCATGCACACCAAATATAAATGCAAGATGAGTATAACCACTATATATATATATATATATATATATATATATATATATATATATATATATATATATATATATATTCCTTTTTCCGTTTGAATGAATTAAGAAATAATCAAAGATTATTGACGGTTTTAGAAGTATTTGAAAGAGAGTAACATCATAAACAATTCTAAAAGCAAAATAACATTACATATCTAATTGATTTTTAATAGATTTTAGACATTTAAATTCTCAAAAGTTGACGATTTTACTAAACTAGGGGTTATGTTAGGTAAAAAATACCATAACAAGTTTTAAATACTCTAAAAGAAATTTTGAATAAGATTACTATCTAAAATCGATTTTTGTAAAAATATTTCCAAGTTGAGGACTATATCACTTAAAATGATTTTTAAATCCTAGTAAAAGGTCAAAATTATTACAGAATATATTCTGCGTAATTTCACATTAAACCATTAAACTCCATATTATTTCTTGCTAAAATTATTAGTACTGAAGGCCAAACACAAAAACACAACATTTTTAAGTGCAGAAAATAGTATCTGCCATAGTTTATTTTTTATTCTTATATTGAAAAAGAAAAAGAAAAAAAAAAGCATTGTTTTTTAATGTACAATCAAGAAAACTTAATGAAATAATCATTTTACAGTTATTTAATTATTATTAAAATAATAATACTTTATAACTGCCTTTTTAAAACTGGATATTTCACCTCGTAATAATCTACAAATCTTTCATTACTTCTAAAACCCTAACTTTTCAACTTTTTAAAATTTCCTATTTTCATAACCAAATTTACATTTTTCTCCACGTGAAGTGATTTGTCATAGAACGAAAAGTACATTGTAACCATGTTATCAGTTCATGTAAATATATGTGCATGTGTGTGTGTGTGTGTGTGTATGTGTGTGTGTGTGTGTGTGTGTGTGTGTGTGCGCGCGCGCGCTTTTATGCATGTAAACAAAAAAATGTAGATCTAGATCCATATATTATCTAATTTTACATAAGTCATATATATAAATCATTAGACTGCGTATTAATTTCTAGCTAGAATTATTAGTTCTGAAGGCCAAACACAAAAGTACAACATTATAAAGTGCAGAAAATTGTCTCTGCCATAGTTTATTATTGAAAAAAAAAAAAAGAAGCATTGTTTTTGAATATATATATATATATATATATGGTCGGCCTTAGGACATATGGGGCTCAGTTAGAAGCTTGTATATCGCAATTGGTTTAATTGGGTGAAGGCAGACCCTTTATACAGCCTATCTGAAGTTATAATGGTTCGGTTTCTTTGTTTAATGGTATATCAACCTTTGTAGGTTATTTAATGCCAAAGCTACCATTCTAGAAGAACTGTAGTCGTACTATTTAACCCATAGCTGGGAGGATAAGGGTTTTCACACCTTTCCGAAAGGTAAAATAATAACGCGACTGGAATTCGAACTCGCTTACTACGATTCCACAGTCCATCGCGTTAACCATTACACCACGAGGACATCATCCAAGTTATAATGTCACGTCGATCAAATAAATTTTGATAATTCTAAAAGTTCTGAACCAATATTTTTCTATTTTAAAATTTTCCATTTCAACTCTTTGTAAAATATTTAACTTAATTCTCTGCTATTTTTAAAGGTTAGTTTTTGAGATGTTAAGAATTTACAAAAATGGACTGACTGAATTAAGTATACAGATTAAACTAATATAAGATAACTGAAATTTGATAAAAAATGTTTTTTCTTTTTGTCCATAATATATGATGAAACATGGAAAAAGAGAAGGATTTAAGAAAAAACATAATAAAGCAATTGACTGAGGGAATATCTTTTTTGGAGATATCAAAGAAGCTTTGAAGAGGTCAACGGACGATAAAATTTACTAAGAACCCGAAGCAAAGACAAAAGGTTTTAAGATCTAGCAACCTCGAGATGAAAATATACTGAAATAGCGAAACAACCAATCTTGACCAATGCTATGATCTTTCAAAAGGCTGGAATTGAGGTTGTCAAGAAGGACAAAAGATGTAGATTACTTTGTGAATTGAGAGCCGTAAAAAAATCTAGTTGGTAGCATTTTTTCACCAAAGCAAATCGACAAAATTGTGCCAACAAATACATGAAAATTCACTCTTTTAAAATGATTTTGATAAACGAATCTCCAGTGATATTTGATGAAACAGGTGGATTGGTCAAGGGATAAATTTTATCCAATTTAGACGTGCTTGTGGCTAAAAGACGGCAACAAAAAAGCGGTAGTGTGATGATATGGGCTGGAAACGTCAACCAAACCATTATTGAACCATTCAATATCGATGAAAGAGTTCAACTGAACTTACAATTTTATGGAAAAGATTTTCTTTGCATGGTACAATTCCCAGTTACGCAGTTTCGAACTGAAGGGTGCATTTATGTATGACAATGCTCTTTTTTTATGTATTTAAGCTTACCTGTGAGTTCTTTAAACATAAAAGATTTACAATTGAAAAGATAATGGAATAGCTACTATAAAGTCCTGATCTAAATCCAAAAGAAACTCTATGGTGAATTAAGATGAAATAATATGAAAGTAGCTAACAATATGTTGTGTTCTGGTTAGTGAACACAAGTAGTTATAATAATAAGACAAACCACGATAGATGAGGAAATAGTTATATTTACAGGAAAGAGTATTTACAAGAGAGAGACTGTTAGTAGTAGGAACATAGGATTAGTGATAGAGTAAGGATATATTTCAACAATAGGAAACGCACTTCAGACTCGTAGACGTAGACTGATCTTGGACTGACTCCGCTACTGCCATATATGGTAGATGGAACAGCTCATTATGTCGGGAAGGTAGGTGATATTTCAACAAAGCAGACCTATGGCAAGCAATTAAAACTAAAATATTGAAAATTGAACCTGCTGAAGTAAAAAATAATAAGCAAAATCAATATATAATAGATTGCTGGCAGTTATTGAGAAGAAGATTCACTATATTAAAATGTAAAGGATTCAGAGACTTATCTTATGTATTTGTTATTTGTTCTATTATAGGCTGTTTTTAATTTTTCATTTATTTACGTTTTTATTGAAGTAAAATGAGATTATTTGGTTTTTGCCTCATAACTTCTGGGAACAGTTATTTCAGAACACATAAAATTACTTCAATAAACTTTATATAATATAATGATACTACCTAAATCTTAACACAGGTGCTGTTTTGACATCTATATTGATTGTTTAAAACTTGACATTTTTTTTTCAAACTAAATTTTAATTATTGCTGTTAATATGATTTCCATAATAACTCCAGACAGTATATATATATATATATATATATATATATATATATATATATATATATATATTGCTAAAATAAATACCTTAAAATTCCCTTAGCCAACGTGGTCCGCTTGGTGGCCGAGAGGTCTGAGACATAGTCTAACGCAAAGTTGGACGGGTTTCGATCCCGGCTTCGAGCGTCCTGCGTGTCTAGCCACACTGAAGAATTCTGATAGAACGAAACAATGGCCAAGTAGGAATTATATATATAATATCTTTTTTGGAGATATCAATTCCTACTTTTGATTATTGGAATTTTAAGTAGGAATTATATATATATAATTCCAACTTGGCCAAGAGCGAGTTTATCTAGGTTTCACTAAACAGCTCTTCAAGTTGTTCTAACATTTTTTCCACATCAATAGGATTATAGATTTGATTGGCGTAATGGGTTGAGTATTCGCCTAATGGTCCGGGAGACCTGAATTCAATCCCAGGTCGAGTCATACCACAGACTTTAAAAATGGTACTTGATACCTCCTTGCTTAGCACTCAGCAATATAAGGTACGTATTAAGGATAAAGTGGAGCAATCCAGAGAAAGGAGTAACGCCTTCCTCCTACACCTCAGCGTAGTAGCTATCGAAAAGGGAGCCTTCTGGTCGCCCTTGAATAAGGTCACCAACTTTACTTTATATATATATATATATATATATATATATATATATATATATACACTTTGAGAGATAAAGAGGAGAACCAATTGTTTATTTGTTTGGGTTTTATAGCATATCAACACTTGGAGGTTATTTATTGACAAATCCATTTTTTTACGAATAAACGGTTCTATTTCAAATAATTCAGTTTAGCATAAGTACAGTTTAATTGTCAAAAACATTTCTATTTCGAGCTATTCAGTTTAGTCAAACAATTTTGATTCAAACAATTTAGTTTAGTATGAGTATAGATTTTCGAACAACTAAGTTTAGCATATATTCACAGTTTACATGTCAAAACAGTTCTATTTGAAGCAATTCAGTTTGCCATAAGTACGCAGTGTAGTTTTATTTAACCCATAAATAAGCCCCAATCAGATACTACCACTCCAGGCCAGAGTGGACCTAGGAGTAATGGCAACGAAGGGGTATTCCGCATTCCCCAAAGCTCCAGCATTACTGGCACTTCACCATCAGTGTCATATCTAGGACACTCAATGGAGGGGATTGTACCCCTCTGCAGAGAAGCATTCGTTGAATTCTACAGCCCCAGCCGACTGGGCAAAGAGCAGAACCAAAATAGATAGATAGATAGATAAGGAGAAACTACTAGAAACTCATGATTATTAACAGAGAGAAGAGAAATCATATGGCAATGAACACAAGGGAAGCACATGTAATTGTAATCGTGAAAAAAAAGGAGCAGTACGCGCGCGCGCACACACTCACACACACATATGTGTATATATATATATATATATATATACATATATATATATATATTCTCTAACCGTAAAGAAAGGCCCACAATAAATTGTACGTTTTAAAGAATGACCCGGAGGAAGTGAAAGAGGAAGAAGACGAGGCATGCTCCAAAGTCACATTTCATGAAGGTCCACTAAGAATACCTGACAGAAATTGATTAATGGATTAATTAATTGATCACTTGATTGGATTAATTTAGTGCGATTCCTGCCAAGTTCAACCATAATACCAGATTTTAATGTCTCTTACTTTCGTTCCTTGCCGCCTTTTATTTAGGGATGCTTTCGGCCAGCCTCCATCCACCCTGACTGACTAACGATTGGTTGTCATCAAGCATTCGTTAAATTCCGTTAGTCTACTCTCATCTTTTCGCTCGTTAGAAACTCAAATGCTCGTCTAGTTACTATTGTCTCTGGTTAATATTTATTGGCGTGGATATCACAGATTTTATAAGCTATTTAAACATATCAGGTTTTCACCGTAATTCACTGAGTATGGAAATAATCTTAACTTTTTGGTGAGTTGAAAATAAAGTTTGTAAATCATCTTTAGAAAATACGAAAATTGTTCGAAAAGTACAACGCCATTTTTAATATCACGAGAACAGTTTATGCAGACTTGTTATGGGTAACATTTGGGAATTTTTCTGTGCATGTGTGAACAAAAACTCTTCAATGGAGGCATTCTATCAGAACAGCGCGTTTAGCGTTATTGTTATCTTCGTAGGAAATGGAGTTGGTGATCCGGTTTCCTATCCTGTACGAGGCTGTTTGAATTTCACTTCCCGCTAATGCCACTGGAAAAACTCATAAATACATTTCTTCTCTCGCAAGCTATGAGTAAATAGCCTAGGTTTGTTAATTAGCTAAGGGGAAGGAAAGCAATGAAGTCAAACCAGCTTTACTCCAATAAAAAATTGACCTTGTATCACATTCTGTTCGTAACAGAAGGTTTGGGTAATGAAGGTGCTCGATGTTAACGTCGTAAGAAATGAATACGGCTCCCCAAGTTCAAATCCTGGCTGAGGCTGTTTGCGTTTCACTTAGTGCTGATACCCGTAGAAAAAGTTTGAATTCAATTATTCTCCCCGCCTAGAGACTGGTAGGACATTCTTTATAGTTGGACGAACCTGTGGTGTAATCGTCATCGTTGTTGTAAATGGACACAGCGACCAAGTTCAAACGTGGACGAGGCTGTTTGCATTTCACATAGCCCTAATACATTTTGAAAAGGTATGAATCGAACTATTCTCTCTCCATCTATTGGTAGATAGTAAGACAGTCTGAGCTTTTTAACCTTGGTATGGCAATCGGTCTAGTAGAAGGAAAATTGTGAATTCAAACCTGTTAAACTCCGTTTAAAAATTGATTTTGAGTCAAATCCTTCTCGTGCAAAGGGGTTGGTTAATACATATTAGGTTCTTTAACATTGGTATTGCAACCAGTCCAGGAGAAAGAAAGAAAATATGAATTCAAACCAACTGTACTCTGCTAAGAAACTGAACTTGAATTGCTTCTTGGTCCAAGCGGAGGGGATTTCAACAAATAAATACTCATTCTGTTGTCAGACGGAATTAATATTTTTAAAGTATGACCGCATTTATCATGAAAATGTGTTTGCCGAATTTCTCGTCATGTGTAGGTGTTTTTTTTTTCTTTTTTTTTTTTGGATAAATTATCGCTTGACCAACAATTTGCTCTCGGCGATTCTGGTTTTTCGACTACGAGAAATACTGTCATCCAAGTAAATTCATCTGAAACTCGATCATCTACAATTGGGATGGTTGAGTAAGGGTTTTAAATTTTATGAGAGTATATCAAGAGTATTCTAATTTTTGAATTAACTGAGAGCTAACAAAGAATATCTGAAGTCTACCCGTATGTTTCTTGAGCTTACGGAAGTTTTTTTTGGTGGTTTTGGGGTTCTTTGCTAACTCGCGTTCGAAAGCATTATAATCGACAAATGAAAGTCTTCCGCGTCTGGTTTTATTTTAGGGGACAATTGGCCATCCCTAAAGTGTTTTAGACTACTTTTAGACAGAGCAGACCGATTATGTTTTATTTTCTTGCATTTCACAAATTCTGCATGTAATTTTTGTGGCTCTGAGGCCCAGGTCAAAATACTGGCTAAAAATTGCCAGAACATCAGTGAGACTGAAGAGTATTACACATATATATATATATATGTATATATATATATATATATATATATAAAAATTAACTTAAATCGTGAGTTGGAATCTTCTACTAAAGTTTCACCTTAACGGATCACCAGGAAGTCCTAATCCAACTGGAGTTAGACTTCCTGATGATCCGATATGGTGAAAACTTTAGTAGAAGATTTCCAACTCACGATTTAAGTTAATTTTATAATTGGCTCCACTTGTGTTGAGCCACTTGTTGTAATTGTAGCATTGCAGGATTCGTGGAAGGTTTTTAGTTTTCTTTTGGACCAACTGACTGCGTATCCCTTGATTTTTTTCAAGGGATAAGACGAGGTTGGCCTTTCCTTTCTTTTGATCTATAATTTTTTCTTTTTCCCCCGGGCCAGTGATTCGAGATACTTTTATCTCTTGTTCCTGACGGTTTTTTTTGTTTTTTTTCTGGTACCGTGAATGCTGGTAGATATTAGATTAGTAAATATATATATATATATATATAAGTAATATCCAGTCGGTGTCCGAAGACCCTGGGTGTGGAATATCCGAGTATAGAAGAATATATTAGGGATTTCATATAAATCTATTGGAGTGCTCGATGTATGCCTATTGCTATATATTCCTTTTCAGGTTTATACAAGAAAACTCATATTCAGAACATATACGATGTAACTAGAAGAAACATCTCAACGCCGGTAATATTATTAATGTTTTGACTCCATTCTTTTTCGCCAGAAATTTCTTTTATGTATATATATATATACACTCTAATCAATATTTGCTGTTTTATCCCTCAAATTAAGTGTGTGTGTCATCTGAAGAGACGAAGTTTATATTCTTCGCTGAAATAATTTTATAATGACAATTTAACTGTGGTTGACTTTTCTTCCAGCTACATTATATATATATATATATATATATATATATGAAAGAGTTCGTCGTTTGATGGTTACCTTCTGTTATGGTGACCTATCTACATGTTAATAAACCTCTTTCGCCTTCATAAATACTCTCCTGTTTACTCTCGGAGAGTCTTCCTTGCAGCAGTCGAACCTGACATATTTCGGACGGGCACTTCTACCAGCTGTATTAACACTCTTATTTTGTATATATCTTCTGTTTTATTTAATACACTTGTTTCACCTGCTTTCTCTTCTTCCAAGTTTTCTTTCTGGCCTCTAATAGACCACAACACCTTCGTAGGAAATGGACACGGCAACCCAAGTCTGGACGAGGCTATTTGCATTTATAATTGTGTTAAACTATTGGGGAAAGCTGTCAATCCAATAATTCTCACCTCCAGTTATAGTTGGATTATAGGGAGTAGTGGCCACTTTAACCTTGGTATGGCAATCAATCTAGGAGAAGGAAAACTCTGAATAGAAACCTGTTAAGCTCCGCTTGAATATTACCATTGTGTTGCATTCTGATTTTGATTTGCCTGCTGACAGAGGATCTCGTTAAATCCTCTTCATCAGCTTCTAATTGCTGTTTTGCTTTGTTTCAAATAATGATTGTTTTATATATATATATATATATAATCCGAGAAGAAAATCTAAGGGTTAGGAGTATCCAGTTTCAGTGCTCAGCCATCTATCCATCTATCTATGTATTGAGATAGTGTTGAGAAAGATTCAAAGGCGCTTATTGATTGTAAGTTTCGCCCTTATGCAATTATCAAACCAGATTTTATTTTTGCCTTAATGATCGTATAGAGAAGAAACTGAGTTACCAAGTGCAGTTGAATCTGTGACTAGGCTACTTTTACGGAGATATATACACTATCACCGTTACTCAGCACTCATTCTTTATAAACATAGCGAACTACATTATATATAAGGCAATCATTGATATTTTTCTGATGTGAACAGAAACAAACTAGTGTTAAGATAACAATCAAATGTTAAGGTGTATCAGAAATGTATAGTACTTGTCTACGTTGGGTTAAAGTCAAGAATCGTATGGTTGATGATTTTCAGTTTATGAAAACACTTACACCGGGCAGTTACAAACGGTTATTGATATTGTAAAAAAGATAGATCAAAGTCAGCTAAACGTTGAGGAATTTCATTTCTTTTAAAGTCAACATTTGAAATTAGAAAAAAAAAGATTGCCTAATAAAATCTAGAGATCATAGTAAACAATGCAAATATATTTGCTACCGTCCTGATATCTTGAGTAGTCTATCCTCCAATAGGATAACTGTATATAACCGATATAGAAATTAGTGTTTTCTTGGTTCTTGATGTTTCAGATTGATTTGTTTAAATGACGTGTTAACCCGTCTAGGGTTATTTTATGCCTAGATGGTAGAGAACTGCATCAATTGTACGTTCACATTGTTATTTTTTTTTGTAAAGTTGTTTCTTTAGGGTTTTGTACACAGTGAGAGGATATCAAGTATTCCTATCTAATACAAATAATTTGTAGACAATTTTATGATTTCAAGTAGTCATCATTACTTAATAATCATTATTTTTTTGTACACAGTTACATTGGTTCAAGTATCCTGTGATAATGATAATAATCCTTTGTAAACAATTACGGCTTCTAGTAATTATTCCTGATACAAATGATTTACTGTTATATAGTATCAAATATTTCTAATTCAAATAATTTTCATACAGATCAATTTGACGCATAGATCAGTATTGAACATGTGCCAACACTCCTTATGAGAGTTGACTTGGGAGTAATGACAACGCAGGGATACTTTGCTATTCTCAGGTCTCAAAAAAGGAGCCTCATCATCAAATTCGGTATTGTGTCATACCTTTGGGGTAATCCTACCTATCTGCATAGGAAACAACGTATTCTAAGCCCCGATGTCATGGTGGGTTAAATGTTGGGAGAAAAAGCCAATATAAGAGATTACAAAAACAAAACAATCATTATTTGAAACAAAGCAAAACAGCAATTAGGAGCTGATGAAGAGGATTTATCGAGATCCTCTGTCAGCAGTCAAATCAAAATCAAATTCCTTTTAGATACTGACTTGGAGATTGATCACAGGGAAGTAGTTAATTCAGAAAATTTCAACACTTTCCCTAGTCACCAAGGAAACATAAAGTCTGGCCTTAGCTTGATTGTGTATTACTCCCTTTTTCACGCCCATTCGGCTGGTGCAGTAAAATACGCCCACTGTATCACTGCAGAGTGGTTAAACCTTCTCATAACGAGTGTCCAGGATATGACACAAAATAATCCGCTGGCTAGGCTTCAGTTCTAGAGCTTTGGGGAATTTAGAGTACTTCTTCATTGCCATTACTCCCAGGTACACTCTGACCCAGAGTGGTAGTCCCTTTTAGAGTTAAATCTATGGGTCAAATAGAAATATTTAATCATTTACTATACTTGAAATAATTTAACTGTGTGTAAACTGATAAATTGCTTATTAGTATCACATTGCAATTCTTGGAACTATTTAACTCTGAGCAAACGAATGAATAATGAATGGAATTGCTAATATTAGTTTGGTTGGTTTCTTTGTTTAATGGTATATCAACTTTTATAGGTTATTTAATGCCAAAGCCATCTCCTAGAAGAACAGTAGTGGTACTATTTAACCCATAGCTGGGAGGATAAGGAGGTTTATACATTTCCCAAGGGTATTAGTCCGAAAGTGAACGTAATAGCGCGACTGGAGTTCGAACTCGCTTAATACGATTCCGCAGTCCATCGCTTTAACCATTACACCACGAGAACAGCCCCTGCTAATATTAGCTAGCTATACTTGAAACCATTTAATATAGTGTAAATAAGACTATCGGTGTTAGATTTCAATTCTTGTAACCATTTAACAGTGTGCAAACATATCAGCTCTGGCTTGTTGAAAAGTTGTCACCAACAAATAATTCGTTTACAAAGCATATATCTCTAATATATATGTATAAACATGATTTGGCATTTAATAACACACAAGGATTGATATGCCATAAAACACAGCCAACCAGCCAATCACAAAGATGAACCTAAACGACCAGACACGCAACGCTTAATTTACAAATTTCAACTTAAGTGTCGAAAACCATAGATTATTTTCTCGTCAAACCTTGATTTGATCGCCATCAGAACTTGCCTCCTCGACTTTAAGCATCGGGAAGATCCGTAAACCACTTTTGACACAGAGTATTCTCAATACTTTCTCCATAAATTGAACAAATCTTGGCTTTTTTCATTTGCATTTCCTTTTGAATTTGTTTAATTAAACATATTTCCAAAACGGTGCGTATTTCCAATGCTAGAAGGAATTTAAAAAAATACCAGTGAACTTATTCAAAAATAAATAATTGAACGTGGAAAGATTTAGATTCTGTGAACTCTTAAGAAGGTTGCTTGTTCAGGTCCTGAACAAGGCTGTTCGCATTTCGCATTGCAGAAATACCGTTGGGAAAGCTATGAACCCAATTATACTCCATCTAGCTGTGGGTAAATAAAATGTCAGATTGAGCTCTTTAGCTTTGACAAGTCCACCGATCTAAGAGAAGAAAACATTTGAATTCAAATTCAAATTGTAGACCTGGAGAGGGATGGGCTGACCAAAGGACGCTAAATGAGCAGAGCCGCCAAAACCAAACCATTTTATGGGACCAGTGATCAGTAACCATCTCAAAGTTGACAGAAAAAAAGAGAAATGTTTGGTTTGCTTTCGTGGTTAATGGCATTTCAGTCTTCCTGGATTATCTAATGCCAAAAACATCCTTGTTGAAGAACAGTAGTGGTATTAATTCAACGTTGATCTTGGGGTGTAAAGGGTTCATACTTTTTCCCAGAGTTATTGTTCGAAAGTGAACGTAGTAGCACGACTGGAGTTCGAACTCACTACGATGTCGCAGTTCAGCACGTCAGCCACGCCACCACTGAGACTGAAAATAAAAGAACGATGATATAATTGTCCTGATAAGGACTAAATAATTTTGGAATTAATCAATTAAAACTAAATGCTCTTAATATCGATCGATGCAAACAAGAAACTTTTTAGGGCACTCAAAACTTGACCAACAGCTTATTATGTTACATTGTCAATCTTTTCTCACTTAAAACCAAATAATAGATATGAACTCTCATGCGCTATATTCATTCTGGTGAATCCGGAAATTTTAGACGGGAGTTGGACTATTTCCCAGAACTGCCAGAGTTCGAAGTAAAAATGGCGCGAAACTTAACAGTGCAGAACATGAGGTGTACAGGGTGAGGGGAGGTTGGAATAAGGAGCAGAGTTAATGATCAGTGGAATGTGTTTCCTTAAGTGGTTTCTGGGCGGCTTTATAGTGATTCTCTATCTTGTTAGGCAACACTGCGGTAGGTAAAGTTGTTAGCATTGTTGGTTAAGTGGTTTGATGCCTTGTCACTCAGATATTAAGAAATCAAGTCTCCGCATAGATCCACACGTTAATAATTATACACACATACTTATCTCTACATAGACTTGTCTGTATTAATTTTCACATGCATGCACGCATATACAAACATACATGCGTATGTGTGCATTTATTTGTTGCATGCTTAAGTAATTATATATATTTGATTAGATACTAACATTAACGCATCTAACCACACACACACACATACACATACTAATATATGACTTATAATCAATCTTTGTGCGCATATAGGGGTATATATATCTGTGTGTGTGCGTTTTTATGCTTGTGTGAAGAGAAAGAAAGGCAGACGTCTACCACACACACATACACACTCACACACGCATAGATATGTATATACGAATAATAAGCTCGTGTATTTCAACATTTTCTATTGTAAGCATTCATTATAATAAAACTTGCGTGATACAAACACATACATACTTCCATATATAAGATTTATAACCGATGTTTATAAGGGTATATATATATATATATATATATATATATATATATATATATGTGTATGTATGTATGTATGTATGTGTACGTAAAAAGAGGAAGAGAGATTATTACTAAAACCAAACGTACGTACACACACACACACACACATATATATATACACGAAAAAAAAAAAATATATATATATATAATGTTCGCCAATGGTCCGGGAGACTTGGGTTCAATCCAAGATCGCGTCATACCAAAGACTTTAAAAATTGTGTTTGATATCTTCTTGCTTAGTACTAAGGTACGTAGCAAGTGTAAAGTGGAGCAATCCAGGAAAAGGAGTAGCGCCTTTCCGTACACCTCGATGTAGTAGCGATTGAAAAGGGAGCCTTTTGGTAGCCTTCGACCACAGTTGCCAACTTTACTATATACGTTTGTGCGCATAGAAAGAGAAGAAGAGAGATTATTACTTATACCATACACACATACACATGAATATATATATATATATATATATATATATATAAATAGTACGCTCGTGTATTTCAACATCTTATGTAAACATTCATGATAGTAAAACTGACTATGATGAAAGTCCATATACTCTTAAGTATATTAACTACATCAGTATTTGTGTGTATCACCACATACACCTATGTTTGTATGTGTGTGTGCGTGTTTGTGTGTCTATCAAGAGTGAGGGGAGGAGGTGAGCGAGACATACATATAGAGAAAATATGTACAAAGATGGAAAATGAGATACGCAATTATTTACACGTGGAAAGACTTATTATTCATAATTTATTCATATACAAAATGAAAAATTCATATGTGGGATTTTTTACTTTGACTCTTTTTTTTCTATATTCCTATTTTACTTTTCTGAAGTAATAGGTAATCATTTTGAACAGCGATTCATTCCAGTCAGTTTTACTTTGGGAACGTGGTTAGCACCACAACCTTCTCTCTTGCTTTACTGATACGCAGCGGTACAATTACTATGTAAATTGATCATTTGGGCCTTAGATGAAGGTATTATTTGTATTGACTCGGCTGAAATCTAAGATTACTTTTTATTTCTTTTATAAATGAATAAAAAAACAGCTCCAGGAAAACTAACAATACATATGTTCTGTGTCCTTATTCTGACAGATTGGTTCAAAGACATTTGAACGTAGAAACGAACCCTGGGAGATTGAAGAGTTATTTCAAAGATTTTCCCTAATACAATTCTACGTAGTTATGCATTTTAAACTCTTTCGGTAATAATTGTAGAATGACAATTGTTTTAATGCTGTACAGATTCGCGTATTATGTGGCATTCCGAGACTTAAATTTGTTCATATCTATCTATCTATCTATCTATGATTTTGTATTTCTCCTGTTATTCTCTACCTTTTCGTTTCTTTGTTCATATCTATCTATCTATCTATCTATCGTACTAGTGGAAGCAATTTTTCATCGGTGACCAGATAAGAAACATACTTTTAAAAAGATGTGAAAGGAATTAATAAGATTACATAGGATTAGCTACTTGAAGTCATATAATTCAGAAAATATTATTGGAATTAAATTGGAAAACTTGAGACCATACACCTGTGCGCGAATTATAGGTATTAAGAATAGCAACTAGTAGTGATATTTAAAAAAAAATAAGAATGTAAATTTGGCGACCGTAGTCGAGAGTCTGGTATGACTTGACCTGGGATTGAACCCCTGTCTTCCGGGCCATTGGCGAACACTCTAAACGCTAGGCCAATGGACCGGTTTTTAAAAATAATTATTATCAATAGTTCAAACCATTTAGTTGCTAGCAAATATACAAATACTGACTTTGATCTAGAATAGATTTTTTTGGTGGTGGGTGTCTTCGTGGTGTAATGTTTAAAGCGATGGACCGCGGAATCGTTGTACGCGAGTTCGTATTCCAGTCGCGCTATTACGTTCACCTTCGGGCAAATACCCTTGGGAAAGGTATGAACCCCCTTATCCTCCCAGCTATGGGTTAAATAGTACTACTACTGTTCTAGGAGAATGGCTTTGGCATTAAATAACCTAAAAAGAGTTGATATGCCATTAAACAAAGAAACCAAACCTAAGATAGATTTTTTTAAAATATCAAAACATAAACACACATTACGATTTTCGATTACCAGGTGAAAATTTTCCATGATAAAGAAATCGTGTATCTGGCAGTCGCAGTGATATACAACTTTGTGCGTGTGAAATACCGTATATAGTCAAACTTCATTCAATCTCAAGTATAGTGTTATATCCTTATGTTAGTTTAAATTCAAAGCCCAGAGAATCATCTGATACGCGAGTATCATCTGTAAATTACGTCATCATTTTGTAATAGACACGTGTTTTGTCTTTCATACAAAATAGAGTTACTTTTCAACATAATCTTCCTGGTCAATAGAATTTAATCAGTGTCACGTATCAATTACGTGGATCAACCATTTCACGGATCAAATCTTAGTAAGTAAACAGGTAAGACTCCGTAATTACTGATCCAGTATCATAAATTCTAAACAGCTGTTGCACTGCTGAAATGGCTAAACTGATATTTTCTTATGTGCGCGCGCACACACACACACACACACACACACACATACACACATATATATATATATACGAGTTGCATACCATAAGTTTCCAGACTTTTTTCGTATGGGCATTTATAATTGTCGTATACTCTTGAAAATTCAGTATCTTATTGCTATACATCTTATGAGATGACTGACCAATTTTTATAATTTCATGTTCAAATGAACAGCTACAGCAGCAATTGGAATACACCCTACTAAAGCCTGATTGTCACAGCTGGTGAATTTCAAAAATGCAATCTGGACGTCAGGACACTTTAGAAGAACGATATGCAATAAAATTCTGCTTTAAACTTGGAAAAAATGCCACAGAAACCCGTGGAATGCTTCAGACTTCTTTTGGAGCATCTTGCATGAATAGAGCATCAGTTTTTGAGTGGCACAAGAGATTCAAGGAAGACAGGGAGTCTGTGAGGGATGATGAGAGGTGTGGGAGGAGTAAGGAAGTTGATACACCAGAGTTGATTGGCCAAAGGGTTAGGTTTATTATGTTGAGGTTTTAAGGGAGTTCAGGAAGAGATTCCGTCGGAAGTGGCCAGTACTCTTCAAATCGGCTCAGTGGCATTTCCTCCAGGACAATGCACCAGTCCACAACTCCATCCTTGTCACAGACTATTTGAGCAAGATGGGCATCAAGACAGTTCTTCACCCTCCCTATAGTCCACACCTTGCTCTCTGGTTATTCCCTAAGCTCAGAGGCTGTCGTTATGAGACAATTGAGGAGATGAAAGAGGCTGTGACGAAGGTCATTGACACGCTCACACAAGAGGACTTCCATGGGACCTTCCAGAAGATTTTGGAATGGTTCAACAAGTGCATTGCAGCTGAAGGAGATTACTTCGAATGGGACTAGAGTTTCATGTGTGTATTATCAATAAAAGTGCCCATACGAGAAAAGTCTGGAAACTTATTTAATGATCCTCGTATATTGAATATATATGCTTAGTAAACAGATTTTCATGATAACGTTTTTAAACGAGCCGGAGTTTATCATTTTTTTGCACACAGTTAAATGTTTTTAAGTATTGCTATGTAAAAGTCACAATTTCATATTAGGCATTTGTTTGCATGCACATATTTTGTGGGTAATTTCATTTTTAAATGGGTTAGAAGTAATTTGCTTGAGCTCTTGTATTGCTATTTTTCGGTTCGGTTTGGTTTTATGGATCGTCAACCATTGTTAGTAATTTAATACCAAATCCTGTTTTATATATATATATATATATATATATATATATATATATATATGTGTGTGTGTGTGTGTGTGTGTGTGTGTGATTAGTTAACACATTGTGTAGATACACACAGTTAAATGATCAAATCTTTCTATATCCAACAATTTAATTTAGCATAAGTCAACAAAGTTAAATGCTTTAAAGTATTGCTATTTATCACTAACAATTCAATTAAACGTCAGTCATTTGTTCGCTCACAATCAAATGATCAAACAGTTCTATTTCTAACAATTCCATTTAGCATTAGTCATTTGCTTCTACTCAGTTTAAATGTCAAACAATTCTATCTGACCCCTAAGCAGAACCCTATCATGAGCTACCACTCCGGGTCATAGAGGATCTGAAAGCAATGGCAATGAATGAGTACTCTGCATTTACCGGAGCAACCTGCATTACAAGAGCCTTAACAGCAGATTGTTTAATCTCAAATCCAGGACACTCGTTGGTGGGGGGTCTGCTCAACCGTCTGCAGAGATGCTGTTGGTGTATTCTACAGCCCCAGCTGACGGGGTTACAGGGGGGAGGAAAGATGGGTTTATGCCTTTCCCAATGTATATAAACGCAAATTAAAACAAACAGCCTCGTCCAGGTTTTGAACTTGGGTCACCGATTCCGTTTCCCTCGATGTTATCTGTTATGTTAAGCGCGCCAATATCTTATGTAAACTCATTCTACTTATTTCCTATTTCTCACTCAAAAATCTCAGTACGCACTTTCAAATTATTATAACGACTGATAAATAAAATCATAAAAATAAAATCCAGTCCAGTTGCAAAGGACCCACTAACAATAGATCATCATCTCAAATATTTGTTAATGTTTTGGCTAAGAAAAAAAAAGTACTTTGTAATTGGTTGATTGTAATCATAACTATTTATATTTGCTTTGGTTTATTCAATGGCAAATCAATTCCATATGGGTTATTTAATGTCGAAATGTTTGTTTGTAATCATAACTATATTTTCAATGGTCCTTATGAATATCATTTTAATTCCAATTGTACGACCACTTACTTCCCATCACAAAAGAAATTATTTTAAGTTGTCAGTAATAAGTCAGTCATCATTTATATACGTTATATCTTATAATTGCTTAAGTGAATGTGCTGAACAATTTTTCATACCAACTTGAAAATGGCAGGTTCAAGAGTCTGCAGTAAGATTTGCGTTTGCACCTAAGTGGCGCGACCAAGCTTATCCACTTAACAGTCGAGTAATCTACATAATCGTAACGAAACGTTATACTGAGATAGATAGATAGATAGATAGATAGGAACAGAATGTCACAGATATGTTTAAATAGAATTAAATAAATGTGAGCAAAACGAGATAATCGGACACCCTAATGGAACAAAACAATTAACGATACAGGATGATAGGCCCAAACAGAAGGAACAGATATCTATATGAATGTTATGTGTCATTCAATCTTTTTTATTGGCGAGATCTATTATTGAGAAATAATGTAGCATGCAAATTAATTTTTGAGCCATTAGGTCTGCCAAAAAACACAACCAATTGGCTAATATGATTAACAAGTGTTGAACACGAGCTCTCATAATATGGTTTTAGTTAATAGCCAAAAACGGATTTCTAAAGTTGGTTATTTAGTGAGAAATACTTGACTTGACTAGTTAAAAGGTTCCATCTTACTTACTGATTCCTCATTTAGTCGGATGGGTGATTAAAGGAAATATCGCAAAGAAATAATAAAAAAATTTAGTGTGCACATGAAATTGAGGCTGCATTGTTATTCAATATCCTAGCTGAGAATACATTACTTGGAACAAGGGGATATGATAATAGAAGAAAACGAGCAAGGGATGGTAACTCGAAAGAGACGCCAGAATGACACAAGGTGACTGGAGAGCAAAGTGAGATGCGAGCCACCGAATCTTGTGAGTCAGACTAATATAGCATGTCTGCCGAAAAATAGCTATATATAAAAGGGCCCCAAATGGCCCAATATATTGGCTATCCTCTGAATAAGAATACAACAAATCAAGTGACATCTATTTACCTTAAAATCAATGTCCAAAATTGCAGATTTTATTTAGAACTGAAGACGCTGGTTAGTCATTTTTCTTCCGGAGTAGGTGACATTCTAAAACTATATATACGAGGGCGGGCTGAAAAGTTCATATGATGACGTCATATTTGCTGTTGATGACTTTTGTGCAAATGGGGTCCAAGCACTGAAACACTGATAAAAGTGTGTGGAGACTCTGTCAAGAAATAATTTTAATTCGGTCACATTCCATAAGGGAATGTTGGTCTGCCGCTGAAATTTTCAGATTAACCTTATATATATATATATAAGTAAATAATGGAAAGGAATCTGATAGTATGGAGAAAATTGAAAAACAAGATAATCAAAAACGATGAATTTATTTCGAAGGAAAATCTACGTTAAAACTGAAATGTTTTAACGTTGACTTTCCTTCGAAATAAATTCATCACTTTTGGATTACTTTGTTTTACAATTTTCTCAATTATCATATATATCATCATCATCATCATCATGTCGTGCCGCTTGCACGGATATGCCTGACCCTCTCTCGCCACTTCTCCCTATCATTCATCGCTCCTGGCAGGTCTTCAGGGCTACATCCCGTATCCTCCCATAGCTGCTGTATGTATGTTCGAGCTGGTCGTCCTGCTTTTGCTTGGCCATATGCGGGGGTCCATAGGAGTACATCACTGATGAGTTCGTCCTTGCTTCTCCAGCAGTGCCCTGCGTGTCTGGTTCGTCTAACTTGTATAGTTTTCGTGATGGGAGGCAAGTGGCCGTATAGTTGGTGTCTTGTGGGGTGTTGCCGTTCAGGAATATTTTTATGTTTATTTTTTGCTTACTCTCAACTAGTTTCGGCCATAACTCATCGTCAGGAGAAAAGTTTCTGTAGATAAAATGTTTTTTATAGAAAGTTTTTAAGAACTTTATAAAATTGTGAATATGCTGTAAGGGAAGAGACGAAAAATGTCCTGTTGGCGTAGTATATCTATTTGATGCATGAAAATTATTTCCTGGTATCAAAGTGTCTTCAACTAACATTTACATATCTATTGTAAGGTCAACTGGCAAATGAGTAAATATTTCGGAGGTATGTTTACCCTGGGAGGATTGTGTTTCAAATTGGCTTTGACTACTTGGTTTGTTTATTTGTATATTTAAGTGTTTATGCTTCACCCCAAGCCTGTCCACCCTATTACAAGACAGTGCCATTTATTTTCGTAGTAAATCCATATTTAGAAGCATTTTATCCATTAATCTTCGTGCATTTCTGAGTATTTCTACGTATATGATTATATCCACACACAGAGAGCACGCGCGTGCGATATATATATATATATATATATATATATGGAGAGAGAGGGGGTGGGAGAGAAAACGAGAGAAAAAGTGTGTGTAAGAAGAGAGATAGAAAGAAAAAGAATAATTATAGAATAACAAGAAAAGATTGTAAAACTAATCATTTAATACAATGATACAGAGAAAAAAACGCTTAACCAAAAAGAACTATATACATATGAGGTGCATACGATAATTGTCTCATAACGACAGCCTCTGAGCTTGGGAAATAATCAAAAGTCACAGGGACCAAGGTGTGGACTATAGGGAGGGTGAAGAACTGTCTTGATGCCCATCTTGCTCAAATAGTCTGCGACAAGGATGGAGTTGTGGACTGGTGCATTGTCCTGCTGGAAATGCCATTGACTCGATTTGAAGAATACTGGCCTCTTCCGACGGAATCTCTTCCTAAACTCCCTTAAAACCTCAACATAGTAACCCTAATCCTAACCCTTTGCTTTTCGTTCTTCTAAAGTGTCCTCAAGTCCAGATTGGATTTTTGAAATTCAGCATCTGTGACAATCAGACTTTAGTAGGGTGTATTCCAGTTGCTGCTGTAGCTGTTCATTTGACCGTGAAATCATAAAAATTAGTCATCTCATAAGATGTATAGCAATAAGATACTGAATTTTCAAGCGTTTACGACAATTTCAAATGCCTGTGCAAAAAAGTCTGGAAACTTATTGAATGCACCGCGTATATGTTCAAAGAAGATTTGGCATTAAATTACGCACAATGGTTGATATGCCATAAACCCCAAACAACCAACAAACGATCCCCCACGCTATTGGTAAATAGAATATTAGAGAAAATTAAACTCTTTAGCCGATGTAAAGCAACCAGTTAACGAGAAGGTTAACTTTTTATACAAACCAATTTAAAATTTGACCTTGTATCACATCCTTACCTTGGCGGAGACGTTGGGTAAATACATACTTAATATCTCGTGATTTCATTTATATTTGATTGAATATATGTATATACTCTTGTATTGGTCGCAATCTCAAAGTCTACTTATTAGTTGTTGACCAATACATTATCAATAATTTTGTGAGTGTGAAAATCAGTGTTAATAGGAAGGACTAGGTACAATACTGAACTTTAAAAAATAATTTGCGTAAATTAATTTGCTTAGATTAATTTGCATAAATTAATGATTTAGGAAACATAAATCAAAGCCATTCTTGAAACTCAAGACATTTTTATATATCAAGAAATAAAATCACCATTTGATTGTTTCGTTGGTTTTTGGGCATATTAAACCTTGTGGGTTGTTTAAAGCTAAATCCTAAATATACAGATAACTTTCTTTTTAATATTTGTTTGCAAATATTAAATGCTTAATGCTAAATCATCTTAACTCATTCTGAAAATTTAAACACTTTGCCTGGTCACCGAAAATACATAATGTCTAGTGGCGTATCACATTCTTTCTTTTTCTTAATTTCAAACGTTCATAGTTAACTCCCGCCTTCAATTCGAGTAAGTAAGAGCAGTACTTGAATCAGTTGTTTAATAATCTGGAAGTAGCTTATAAGAGAAGACTTCCTTCACCTCTTGAGAAGCAAGACGTTCTTTGGAAAAAAAGATTAGCTTTTCGTAGAGTCAGTGGTGATTCACTTTGCTTATCTTAAGATCTCTTTGCTTACCAGATCGTAAAAAAGTATTAACGCTTCTTCACCATTCACAATCTATTTTAAAAATGGAACATTTTCGCAATGTTTACGTTTATTTCCTTTCATCAGATACGGTAAAGGACAAAATGAACTCGAACATATCTAAAAGAGTATCGTATTAACAATCATTATTTAGAACTTTTAAAACTTCTTATGAAATAAGTCTTTAAATTAAAAAAAAAAGTCTTTGAAAGGTATCAGTATTTTTGTTTGGTCACTTTTAGTATGTCGTTTTTCTCTTAGTCAAGGCTTTGGCCTCGAGTGGTTTGTAGATGCCGGGATTGTCCAAGGTTGAGGCATTTGGCTCCATACATCATTTAACATACATGATTATGCCAGTTTAGAAGTAAACAGAATATCTGGACGCGAGCCTGCTAAGCTGACAGGGAAGTATGTCTTGGCATTTTTCCAGTTTGTAAGTCAAAGTTCTAATCTTAAGTCTGACACTAAAGTACTTCTTTTCGAATTCAAATTTGACAGCGTGTTTGTCAGGTTAAATGACAAGGAAAAGATTTTCAAATCTTGAGGCAAAACAAACGAACTAAAAAAAAGAAAGACATAATACCAAAAATAGACAAAATTCCCTAATTATTAACTCATTGGCCAGTTGACCTTACAATAGATATATGAAGATTAGTTGAAGACACTTTGATACCAGGAAATAATTTTCATGCATCAAATAGATATACTACGTCAACAGGAAATTTTTCGTCTCTTCCCTTATAGCATATCAACAATTTCATAAAGTTCTTAAAAACTTTCTATAAAAAAAAACTTATCTACAGAAACTTTTCTCCTGACGATAACTAATGCCCGAAACTAGTTGAGAGTAAGCAAAAAATAAACATTAAAAATATTCCTGTTTATCTGACAAAATTTGATCATTATATATATATATATATATATAGATTGATAGATAGATAGATAGATGGAGAAAATTGAAAAACATTTTTTACTTCCACACACACACACACACACACACAAACACACACACACACACACACATATATATATATATATATATATATACAAGGTTCGTCTGAAAATTTCAGAAGCAGACCAAGATACTCTCATGGAATGTGACCGAATTTCTCGACAAAAAAAGACAGTAATTCCCTAAAAAATAATTTTAAAGATAGGGCAAACCTGCTCTAACATGAATTTTGATTATTCGTCTGTGTGCCTTTCAGATTCTTAATAAACATATCACAGAAAACGTTTTTCTTTATTTAAAGAGTTATTTTATTCAAAATGACGCGTCATACCAAAGACTTTAAAAATGGTACTTGATACCTCCTTGTTAAAAACTCAGCAATATAAAGTACGTATCAAGGGTAAAGTGGAGCACTCCAGGGAAAAGAGTACCACCCTCCCCTAAACCTTGGTGTAGTAGCTATTAAAAAGGGAGCCTTCTGGTCGCCCTCGACAACGGTCGCCAAATTTACTTTTACTTTACTACTTATTCAAAATAATTTTAATGTAAAGAAAAAAGTTAAGAAACAACACAAAATGGATTTAAAAAATCATTATCATTACAGCGAGATGATAGCACGGATTCACTTGGCTCTGTGTCTCCATCCGTCCAAATTGGACATCGCTCTTGAAAAGACGACCTCATATGTCTGCACAAAGCTAAAAAATGAAAGTTTTAGCTGGTCGGTCGATACTGGTGTGTTCATACGTAGGAGTCCATAAGAGAATGTCACATATGACTTCATCTTTGCTTCTCGAGCTGAGCACAGCATGTCTTACTCGTCTTACTTGAATATTTTGTGAGATGAGGGTAAGTGGCCGTACAGCTGTTATTTCGTTGGGTGCTTCTTCTATGATTTGTTCAAAATAGCCTGCAACATCATTATGAAGCTCCCATAATCTAAGTTAACAGAATTGTCTGTGTCCTGAGTATTACACTAAACTGCATCCAATTGTGAGGTTTCACTTTTGAAGCTCTTGGCATTGTAGAGAATCCCTTTGTTGCTATTACTTTCAATTCAACTCAAACCCAGTTAGCGTTTCATTTAAGGACCAATTATATCTATTTGAAAAGGATTAGTATTTGGTTGGACTGTTAGAAACCATATAACTGAATTTTTTTTAATGAAATAAGATGGTTTGGTTTCATGACAAATCAACCATCATTGGTTATTTAATGCCACATCTTGTTTTTACATATATACTGTATATGATTTTTTAAACATATTTGTAATATATTCAGGTCCAAAAATACGCCGAAAAGTTCCCGAAATACACGAAATTGGTTCAGGTACGAAACTTTTATTTACCTTTTTGAGTTTAAGGTTTTTCGACATGAGGAGAGAGAGACACAATTTCTTTCTATGCTGACTTTTCCATCTGACCCCACCACGTGCGGCACCCCGCCGCAATCTACTGGTCTGGCCTCGGTGAGCTCCGGAAAATCAACTTCCTTCCCCGAGCGTCGAATCTCAACTAACTTTTTTTTCAAATTCCCAAATCCTCTGCCCATCGCTTCCGGACATGATGCCATTCACGTCCCCGGTCTCATTTCCTGTCTGGTTTTTTTTATTGTGACATCTGTGATTGTCACATCCACCCCGCGCGCGCGTGAACACCTGCACTCAATGTGTGCACCTAACTAACCCATGCACAAAGCCGAAAGGTTCTCTGCCTAACTAAACCGAAAGGTAAGATATACAAAACGAAATATGATAATATTAAAAAACAATCCTTCCGCAGTTATATAACATATTTTCTTGGTGCCTTCAGTTAAATAATCAAACAGTTCTATTTCCAACAATTCATTTTAGCGTAAGCCAACGAAATTAAATGGTTCCAAGTATTGCTATGTATAACTAACAATTCAATTGAACGTCAGTCATTTGTTTACACACAGTTGAATGATCAAACGTTTCTCTTTCTAGCAATTCAATTGAGTATAAGTCATTTGTTTGCACTCACTTTAAATGTCAAAAAATACTATTTGAACCATAGATATGACCCTGTCAGGTGCTATCACTCCGGGTCAGAGTGAACCTGGGAGCGATTGCAATGAAGAGGTATCCCACATTCCTCAAAGCTACAGAATTACTGGAGCCTAGCCATCAGATTGTTTAATGTCATATATCCAGGACACTCGTTGGTGGGAGAGTCTTACCCCTCTGCAGAGATGCAGTCCGTGTATTCTACAGCACCAAGTGACTAAATAAGAATATTTCATACAATATAAAAGTAAAGTAAGCAAAGTTGTCTCCCTTTAGTCGAGAGTGACCCTAAGGCTCACTTTTCGATAGCTACTACACTAAGGTGTAGGTAAGGGGATTACTATTTTCCTTGAATTGCTCTACTTTACCCTTGATCCGTACCTTATATGCTGAGTGTTAAGCAAGGAGTCATTAAGTACCATTTTTTGAGTCTTTGCTATAACTCGGCCTGGGATTGAACCCAAGTCTCCCCCCGCTATTGGCGAACACTCTAACCATCATGCCAATGTCCGGTTCATACAATATGATAGTGCGAAAATGAATGTGTAATAGAAACAAATTATGTGTGAATTTTACAAAGTGATTTGAATAGATTGCTGGAGATGACAAATTGTTTTTTTTAGTTTTGAAGTGTATTTATTTACTATCAGAAATTCGGAGATGAAATATTGAAAACTTATTCGACAAACTAATCAGACGAATAACTTCATTTTGTTTTTTCCAGGATGTTTCGAGCTGGGTAATCTTTCAGCAGAACGCGTAGGTATTTACAGTTTGAAAACACTGTTATCGATCAGATCTGTAAAGTGTTCACACGGGAGTAAATAAAGAAGGTGAATTGAGGTGATTGAAGTTAGAATTCTTTTCAATGATTTTTCAATTAAGAATAGTCGACTAAAATAGAGAGGTTGGAGAGTGCATTGATTGAAACAAAGAATTAAGATGAAAATACTAATCATAATATCCCTAGAAATACGTATATGTTTATAAGGCTGGGGTTTAAAGCCTTACAGCCATGTTTAATTGTATGGACAATTAATGCTATTTGTTTGTAAAAAAAGGTACTAGTTCAAGTACCTTTTTAATGGCTTGCTTTTCTTGTTTTTCTTGATTTGGTCATATTACGTGTTGAAGTCGATATATAGACTTCTCTTAATCTGATGTGTATTATATATGTATATCATACAGGTATATATATATATATATATATATATACATATATATATACGTCATCTCTGAACTGAAGGGATATCGCTTTCTGATGACAGTATGCCAGCAAGAGACGAAGTGTTAGCTGGTAAAATTCCAGAGACAAGAACAGTTTGGCTTTGGTCCTGCCTTCAAGAAATATCAACCCGGATCACTAAGTTTGTGGGCCATGCTTTACGGCTCAGAGCATGTTTTGAACGGTGGTCGATGCTGGTTGGTGAATGTTTGTGATGCTTGAGTTTAGTAATGGCGTTTGTAGGTAGAAAAAGAAATAAAGGATGAAGATGAAGAAAGAAAAGGGTTATCGAAAGATGCATTGTCTCTAAAATGGTTTAGAAGAGAAAGAAAGAAGAGAAGATGGAACTAATGGAAAAATGAAAGAAAATTCCTGAAAGAAACATAAATAAAAAAATAAAAGAAACGAAAGAAAAGTAATGAAAAAAGAAAAATATATAAAATAAGAATATAAGAAGCTGGATGAAATAAAAAAAATGAAAGTAACAAAGAAAGATAGACAAAAAAAAAGGCTAGAATGACGAATACGTAAAAGAATGAGAGAAATATGAAACGAAGGAAAAGAGGCAAATTGAAAGAGAAAATAATCAACTAATAATGAAGAAAGAAAAATACAAAAAAAAAAGAAAAAAGAATAAAAACAGAAGAATATTAGAAAGAAAAGACAAAATTACGGGTAATAAGAAAAAATAAAAGAACAAAAGAAAAAGAAAAAAGGAAAACGGATGCGGTAATGAAAGGTATAACGGTAAATAGGCAGAACGTATTAATAAAGAAAAGGAGGAAAGAAGAAATGCTCTAAAAGAAAAAAAAAAAAGAGAATTTAACGAAGAATTAAAGATGGAAATAAGAATGAAAGGGATTTAGAAATTTAGAAAGGCATAGAACCTGGAAGAAAATAAGAAAAAAAAGAGGATAAAGGAAGGAAAATGAATAAATAAATATATAAAGAAATATAGAAATAAAGAAATTACCGAGAAAGTAAGAAAATCGTTCAAAACAAAACAAAACAAGATAGATAGATAGATAGATAGATAAACGAAAAGAAATTTGCATAAAGAATGTAATGAAATAATAATTCAAAAAAGAGAGAAAGGCAAAAGAAAGAAAGAAAGAAAGAAAGAAAGAAAGAAAATATGCAGAACCAAGCAAATATTGTTTAGCTATGAAAGGTAGAAAGGCATAGAACCAAGAAGGAAAGTTGAAAAAAAAAAAAAAAAAAAAAAAAAAAAAAGGAATGAATGACAAAAAACAACCAAATAATAAAATTAAAGCATATACGAATAAAGGACAAACAGGAAGACAGAAAATCAGACAGAAAGAAAGAAATTATCCAAGCAAATAAAAAAATTGTACAAATTGCACATGCACAACACGCCATATTAAAAGTTAACTTTCAATCTCTTGATTTGAATAATTTATGTCCCTCTTGTACGCCAGACAGTGAGAAATATTTAACAAACTATTCTGGTAGACCATTAGAATGTTCATTGAGTTTAGTTCTTTACGAGTGTTTCATTATAGTGTCCCTGTGCCAAAGAAATCTTAGCTTAGAAAGAATAGTGCAGAAAAAAGAAACTACAAAAAAAAAAAAAAAAAAAAATGAAAAGAAAAAATTGTGTAAAATCTTAGAAACAGCAAATAAAGAAAGAAAACATCAATAAAAACTGAGCAAAAAGATCTAAAAACAAAAACAAAATCAAAAATGAAGGAAAATAGAGACAATATAGAAATGACACAAAAATGTATATTATTAACAATTGCAAAATTCCTCCCAAAATGTCGTAAAACATTCCTTTACTCATGATAACGTTGAGCCAGACAAATTAAATCTAGAATACCCAAAGGCTTCTCTTGGAGCAATGATTACCAACAAATATTTCAGGCAAGCGTAACGGTTATCACTGTAGGAAATGGAGCTCCCGAGTCCAAATCCTTTCTGTTTGCATTTCCTTTTGCGCTAATGCTATTGGAAAAGGCATGAAAGCATATATTCTCCACCCCAACATGTAAAATAGTAGGGAAGATTTGGTTATTTAGTCTTGGTTAGGCAACCAGTCTAGCAGGATAAAAACTCTGAATTCAAATCAGCTTTGCTCCACTTATAAAACTCATCTTCTATCTGATTCTAGCGGAGGGGTTGGGTAAATCATAACAATTGTTGCGGACCTTCAACTTGTCAAATAAAACCTATCATCATGTTCTTTAACTTGCAACTTTGTGTTGGATGGAGGTAAGTTTTGTACATACCCACAGAGCCATGTTATGGATCAATGTTTAGAAAGCTATCATTGCATTGTTTTAACAGTTATAAGATGTTATGTCCTCAATATTAGAACATTAACAAAGAAACAACAGAAATGGATGTAGATAAATTACCAGATTTGGAAGGTATTCGGAAATTTGAATTTAAAATTTAAAAAAAAAAGCGTGTAAAGTACTCCAGAAAAATTTAGCCCAGTCCGCTGAGGCTGTTGAATATGCCGACTGCATCTCTGCGGCGGGAGTAATAAATCCCACCAACGAATATTATGAATATGTTAAAAAAACAATCTGATGGCGAGTATCGAGTCATGGAGATCAGGAGAATGTGGCGTACCCCTTCATTGCCATTGCTCCCAAGTTAACTCTGGCCCTGTGTAGTAGCACCTGATAGAGTCCTATCTACGGGTCAAATAGAACTGTTTGACATTTAAATTGTGTGCAAAAAATGACTGATATTAAATTAAATTGTTAGTGATACATAGCAATACTTAGAACCATTGATCTATGTGCAAACGAATGAGTAATGTTGACGTGAATTATTAGTGTTAAATAGCAATACTTGAAACTCTGTAACTGTGACTAAATTGAAATATTGACATAACAGCAACCGTTGGAACCATTTGACTGAGATGAAATCAATGAATAGTTTTGAATAGAATAATAAGCGTTTAATGGCAATACTTGTAACAACTTCATCGTCTGCAAACCAATGATTAATATTGAATAGAATTAGTGTTAGATAGCAATAATTGAAACAATAGCAATACTAGTGTGCAAACTAATTAGTTCTCTCACATTTGAAAATCAAATTACCAACAAATTATCTTCAAACTACTTAATTAGTACTAATATGTGTATCCATTTAAAAGTGTGTAAACGAATGATTGATGTTAAAATTCTATTACATAGCAAGTCTTGAAATTATTAGACTCTTTATCAAAAAATGAGGTCAGAGTCGTTTGAAAATGTTGTCAATAAAATTAGTTTGCAAATCAAATATTTGATACATATGTATAAATTGGATTTGGCATTAAATAACCTACAATATTTGATATACCATAAACGCAAACCAAACCAAACCGAAACAAAACAAAAAAAATCCCACAAAAACATTAAATTTGAATATAAATGGGTATGTCCCAGGAAGGGATATATTTAATTGAAGTAGCTGAGGGGTTTGGCTACCATAACAGGTGTTGTACAATAGAGCGGGTAGAAATCGTACTGGTACTAGAAATGTGTTCGTACCGACACTGGACAGTCGTAGTAGTCGTAGACGTTGATAATGTACCTCTACATTGGTCTGCATTCATGGCTGACACCAGTTAATCATATTACTGTGAGGGGGACCCAGGTGTATGCATATTCTTTACACCATAAATAAAGTAACTTGGAAATGATAAAAGTAAATGAAGAATGCGACCTTGGGTTTGGCTTTGATAATACATTTACAGAAGACAATTGTCTTTGTCAGTGGTATCAAGGGAAAAATTATTGATTGACCAGATGGTTCGAAAATTTATTTCAAGAGATGCAAGTGATTTTAAAATGTATGAAACACTAATAAAAACTCAAACGGAATATTGTACTCAGGCCAGGGCTCTTGTGTTCAGACATGGAAATTAGATTATTTTAGTTTGGTTCGGTTCGGTTTGGTTTGGTTTTATTGCACATAAACCACTGTAGGTCATTTTATGCCCAATCCATTTTTATACGTATAAACAGTTCTATTTCAAACAATTTAGTTTAGCATAAGTACACAGTTTAAATGTCAAAAACAATTCTATTTAAAACAATTCAGTTTGGCATAAGTACACTGTTTAGTGCGATTTAACCCATACATAGAACACTATCAGGTGTTACCACTCTGGGTCAGAGTGGACATGGGAGCGATGGCATCAGATTGTTTAGTGTCCTGTACAGGGCACACTTTAGGGGAGTCTTATCCCTCTGCAGAGATGCTGTCGGTGTATTCAGCAGTCCCAGCCGATGGGGCCATGAAAATTAGAATGTAATCTTGAGATTTCATAGCATTCAAAGAAGAGTAACAAAATTATTTTTTAAAAAAAGTAAAATATTTCAGTCAGAGAATAGAGAAACTGGCCTAATGAGTAGAGTGTTCGCTAATGGTCTTGAAGACCGGGGTTCAATCCCTGATCGAGTCATACCAAAGACTCAACAAATGGTGCTTGGTGCCACCTTCCTTAACCCTCAGCATTATAAGGTAAGGATCAAGGATAAAGTGGAGCAATCCAGGGAATGGAGTAGCACTCTTCCCTTTACTTCAGTGTAGTATCTATTGAAAAGGGAGCCTTCCGGTCACCCTCGACTAAGGTCGCCAACAACTTTACTTTACTTGAAAGAAGAATGGGTTGGGGGTTGAAACTACGAAAATAATAAATGGAATTTTTAATCATGGAAGACATTTCTTAAGTATTCCTCCGCACACTGCAAATTTACATTCAGAACAGATTTCCCAAAAAAGTCTAAAAGTTCTAAATGGACTTTTCTTTGCTAATAGAGTAAACTATTTTTGGAACAAATTACCTTATCAGATCAAAAACAGCATGAAAATAGAAATTTCCAAGATTTAATTAGATGGTTTCAGAGAATATGATAACATTTTTTAAAGAAAGCAATTTGGGGAGGTATCGGATAAATTACTTAACAGGATTCAATCTGTATGAAGATATTGTATCTTAAAGTGTACATGTTCTGGGCAAAGATACTTAAGAAAGAAAAAAACTAGAAAAAAAAATTGATGTACATGATAGAAAAAAGTAAAGATGCCCAAGTACGTATAAAAAATAATAGGTGCCACATTTAAATGGCTTGTGAAAAATTAATTTTTCAGAAGATGTAAAAAGAAAAAAGGATGTCAAAGTAAAAACGTAAATATCAAAACCAGTATTTATTCGCTCAACATACATTGATTCAAGTACGGGACACACAATGAGAATCAAACTTACTTGTGGTCTGCTAGCCTAACTTGCTCACAATTACTCAATGCAGGATGACCAAAACATTAAAGCCAGAAGAAAAGAAAAGAGAAATAAGAAGAGTGGAAGGAAAATGAAAGAAAACATTTAAAAAAAGAAAGGTTCAAATTTCTTTCTTTCTTTCTTTCTCTTGATAATTTTTTATTTATATTTAGATCATCTAACCTACTGTTTCTTTCTTCTCTGTTTCAATTCTTTCATTATTCCTTGCTTTTACTTCGTATTTTTTCGCATCATCCTGAAAAATTTCCGATCATTTAACCTACGATTTTTTCCTTTCTCCCTCGCTTTCTTTCTTTCTTTCTTTCTTTCTTTCTTTCTTTCTTTCTTTCTTCACATTATCCCTCAAGAGAATTCGATCTTTTTTTCTTTCTTTTGATAATTTTTTATTTATATTTTCCCTCAAAACAATTAGATCATCTAACCTACTGTTTCTTTCTTCTCTTTTTCCATTCTTTCTTTTTTATCTTGCTTTTTCTTCGTATTTTTTTCACGCCATCCTGTAAAAATTTGCTATCATTTAACTTACAGATTTTTTAATTCCTCCCCTTTCTTTCTTTCTTTCTTTCTTTCTTTCTTTCTTTCTTTCTTCACATTATCTCTCAAGAGAATTCGTTCATTTAAATTTACGATTCTTTCTTTCTTTCTCTGTTTCTTTCTTTCTTTCTTTCTTCATCTTATCCTTCAAGACAATTCGATCAATTAAACTAACGCCCCTTTTACTTCGCTTTCTTCCATTGTTTCTTTCTTTCTTTCTAGGTTTTAATTTATTTCCATTGTTCATTTTGTCCTCTTCCTACTATTCTACTTTTCCCGCTACTTCTCATTTCCATTGCAATTTTCCCCAATCTTCAAGTCTCGTCTTTCTGTTCGTTTAAGTTAGCTCTACCTTTTCCATTTCTCGTTCGTCATTTATTTCTCTTTCGTCATTAACTACTTCTTCCCATACCAAACCTCGTCATTGTCTCCTGTTTGCAAGCCAAACGCTTATCAAATGTGATTCGTGACGCTCGCTTGCTGGCAACTCAATTTTCAATCATTTCCTTTCTGTCTTGGCCGTAAGCGCCAGAAGACCTTCTCTATTCTCAATCACGTGACCATCGACCGACCAAAATCTAATTGAAGCCAACTACGTCAATCTCGTTTGCTGTCAAATTCAATTCTGGTTGTTTTTCGTTTCTTGTTCTACGCCTCGTCTCTTTTGGTAGCCATCTTTGTTTCGTTTCCATTTTTGTTTTTGTCTTATTACCCTTTTTTATTTTTATTTTTTGTAGTGAGTATTGTCCAAGGAAATATGGTTGGGATGTGGGTGAATAAGTACCAAAACAAAATACTAAAATGAAAGGAAAAAAAGTAATTTAATCTTAAGAATAAGAGCGTGTTTTTTGGTCGTTGTTTATTCTGCCGTTGCTGTAATGATCATGTAATTTCGTTCTTCAAGTGAAACAGAATGAAACGTTCGTCTTCCGCAAATATTAAGAGTAATACAACTGCACTAACACGTAGTAAAAATTACAATCAGAATGTTTTTTTTGAATACATTCTTAAGGACATGCAGATATATATATATATATATATATATATATATATATATATATATATATATATATATATATATATATATTGTGAATGAGTAGGGAAACGAAATGAGTGAAAGAAAGAGATAGTGAGGAGACAGAGTAAGGGAAAGTGAAAAGATAGAGATATATTGAGTGAGAGGGAGGCAGAGAGATAAACAGCGTGCTATTCTTACGTTATTTTTTGTGAAAGTTTATCTAACAGTACCTTTTATATCGTGGCACTGTGAAATGCACAATCTATCTATCTATCTATCTATCTATCTATCTATCTATCTATCTATCTCATTTTATATCTCTCTACCTATCCAATTTCATTGATATCTACTTCAGTCTTAGTTCAGTCGGTTCTAATCAAAATACTTAAATTGGTTCATAATCTTCAGCGGAGGGGTTGGTAAATAGGATAAAAAACAATTTGGGTGAAAGCAGCGGATTTTGAATTCTGGTTTATCAATTAATGTAAATTCTCCCCACTGATCCTATTTACCAAACCCCTCTGCTCGGGCAGGATATGACACAAGGTCAAATTTTTATGCGGTAAATAGGATAAAAAACAATTTGGGTGAAAGCAGCGGATTTTGAATTCTGGTTTATCAATTAATGTAAATTCTCCCCACTGATCCTATTTACCAACCCCTCTGCTCGGGCAGGATATGACACAAGGTCAAATTTTTATGCGGAGTTTAACAGGTTTGAATTCAGAGTTTTCCTTCTCCTAGACTAGTTGCCTCACCAAGGCTGAAGAAACCAGTCTGCCCTACTATTTAACCATAGCTGGAGGGAGAATAATTGGATTCATACCTTTCCCAAGGGTATTAGTGCTATGTGAAATGCAATCAGCCTCGTCTAGGATTTGAACTCGAGTCGCCGTGTCCATTTCCTACGACGATAACCATTACACCACGGGCACCTCCAAATTCTCCCCACTGATAGTCACATATACTTTTTATCACATAAGACGTATTCCATTCATTCAGAGTTTTATTCTTTACCTTTTTTAACTCCATAACAAAATATTAGTTTGTCACGGCAAATAGAGGCATTTTATCTTATTTTCTCAGTTTCATAAACATCTCAAAAGAAAAGAATAAGAAACAAGATTAACATAAATATGTTTTCTCTTTTAATAACCTCAGAAGTGAACAAACTGAAGCAAAAAAAAAAAAAAAAAAATGCCCTGAAGCATTGTAGAACTTTTACCTTATTTTACCATTTTTAAATTCCTTGGAAATAAGCCGTCTGTAAAAAACAAAACAAACTTTTCATAATTTTGTCATAAAAAGTATACAAAATTAATATCTCGATGGAATTATCATCTAAAATATGAAAAATTAATTACTCGCATTTTCATTCACTTACCTCAATAAGTTAAATCTAATGGTTCCGAGTTGTACAACAAGAAAAACAACAACAAGAAAAATAACAACAACAATTATACTACTACTACTACTACTACTACTAGACTACTACTACTACTACTACTGCTAATAATAATAATGATAAAAGGCTGAAAGAAAAAAGAACAAAAACAAAAACAAAAAAATTACATATTTTTCAAAATTTTGTGGAAATATATATATATATATATATATATATATATATATATATATATATATATATATATCTTTTGTATAAAGACAAAAGAGAAAAAATTCACTTTCTTGGTATCATTATGAATTTATTTCGGCTTTTTACAAATTCTTATAAGTTTAATCAAAAAAATAAGTTTCTACAATATCGACTGTCTTTTCGACTCAGGCTCGTTAGGGGAAACCTGTTTAGCCCATTTGTCAACATTATTTTTACTCAAATATGCTTGTCCTTACATATTACACACTATTTGGTAAATTCTACATGGTTTCCACTCCTCAGCAAGCAAAAATTTAATAACAGACCTTTGATCAAGTCTGGAGCGATCGATTTGATATACCACCATTGTGAATAGCTTCAAAACAAATATTATTTTGCGATATTTAAATGATTTTTGCTATAAAACGTTTCTAAAGAAACGTAGAGTTAATATTCATGGGAAAAAAAATTCTGAAATGAAAAATATTTGTCTTAAAAAATCAACTCCCCAAATTTATTAAATGATTCACGTATATATATATATATAGTTATCCACTCGACAGACCGTTTCGTCGATTATAACTTACCAGTGTGGCTAGACACGCAGGACGCTTCAAGTTGGGATCGAAACCCGCCTAACTTTACACGACACTTGGTATCTAATCACTCTGCCGTTTCAGTGGTATACTTCAGTTCAGGAATTATAACGCATTTGTATTAGCTTTCGTTTCTTTACATTTTGCGCTATTTTATTCCATAGTGCTTATTTCGATAGAAGGGCTTTGCATTAAGCGGGTGGCAGCCGTTAATTCCTTATATGTGTGTGTGTGTGTGTGTGTGTGTGTGTGTGTGTGTGTGTGTGTGTGTGTCTTCTAAGAAGGACATTTTTTATATAAACGTATGCGTATGTTTGTTTATATGTAATTGGCATATGAATAAACGAGGATTTTGCAAATTCCTACAGTTGTAAGATATTAGGTCTGTTAGAAGTACCTAAAAATCTAGGCATAACGACGAGCTGGCCAAAATATTTGAGGTATATATTTCTTTATAGAACAAAATATCTTAGTTTAGTTTCATAAAATGAACGACAACCAAGTCGGCTGAGGGTGGTAACACTTGAAAGGACCGATCTATGGTTAAAATAGAATTGTTTGACATTTAAACTGAGTGCAAATAAATGACTTATGCTCAATTGAATTATTAGAAATAGAAGTGTTTGAGCATGTAACTGTGTGTAAACAAATGACTGATATTTACTTGAATAGTTAGTGATACATTACAATACTTGGAACTATTCAAATTTGTTGACTTAAGCTTAATCGAATTGTAAGAAATAAAACTGTTTGATTATTTAACTCTATGTATCTGCAAAATGTGTTTACGAATCATATATATTTAATATATATGTAGAAATAGGATTTGGCATTAAATAAACCAACAATCATTGATATGTCATGAAACCAAACCAAACCAAACTAAAATGAAAAAAAGTCGAATTATATCATCTCTCCAATGGCTCATCGTCATTCAAATTCTCCATAAATAACCGTAACTCCTTGCATTCTATTTGTAGTAATTTTTGTTCTGATATTTCCACTATAATAAAGTTTATTGTTGATTGATATCTTGATGTGAAGCAATCATTGGCAAGCTTTGTCGTCTATTGCTATAATGGTGAATCCACGCCTCATTGTAAGGTACAAAGCTTAATTTTGTCAATATAGTCACATTGCTGAAATGGCTTCTGTCTCCAAAGGTCAGTGTTCAAGCCTAGTCATAAAAACAAATTTTTGAAGAATTATTTTTCTAAGATAACTTTTCCTCCTTTGGAAAATTGACATGACACAATCTTCTTCATTCTTTTCCTATCTCATTTTACTTTGTATCATCTGTTATATTTTAGCTTTAAGTGTGTGTAAAGATTTCCACTAAAATTCTGATTTTGAGATATACATTTCGTTTTCAGTTTTCTCAAAATAACGACAATCACGTTTGTACACATGTCATAAATCCCAACTTTATATTTCAAAGTAAAATACACCGAAGAAAAGTAGACTCCAAAAATCCTGGAGAAACTTACTATAGATAATGTTCTGGACACAAAATATAAGATTATTCTATTTTTAAAAAGTAGACTCCGAAAAGTCCTGGATAAACTTTCATTTGTCCCCATAAATTATATGCCGGATACAAAATATAAGATTATTCTATTTTTAAGAAATAGACTCCGAAAAATCATGGATAAACTTACATTCGTCCCTATAGATTATGTGCTGGATATAAAATATAAGATTATTCTATTTTTAAAAAGCAGACTTCGAAAAGTCCCGGAAAAATTTTCATTTGTCCCTATAAATTATATGCCGGATACAAATATAAGATTATTCTATTTTTAAGAAATAGACTCCGAAAAATCCCGAATAAACTTACATTCGTCCTTATAAATTATTGCCTGGGCACAAAATATAAGATTATTATATTTTTTAAAAGATTATTCCTTCAGTTTATCAATACAGTAAACAGCATTATCTTTTAAATTTCTTTTTTCTTCTTTCCGTATCTTTGGCTAAAATGAGAATGTAGCATCTGTGTGTCCTGCCAAGAATCAATTATAAATTTCGCTTCGGATTAGATTGTAGTAACTGTAACCGTGGAAACTTTATCATATATTATAAAACCCATTTTTTAAAAAAGTTCACAACAATATCAAATTGAATTATTCTCTATATATTTTTCTATTTATTTTTAAAGTAATGAATTTTACATTCTTCCAAATAATTATATATATAAATAAAAGTCAATTGGATTTGTTTGCTAATAGAGTAAAATATTTTCGGAATTGCCAATGCAGATCAAACACAGCAATTGTATAAAAAATAAAAATAAATGAATAAATTAGGATTAGATTGAATGATTTCAAAAATAATGATAAGAAAAATAATTTGAGAAGACATTTTTGGTAACAATTGGATGAATTACAACACAAAGTTTGATATGTAAATATTTATCATAGTAATAGCGTACATGTTTTAAGCAAAAATTCTCTTTTTTCCCCCAAAAATTGATGAGCGAAGATTGTAATAAAGGGAGATAACCAAGGATGCATTTCAAACAAATAATAATAGTAATGATTTGCATATTCACTATCTTATTGTCAAAAAGATAACCGTGATTTTTTTTTTTTTTTTTTTTTTTTGGCAGATATTGATCTTAGGCAGAAATACTTTGAAAATACATTTCGATCTTAAACAAAGCGCACAGATGCTTGTTTTTAGAATACGCCAACTGTAACCGCTGCAGGCGGGTGAAGGATAAGACTTCCCTCATCAAAAAGGACATGTCCTGCATGTAACACTAAACTACACCGAATGAAGAGGCACCATGTCAAATGTTCTGGGCTGTGTGGAGAACCCATTCACAGCTATTACTCCCAGGTCCACTCTGACCCTGAGTCGTAGTATCTGTTAGAGTCCAATCTATGGGTCAAATGATTTGTTTAGAAATGATTCGTATTCAATAAAAAAGAAAACTTTTACGGCAACACTAAGGAGCTGATTAATTCATTGGAGTTTAACGGGAATTAGTCATTGATATTATTATAATAACGAGAAAAGGAAGATTCAACATAGGTTATTTAGTTTTATGTAATATCAATCCTTGATAATTATTTAATATGATATCCTATCTATACATATATATTATATATATGATTTGTAAGCGAATAGTTCGTAGGAAACATTTTTAAACGAGCCTTATTTGTATGCAAATAGTTAAATAGTTACAAGTATTACTATCTAGCACTATCAATTCTATTTAATATTAATCACTTGTTTTCACACAATTGAATGGTTTTAAGTACTGCTATTTATTGTTTGAACACAGTTAAATGATTTCAAGTATTGCTTTTTAACGCTAATATTTCTTTTTGATTCATAGATAGGACCCTTACAGGTAAGAGCGGATCTAGGAGTTATAGCTTTTCTAAAGCTCAAGAACTGGAGCCACACCATCTGATGGTTTAACTTCATATCTAGGACATTCGCTGGTTGTGTTGGGGAAGAGATACAGTCAGTTGATATTACCTCCTCAGTTTACTGGGCTAAGAAAAAAAGCATGAAGAATAAAAGTTAATCAGAATAAACGGTTTTTTTTTATCAAATTTAATTGATTTATATTTCAGATTGTCGTTTGAAAAGTAAAGCTTTCTTTTAAATTTTTTTTTGTCATTGTAGATATTTAAATCTATATTTTACATAAAGAACGACATTGTCGTGCATATGTACTCAAGCAACCAATAGAATTTGAAGGTTACTTATCATAGACATTATCTAGCCAATCACAGTAGAGCTGTATATATGGTGAAAGATTATTGGCCCTTTCTTTTTATAGAAATTACATCATATATATTTCAGAATTATTCCATGTTGTTATGATTAGTCAGCATTCTAAATTATAAAAACAATTATCTAATCGTAATTTTGAATTTAAATAATGAAAATGAGCCAAAATCATCCTTTTTGACGATCTAAAATGATAATCATAAACAAATATACTTGCATGATGTAATTCGTACATCTTTTTTTTTTCTCCTCGTCCAAATACGCTAACCAGATCATGTTAAATCAAGTCTCCTCAAATCTTTAGAAACCTTCCACAGTATTCTTGTAAACTAGATTTGCGGTGTGTTTTGCACTGCCTGATTTCGTTCATAAATAATCTTTATTGCTCTATTTGCAATTGGTTTAGGACTGTTCCAAGTACTCCAGGGATTGTGTGTATGACTGTCACGGTTTATGAAGATTCTTTTAGTTTTTGATAAGCTCTTGATATGCATTTATTTCCTGGTACACATTTGAGTAATGCAGGGACTTGCTGTCACTTGACCTTCTGAGAACATAACCAGATATTACTGACACGAATAATAATAATAATAATAATAATAATAATAATAATAATAATAATAATAAAGCAGATATATTACTATATGAGATAGAATCAAAAAAGTATCGAGACTGGAGCTTTAGAATTTTTCAAATTTTTCAAAATTTCCAGTTTAAGGGTAGACAAAATTGAACAACTTATATAATAATGTAATGATATCTAGACTGATGTGTAGACGTATAGCTTTCGTCGAGATGAAACATTTGAAATTCAAGCAATGGAGATGAACGAAAAAGAGAATTGTGCAAGTACAGCTCCCCCCTCTCCTAATTCAGCGAATCCCGTAGATTTATGCGACTTAAAAAATAATTAAACTGACGATTTAGGGTATAATTCGAGGACACGGAGATCATTAAAAGAAATTAAATATCACAAGAGAAGTTTCAGAGGTGCTCCGACTCATGGAAACTCGCTGGAATAAATGTGATGAATGTAGAGGCGACTATTGTAAAGATATTTATGAATTACCAATAATTAATTTAAAAAATCAAAATAAAACAAAGAAGTAAATGCCGCATGTGTGACAATACATTAAATAAATTTGAGATTACAAGAGTAGATACTATTTGTTAGGAAAAGGGAGTCACTCAGCATTGTGCAAACGAATTTGATTGGATAAAGCATAAAAAAGGGTAAAAATTAGAAACTTTCCGATTAATTTGAAAAATAACATTCGGTGGTATTTTGTAATTCTGAAATTCAAAAGGAATCAGTCAATCCAGACTTGGGTAAACGAAAGGGAAAAGGATCGCTTGGATATTAGATAGCATCGCTTCAAGAAGAACGGAGAATGACATCGAAAAACGAGTAGTTTGCCAGAAAAATGATAAACTGTGTATATAAAGATGACGAATCTACCCATCATCATTGGATCACTTGGAATATTTCCAAAGGATATTACAAAGAGAATGGAAAATCTGAGATCAGTGGAAAATTTTGAAACTATACTTATCTGAAACAGAGAGGGGAGAGTATAGAATTGTTGAGGAAACTTGCAGACATTTCTCCCTTGGAGGAGTCATTAAATCCTAGGCTTAAAATAGAACAACAACAACACCACCACCACCAATAATAATAATAATAATAAAAATAATAATAATAATAATAATAATAATAATAAACTACTACATTATTGAGAACGGCCAGAATGCTGAGAAGAGTCCTGGAGACTTGAGGAGACTTGCTGTCATTCAGACTCCATTGAAAAACCATCAGGTAACGTTCATATGAAAAACTCTCACGAGTAAATAATTATAATAATAGTATGAAGGTGACGGTGATAACAATTGTAATTGGTGCACTGGGAACGATCGCCAAAGGCTTGGCAAGAGGGCTGGAAAAGTTGGAAATTGAAGGATAAAAGGAGACCATCCAAGCTACTGCATTGTTAAGATTGACCAGAATACCGAGAAGAGTCCTGGAGGCTTGGGGAGACTTGAGGAGATTTGCTGTCACTCAGCCTGCAGTGAAAGACCATCAGCTAACTCTAATGTGGAAAAATTGCAAAGTGCGATGTAATAATAACAACAATAATTTAGAAAGCTAAGGAACATGGGGGGCAGTGACATGAATTATAATTGGCACATTTTGAAAGGTTCCAAAGATTTGGAAAAGAGATCGCAAGATTTGCACATCATTAATCTAATTGAGACCATCCAGACTACAGCAATTGTTGAGATCGGCTAGATTACTCAGAAAAGTCCTACAGACATCATTGGTCGGTCGGTTAGGTTTTATGGCATATCAAACATTGTAGGTTATTCAATGCGAAGTCTTGTTTATACATATACATATATTAAATATATAATTTGTAAAGGAATAGTTGTCAGTAACATTTTAAACAAGCCAAAGCCCATTTGTTTGCACATAGCTAAATGGTTTCAAGTATTACAATCAAGCATTAGTAATTTTATTTGCACACAGACAAATGATTGCAAATATTGCTATTTAGCACGAACAATTCAGTTTAAGATCAGTCATTTAATTGCTCACAGTTATTAAACAATTCTATCTGAACCATAGATAGGACCCTAACAGATACTATGATTCCATGTCTAAGTGGATCTGGGAGTAATGGCAATGAAGAGGTACACCGCATCCCCCAAAGCTCGAGAACTGAATCCTCATCATCAGATGAAATTTAGTGTCATATCTAGGACATTCATTGGTGGGAGTTCTTTCCCCTTCAGCAGTGATGTAGTCAGTGTATTCTATATCCCCAGCCGACTGAGTTGCTGGGGACTTGAAGAGACTTGCTATCACCCAGGATTCAGTGAAAGAACATCAGTCTACACTGGTGTGAAAAACTCATAATAATAATAATAATAATAATAATAATAATAATAGTAATAATGAAGAGAGTTGCAAAATAGTGGACATTGTTGTCTCGGCTGACCTCAGAGTAAAAATGAAAGTAAGCGAAAAGAAGGATAAGTTCCTGGACCTTGCAAGAAAACTGAAAAAAACTGCTGAACATTAAAGTGACAGTTATACCAATTGTAATTGGTGCTTTTGGTACAGTCACTAAAGGATTGGTACAAGTACTGGAGGATTTGGAAATAAGAGGACGAATGGAGACAATCCAAATTACAGCATTGCTGAGATCGGCCAGAATACCGAGAAGAGACCTGGAGACTTACTGTCACTTACACTCCAGTGAAAGACCATCAGCGTTAGCTGATGAGAAAAACTCTCAAAAAGTAAAAATAATTTGCAAAAAACATCAGCAAAAAGAAGGGGCTGATTACTGCAGCCAACAACAACAACAACAACAATATCAAAATAATTAGCTTAAGGACAAACGGGAAAACAAGAAACTCGATACTTAAAAAAGAAAAATGGGAAGATGAACAATTGTATGGATACTTCAAACGACCAGCTAAGGAAATTGCTCGTGTGATGATCTAGACATTGCTAAGGAGGGGAAAGTTTAAGAAATGAACTGAATCTCAACATAGAATAATATGAAAGGAACTAACTATACTAAAGAAAGAATTAATACTACACAGCAACATAGTAAGTGTAAATTATATGGCGACGGAGATGAAACAGTTAATCACATGATAAGCGAATACATTAAATGGTGGCAAAAGCTGCTTGGTAGCCCCAGGAGTGGCAGTACCACCTTGAGCTACCGAAACTGTGTTATTACCCCCGGTTGGCGGCTGACGAAGGCAGGGTATCGCATGTGCTTTGACACATTGTATGATGAAAAAGATATTTTTAAAAATTCATCAGATGGTGACTGAAGGGCTTTAAGAACTGGCACGCTGGGTGGTAAGTTATTCCACTGGTAATTATACAAGAGATTTAAATGTGACCATGCTGTTAAATGCTATATGCACAAACAAGAATCTGTTCAAGAAATCGATTCGTATAAAATTCTCTGAGACTTTGAGATTCAGACAAGAAGACCAGACGTAGAGTTAACTGAAAAGAAAAGACTTGTTATCTAGTGGATTTTGTCGTTCCAGCAAAACTTAGAGGGAAAATAAAACAACGCAAAAAGATAAAGAAATACTTGGATCTTGCCAGAGAACTAAAAAAAAAGCCGTGGAACATGTGAGTGAAGATGATACCCATTGTAGCTGGTGTAATTGGATTGGTTCTCAAAGGCCTGGAAAAGAGACGAGGAGAACTGGGGACCAGAAGAAGAATCGAGAATATCCAGACCACAGCATTGTTGAAATCAGCTAGAATGGTTAGAAAAGTCCTCTAGATAAACGGAGACTTGTAGTCCTATGAAATTCAATGAAAAGCTACCAATTAAAACTGGTGTAAAAAAAAAAAAAAGAAAAAGAATTCGGACGGAGTAAAATAATAATCATATCAAAATAATAATAAAGTATAATTGTTGTTATACTCTTACTGTAATAGAAAACATGTCGATATCTTATTAGATTAATAGAGATAAACATGACATTGATCAGAATCAGATAGATAGATAGATAGATAGATAGATAGATAGATGTGAAAAGATAAGTATATATGGAACGAAAAAGGGATAAGTAGGAGTGCAAAAAAATAGATAACCCAAAGAAATTATTGACATATTTTGTTATGATCCTTTCCTTTATTTGTCTCATTCTATTAAAAGACAATTTCTATTCTTGTGTTACAAGAAGCAATAAATATGAAAAAACAAAATAAGAAGCTAATGAAGGAAAAAATAAAGGAAAAAAATTAGCCTCAGCCGGTGTTTTTTTGGTAACGATGAGCATTTTTATTTGTAACGCTATCCTCACTAAAAGCCTCGACTTCCGGATGACAAGGAAATGCAACTCTTCAGGAACCACAAAGATGCTGAGCTCGCATCATATTAATGAAATACTCTGTTAAAAATGAGCGGTTTTTACCACTTACCAAGATAATGTGCAATTTGCTTCGAGTTAGAATAATTCTCCACATCCAACAAACAAACTAATAAATGAATAAATCTATCTATCTATCTATCTATCTATCTATCTATCTATCTATCTATCTATCTATCTATCTATCTATCACAAGCTGAAATGTTTGTATATAGATATTTTTATGTATGTATACATACATATAAAATGTATGTCTTTAGGTGAGTTTTTCTTCGTGAATATATAAATATATGTCAGTCTGTCTAAATTTACACATTTTTAAATCTACTAAATCTACACATTTTTTTTTCTAATTTAGCCTAGGCATGGTTAATATCAATCTATCGTGGTATACTTTTCTACCTGTTTCCTCCCCCCTCTCTCTCTCTCACACACACACACACACACACACACACACACACACACACACACACACACACACACACACACACACTTATACATATGTTATATAGATACAAGAAAATCAGTTTTCTGCTAAACTAAGAGAATGAATCAATAAATCCGTGATCTGTTACGTTATTATTATCTAAAATTGATCAGAAATTTTCCCCGTAAAATTTTCAGTTTACGTGATTAGTATCAACAGCGTAATTAAATGCATGAACGGGGAAGGAGATTATGTTAAAAAATAAATATTTCTTGTATAAAATGAATGTTATTGCTTTACTTTTAGACCACACACTTATTGATGTAGAGACATATTTCTCGAAGTGAACCAAACGTCCTAGGACACCAAAGTTTTTTTAGATATACAAACGACTAGAACAATTAAAGTAAGAGGACATATTTATTTCCCTTTTCTTGAAGACTGATAAACGATTTACAACCGATGTGCAATTGCGATTACTTCTTTTTTTTAATTATTATTTTAATCCTCTGCCATCTTTTAATCCATTAATACCGCCCGAGACAGTTCTTAGACAGGGTTGAGACTAACTTTTGTCTTTCTTTCATTAATAAAAACTGATCATCTGAATGGCTGTCACAAGCGAGTTTTCAGGTCAGCGTTGGGGTCTTGGCCAATAAAGAGAATCTTTTTCGTCCGATGAATAATTGCAAGAGGCCTTTTACGTTTTCTTTAAGTTTAGATGTTATTTATTTATTTTACACTTTTCCTTATTTTATAAAGAGAATAGAGCAAGAAGAAAAAGTTAAAAAAGAGTCCCCACTATTAGTTAAGATCGTTAAGGAAGAAAATCAAAAGAAACTTTGAACGGTCTCTATGTGTGTGTGTTTGCGTGCGTGTATTTGTGCGTTTGTGTGTACATGTGCGTGTGTATTTGTGCGTTTGTGTGTGTTTTCACGCTATCTCTCTCTCCCTTTATATATATATATGCATTAAACTTAGCAAACGCTTGGCGCAAAGCTGTAACTATTGGGCACCCAGTACAGATCAAATTCATTACTCAGTTGTTCTGTGTGGCAAACTAGTTAACCATCATATTAGAACAAGTTGTCCCTACTTCTCTTTCTTTATCCCTCTTTCTCTCTCTCTTTGTTTTCACACACACACACACACACACACACACACACACACACACACACACACATATACACATATATATATATATATATATATATATATATATATATATATATATATATAATTCTATGTAAAAGAAAAAAAAACTCTAAAAATCATATTTGTTTGTGATGATATTTTTTTAAGCTAACCCTTTATTTAAAAAAAATTAGATCTGCATCCACAAACAAATATGAGTGGTTTTTAAAGATTTTACTTTTATAGAGAATTATTTAGTCTGTATTTTAATTTATTTTTTAATTTACATTGAGTTCTCAATTGGATTTTGATTACATGGATATTGAAGAAAGAAAATCCCGAAATAGAATCGTTCCCTCCAAGACTGACTTAGCTTTGGATAATATATATATATATATATATATATATATATATATATATATATATATATATATATATATCGGAAAGAAGAGGGAAGTAGAGAGAGATTTTAAGAAAAAAGGGGATAAATAGAGGATATTGGGGGGATTGAAAAATGAATGTAGCGTTAAATTTGTTTTTACAAGCGACTTACTTTCTTTCCTCTCATACCTTTTTTAATTATTAAAAACGTCTTTCCCGCTGACAAATCTGTAAAAGATTAGGATTTTAATGCCTCTTTTTTTCATCAATTCGGCGAATCATACGCCTTCTCCAAGCCATGACAAATGAGCCAGTTGTCCTTCGTGCGTTTCTTTAGCCCACACCAACACTCAACGTAACCCGAAAGCTCAGCCTCTAAACCCGGGCTCAAACCCGTAACCTTAAGCCTTCATCAATAATGCACAGGTGCTCCATGGTGACCATTGTTATGATGATTACGCCTCCTGTGTTTTTATTGTGCCCCCCCCCCCACCGTGGAGTAATGTCACCACATTTGTCAGTTTGGTCTATAATTTTGGCAGATTTTTATCCAACTGTTTTCTGACTTTGGAGAATTGAACCTCTTTGATTTTCAGTCGTCTTTCTTTCATCCTCGACACTTATACAAACGCGACAATGTCCACACGCACTCACTCCTACTTCAAACCGGTTAAAGTCTCACCTCATCTACAGTATAACAATATGGTGTCTAAATATCGTATGTGTATTCGTTTTGAGGTCTTAATTGTAGTTCACACCCTGATTTTTGTCTAAGAATTATTGATTCTGGTCTTTATGTATTAGCTGACCTATTTTTGTTCAAGTTGATAAATAAATCAAGCCATCATCATCATCATCATCTATTGATACGTGCAGCTCAGTGCGAAGAGCCAACTTGGTCCACTACGTCGGCCGATCTATGACCAGCGGCTCTGTCTGTGCCAATGTGGTTGCAGGTCCTGTGGTCCTCAGAGACGACGTCCAACCATCGGATGCGAGAGGCAACTTAAGGGTATCATTACCCTGTCTCATAGATCGAAGTCCAAGATAGTTCAGGTTGGGTACTCTGGAAGGAAGCAGACGAACTACCCTTATACTCTGATCCGTCTGTGGGTTCCCAAAGCAGAGGAGGCGTTGATGGTGTAACGATTATGGTCGTTGAAAATGGACGGAGCGATCCGAGTTCAAATTCTGGAGGAGGCTGTTAGCATTTTGCATAGCGCTAATACTCTCAGGAAAGGTATGGATCCAACTATTCTCTCCTCAGCAATGGAAAAATAGTAAGACATACTAGGCTTTTTAATCGTGTTGTGGTAACTATCATAAGAGAAGAAAAGATTTGTATTCTAACCAGTTGTAATTTTCTTAAAAACTGATCTTGAGCCGTATCAAACTTGTGGAGGATATATTATCTGAATACATATGAGAGTAGAGGCGGGAGTTTGTGGATTCAGTGCGAAAAATTGGATGAGCAAGCCAACCGTCAAGAGATAACCGTCCTTTCGATTGATACCTGCTATATATTTGATCTACGACGAGCTTGGGCTGGACCAAAACAGAGAAACTTTTTGATTAAAGATACAAGTGATATCTTCGTCCGCCGAAGACGATTGTATCCGATGCTTGAAGGAGTACTTTCAATAACTTCTTAACCATCAACCTATCCGAGAGGAACTCGCTCTTACAGATATTGCTATTGACAGTAGAACCATTGGTCTGAACTGTAACATTTTACCGGTGATTTCATCAAAAGTTCTGGAAGAATCTGAAATAGTGGAAGACCCAAGCAATCTGCAATATCATGAGAGAGAAATTAAAAGCAAGCGGTGACCACATGACTACGTGATTTGAGACTGAAAAGAAAATATTAAAGATAAATATGTTTTTATCAAGATAAAATCGAAGTCACTTATCATTGTAACTTTGAGCAAATTCAACAGGAAAAATTTAATGCGAAATAGATAAAATACAATCAATATGAAATACCTTTGCCCAGAAAAAGATTGGAACTATATATTTCACCAGAAGTGAAACGATCAATTTGGCTCAAGATAAATACAATATCCGGCACGACAGAATAGGAAGAGTAGCACGCTGATAATTGTGCAAAGGATTTAAGTCATCTACTCTATCATCCAAAAATAGGTTTACACGTATCTATAAGAGTTCATTTCTGTCAAGTCGAACATAATAAAGTAAAAGCCTATATCATTAGATATTATTTATGAGCAAATTCTTCACCAGTCAACCTCTGTAAGAAAATGTATAGGGAGTCTGTGGTGTAGTAGTTAACATTCTATACTGCGACATCGTAGTTAGCGAGTTCAAATTCCAGTCGCTGTTTTGAGTTCACGTTTGGACTAAAACTTTTGGTAAACGTTTAAATACCCTTATCCCTCTCCAAGCTATCGATTAAATAGTAACACTACTGTCCTTCTACAAAGATGGCGTTGGCAGTAAATGACCCACGAAGGTTGATATGCCATTAAACTACGAAGAAAGGACCAAAAATAAAATATCAACACTTTTGTAATATATATATATATATATATATATATGTATATATATATATATATTTAAAGGTAGGACTTACGTTTTGACTGCTATATATTTATTTTTTGGTTTGGCTTGGTTTTATGGCAGATCCACCACTGTAGATTATTTAATGCCAAATCCGCTTTTATATATATATATATATATATATATATATATATATATATATATATATGATATGTAAATATAAGTTAACAAAGTTAAGTAGTTCCAAGTAGGGCTTTGTATCGTTAACAATTCAGTTAAATATCACTCATTTATTTACATACAGTTAAATGATCAAACAGTTCTTTTTCAAACAATTCAATTAAGCATAACTCAACTAGGTTAAATGGTTCCAAGTATGACTATGTATCACTAACAATTAAATTACGTATCAGTCATTCGTTTACACACACTTTAATGACCAAACAGTTCTATTTCTGACAATCAAATTTAGCATAAATCATTTGCTTGCACAGAGTTTAAATGTCAAAAAGTTCTATTTGACCCATAGATTGGACCCTATCAAGTGCTCCCTCTCCGGGCCAGAGTAGACCTGGGATCGATGGCAATAAAGGGGTACTCCGCACTCCCCAAAGCTCCAGGGTTGGAGCCTTAGCATCAACTTGTTTAGTGTCATATTATGTTTTTTTTTACCCCTTTGCAGAGATGCAGTTGGTATATTCTACAGCCTTAGCCGACTGGGCGGCCACTTTCTGGTTACAGACTTTTAGTGTTGTAGATTTTGCTAATAAATTTATATGATAAATATACATGATAATCCTATGTACTCGTATTTCATAATCAGTATAATTTTAAAAGTTAAGACGTCGTGGATCGAAAAAAAAAAATAATAAAGAACTTAAGGAAGACGAGAAACGTCTTCAAAAAATGGAAAAAAATACTGAAAACAATGCTTTAGATTAGAGGAGATAGGCAATCACTTGGTATTTTGTGTTGGTCACGAGATACCATTTGGGTAAACATTTTTGATAATCGCTTATGTTTATTATGATGCATGATTTGAAATTTGTTATATAAAAAAATCAATCAAGAATATGGCCTAATAAAATTAAGAGTTTCATTTAACGAAATATCACCATGAAGAAAATTATATATATATATATATATATATATATATATATATATATATATATATATATATATATTCATGTATCTTCACATAAACATACACTAAACACCACTTACACACACAGAAATATGCAACTATAACCCACACAAACTCACACATACACAAGCACACGTAAAGATTTCTACACAATCGCAACGGTTTTTGACTGTGTTTTTCGATTTTTTGATTTATTCATTTCCTTTCGTTATCTGCCTGACAATTGTTGTTAGTAAAATTTCATGAAACCAAAGGTCGCAAACAAACTTCCATGGCATTATATATATATATATATATATATATATATATATATATATATATATGAAACAATTTATTTATATGTGGTTTTATCCTGCTCTATATGGTCAATTTTTTGTTTTAAGAAAAACTTTTTTTGATAACGATTTGTTAATTCCACTTTGAAAAACAGAAAATAATTATCATCTATTTATCTGAGCGCTCTTTTTTGTTAAATTCTAATATTGGCCTCATCAGAATGAACGAAAATCATTTTAATTACTCTGTATAAAAAATATTCTGACATCTAATCAGAAGACACGTTTAATCTGAAAATTGTATTCTTTTTCCAAATACATGAAACTTACTGTCATGTGACTAATAAGAGGAGATGAAAAAACAATTTATTTGAGGTTTTCTCCTGTTCTACTGGTCAAAATTTGAGGATTTTCTGTTTCATGAAAAATCATTTTCACCACACACACACACACACACACACACACACACACATATATATATAGTCTTCTAAAGTTTCGCTATATATATATATATATAGAGAGAGAGAGAGAGAGAGAAAATTTAGAATGTATGTGATATTAACATGGACTAAACTAATTTTTTTTTGCAATTAAAGATTCGTTTTAATGTCTGAAATTTCTTCATGTTTCCAAATCTCTTTGAATTTCTGCCTTAAAAAATTATTACACGTAAATAAGTCGATGCTGATTGTTTTTACTTAAAAATTAGATCTTCTAACTTAACTCTATTCATGAATATATTTACAGTTAGTCAAAAATTGTATTATCTAAGCTAAATTGTTATTAAAGATGTATTCTCAAAGCTGATATTTTATCGTATATTATCCAAAAGATAGGGAGACAGTGAAAGGGTGTTTCTTTGGTCAACTATGGAAGTGTTTTGTGCTTGCTGTGCGCATGTGCAATTTGGTGCACTTCTCAACTAGAGTGCGCTTTTCCATTTGCGCATGCGTGCGTGTCCTTCCTTTCTTTTCCCTACTTTCGTAGCCTTCCTGACCCGATAACTCGGCTGTCGAAGAACCAATTTCCCTCGCCTCGTCCTGCGTCAGCCAATCTCAATAATGAGTCATGCCATAGCGAGTCAAAAAGCTATTAGTCCTGTCATTCATTGGCCATGGAACCCCAAAAGCAGCCCGCATTTCGGCTTGGCGCATCAATCAGACAAAGCAACCCCCCACAAAGTCTTCTCTTCTTCCTCCTCCTTTCTTTTCTTCTCATCTCTACATCCCACTCCTTATTCTCCTCCTCCCATATCTAACTTAACTGGTGCTATCTTCCGTTGGCAAATAGATGAAGAAAATGCGGTGATGATGGCGGGCAGTGGTGGTAGGATTAGAAGAAAGATTCGGAGAAAGCTGGTAAGCGACAGATGGATGAAATTTAACAGAATTGACTTCTTTCGGAATAGAAAATTTCTAAAGAATTTTGGAGAAGGTTGTTATAAGAGAAATTGCAATAAATGATAAATAGTAATATAAAAAGAAATGAACTCATTGAGATAGATAGATAGATAGATAGATAGATATGACCCGTCTCAGCTATATGGATAAGTAAATACATTTTGGCTTACTTATAAACAAGTGCTTTGCTTAGTCTGGCAGAAGGCCCTATATATATGTGTGTAACGAATTGAGCACTTCGGTAAACGAAAGTTAATACATATATACGTCAAATTCACAAGCTGACGTTGAGTCACAGCCTCTGCTTAGGGGTATGTTATCAGCCTGACATAAATTTAGGAGGGTTTCCATTATGGCTTGGAACGTCTCTCGTGTGTAGCTACTCTGAAGAGTGGTGATACAACGGAACAGTCCGTCTGTGGATGACAATATATATATATATACACGCACACACACACACACACACACACACACACACACACACACACACACACACATATATATATATATATCATTGTCATCATGTTGCTTCCACGGATTTACGTAACTCTCTCTCTCTAACCATCCCTCACTATCATCCATCGCTTCCGGCAGGTCTTCCAGGCCATATCCTGTGTCTGTACAGAGCTGTTGTAGATAGGTTCTAGCTGATCGTCCTACACTTGCGAGTCCATGTAAAGGGGTCCATAGGAGTACAAAGTTTTTGAGTTCGTCCTTGCTCCTTCAATAGAATACCGTATGTCTTGTTTGTTTAATTTTGACTGTCTTCGAGATGGGTGGTTGGTGATCGTACATCTTGTGTTTTGTGGGATGGTGCTTCCAGAATTTGTTTAATATAGTTCGTAGCATCCTTGTGCAATTGCCGTCAAGCTTTTTCTCTGTATGCTTAGCCAGCATCCAAGTAGTGCATCCATACAGTTGTATGGACGCAACTGCTGCTTGGAAAATATTGCGTTTTCATGATATATATATATATATATATATATAATTAAATTCCGGGTACAGGAAAATTTATACAATATAATAAACAGGGACACTATTGGTAATTACAGTGGGGGAACACAAATAAACTAATAAAAACAACGAAGGCCTTATCGCCCGGTACTTTTCAAGTTATTAAACACCGCAAAATTAGATAAAAACGGGGGTATACATATATATATATATATATATATAATCAGGATAGCCAGATAGAGTGGGAAAAAAGAAAAGTAACCCCAGTATCTAACAGCTTCCCAAAGATATTAAGACTTTGATTGTTTAACTGCCTTCATGGAGAGGGGAGATTCATAGAAATATAAATCGCCTCTAGAAATTTGAGGTGGAATTTATCTCCATGCAGGACAGAAAAACAATCATCTTCATAACTGGTTCTGCAGTTATTTATAGTGAGCAAATACACACCAATAGACGAATCTATTGCTTGAGAATACCCGGGTGTTAGTCGGCCTGACAAAAGAGATCTGGGTATATGCTGTCTAACCCTCACTTCGAGACGTTGACAAGTCATACCTATATATGTCGAAGTAAATCGACAAACAAATTTATAGATTATATTACTTGGGCACCTCTGGTGGTGTAACGGTTAGCAAGCTAGACTAGCAAACCTTCACGTGTGAGTTCGAGTCTCATTGGGCGCCCCATTCATTCGGCCTTGTGCCACATCGAAGCAAAGAGCTTTGTAAATTACTATAGATTATATTACTTGGGCACCTCGGGTGGTGTAACGGTTAGCAAGCTAGACTAGCAAACCTTCACGTGTGAGTTCGAGTCTCATTGGGCGCCCCATTCATTCGGCCTTGTGCCACATCGAAGCAAAGAGCTTTGTAAACTACTATAGATTATATTACTTGGGCACCTCTGGTGGTGTAACGGTTAGCAAGCTAGACTAGCAAACCTTCACGTGTGAGTTCGAGTCTCATTGGGCGCCCCATTCATTCGGCCTTGTGCCACATCGAAGCAAAGAGCTTTGTAAATTACTATAGATTATATTACTTGGGCACCTCTGGTGGTGTAACGGCTAGCAAGCTAGACTAGAAAACCTTCACGTGTGAGTTCGAGTCTCATTGGGCGCCCCATTCATTCGGTCTTGTGCCACATCGAAGCAAAGAGCTTTGTAAATTACTATAGATTATATTACTTTGTTTGAAGATAGGCAGCTTGTCCTTATTCGTAGAATTAAAGACCGGCCTTGTGAATATTGGTCTTAGGTTTAACAGCATGGTAACAACGTTACAGAGAAGAGGCAATCATAGCTAAGCGAGTTCGAACTCCAGTCATGCTATTACGTTCCCTTTCGGACTATTATCATTAGGAAAAGTATGAACTGTCTTATCCTTCTTGCAATGAGTTGAATATTACAACTGCTATTCCTCTTGAAGAATAGCGTTGGCTTTAAATGTCTTTCGATGGTTGATATGCCATTAAGCAAAGAAACCAACCCAAACCTACTTGTTACATCTAACTCGTTTAATTCTTCAAAAAACATCTAATTGAGTTCTTTTGATATCGCAATTCTCTTCTTGGCTGAACTGAGAACTTTCACCTCAACTCATAGATAGATAGACAGATAGATAGATATGACCTTTTTCAGTTATCTGGATAAGTTTGGTTTCTTTGTTTAATGGTATATCAACCTTCATTAGTTATATAATGGCAAAGATATTCTTGTAGAAGAACAGTAGGTGTAGTATTGATCCTACAGCTACAGGGAAATAAGGTACTTCATACTTTTCTCAGGGATATCAATCCGATAATAAACATAATAGCGTATCTGGAGTTCGAACTCACTTCGCCACAGGATAGGTTGGTTGGTTGTTTGGATTTTATGGCATATTAACCTTTGTGGCTTATCTAATGCTAGGTCCATTTTTACACAAATAAACAGTTCTATTCCAAACAATTCAGTTTAGTTTTAGTATAGTTTCAACCTCAAATACAGGTCCACTTCAAACAATTGAGTTTAGCATACAAAAACAGTTCCATTTCAAACAATTCAGTTTATCATTAGTACGCAGTTTAGTTCGATCTGACCATAGATAGGACTCTGTCAGGTGCTACCACTACCTGGGAGCGATGGTAGGGAAGAGGTACTTCACATTCCCCAAAGTTCCAGCATTACTGGAATCTCACCCTCAGATTGTTTAGTGTCATAACAAGGACATTGGGTGCCCCTTTCATATGGCCTTGTGCCACATCTAAGCAAAAGGCTTAGTAAATTTCCATAACAAGGACACTCGATGGTGATAGTGGTGGTGGTGGGGTTTTACCACTATGCGGAGATGCAGTCGGTGTATTCTACAGCCCCAGCCGATTGAGGAAGCCACGGGGTAGGTACATGCAGATTGACTTAGAAACAATTGTTCTTTACTAGATACATGGCCTTTTATAAGTAATTTGAAAGTAATGACAGAAAAGAAGTTAGGAAGATAGTGTAACATTGGAGCTCTTTCGGAAGAGATCTAACATCGGTATTAATTAGTATAAAACATAAGGAAGACTGATTTGAACTGACTGATAGATTGATACAATGCAACGTACTAGTTGAGAAAAAAAACATAACAGTATGAATATAAAAGCATAGAAAGGTAGGCACACACATACACACACACACACACACACTAACACACACACACACACACACACACACACATAGTTTTTGTAAAAATAAATTGCTAAAATTGATGTTTAAAGTTTCATAGCATGAGACAACTGTTAGGGAATAAAAGATAAGTGATCGCTTTATATTGAAAATTTATTGTTTTTAAATACAGCTTTTCAAATAATTTATATTTCAATGAACGGTGCTGAATGATTATTATAATTATAATTATTATTATTATAACACTCCTTTGAGAGTTTTCACACCAGCTTTAACTGATAGTTTTTGTCTCTAGTTTGAGTGACAGCAAGTGTCTTCAAATCTCCAGGACTCTTCTCAATATTCTGACCGATCTTAATGCTGTAGTCTGGGTGGTCTCCAATTATCCGCTAATTTACACGTTTTCCAGCCCCTTTTACCAATCCGCTAAAGATTGTTCCAATTGCACCAATTACAACTGGTATCACCATCGCCGACATGTTTAATAGATTTTCCAGTTCTTTAGCAAGATAAAGGTACTTATCTCTTTTTTCACTTTCTTTTAATTTTACTCTCAGGTCTGCCGAGACGGCAAAGTTCATTATTCGGCTAGTTGTATTTTTGGAGACTATCATTAGGACTAGTCATCTGGCCGTGATTAGGTGATCTGGTTGCGTCTTAAAATCCCTGATAACCTTGTGCCTGTCATTCTCCAGGACTGATTCTGGGTTATGCATATACTATTTGTTTGTACGGTCGAAATTCTTGCACAGTTCCTAGTAGATTACCTTCTCCACCCAGTCGTGTCAAGTCTTACACTTTTTTGCGCTAATTTACTGCATTCACTTATTATGTGATAGTTTTTTACGTCTCTATCACCACTTAACATGCACTTGCCGTGACATACTAATTTTTGCTTTAACATAGTTTGTCCTTATACCATTGATTTGTGGTACAATTAAAAGTGATTTCTTTCTAAGCCATGATCTGATTCTCTCGTGTGATATTTCGCTTATTTGTCGCTTGAAATATTCATACTGTTGTTTTCCTTCCTATTTTTGTTTTCTAGTTATTGTTGTTCTGTTGATCCTCGTGTCGTTTGTGTTGTTTCTGGTCGTTGTAATTAGTCTTTCTTTGCTATTATTTACTCCTTGAGAGTTTTTCACATCAGTTTTAGCTGATTGTCTTTAACTGGAGTTTAAGTGACAGAAAGTCTCTTCAAGTCTCCTGATTATTATTATTATTATTATTATTATTATTATTATTATTATTATTATCAAATTGGTATATTTACTTGAAACCAATTAATTGTGAATAAATAATAAGCATTTGATAGGAAGGTTTGAAACCATACAACAGTGTGCAAATTAAGCAAAATAGAAGTAATATCGCTGTTTGCATACAAATTATTATTATGATTATAATTATCATTATTATCATTTTCATTATTGAATTTGAATAGTTACTTGAAATTATATGATTGTGTGTAAACTAATAATATTATATAGGAAGACTTGAAAACGTACAACAAAATGCAAATTAATTGTTTTAAGTAGGAGTTCTATATTTGTTCGCAAAGGAATGATTATTATAGATAAATCAAAATGTGCCTTAAAAATTATTCTATTAAAAGGTTGAAAATATAGAGATAATTTTGATTACAACCAAACATTTGCAAACGAATCAAATTTCGGCATTAAATAACACATTCGGGGATTTTATACCATATTATAAACCAATATTAAGGATTTTAGTTTTAAAATTCTGTTGATCACTTAATTGATTTTTGTAATTGATTCTATTGAATTAACATGAAGGGAAGTCTCTGAATATATATATATATATATATATATATATATATATATATATATATTATAAGAGTGTTGGTTGTCACTGAACCACTTTGTGGGTTTGTGGCGAACGTAAAGATTCCTGCACAATCCCAACGGTTTTTGACTGTATTTTTTAAATTCTCGATTCATTTCATTTTGTTATCTGCCTGATGATTGCTGTTTTGTAAAAACTTCATGAAACCCAGGGGTCGCAGACAAACTTCCATGGCATTAAATATATAAATCATATATATATATATATATATATATATATATATATATAAATAAAGAAAATGAGTTGGAAATGATTTAATTTGAGGATATATAATAGGATTCTTATAAATCTTCCGGAGTGCTCAATGTATGATAGTTAATATATAAATCCATAAATTTTATACCGAGCAAATTCATATAATTCATAAAAAAAAACCCTCAACAAGCCGTCATTTCTCTTATAAATTTATTTCAGCTAGTGACTCCAAAGGAGTAGTGAACTTCTTCAGATAGCCATCATAGAATGCAGAGAAAAATTATAAAAATAGTCTTTCAGGGGCTTCTTACCCGTCTAAAAAATGAAAATAAAGAGGTGAGGAAAAAAGTTATGGGCAAGAAGTTGGTGTCAAAACCGGATATATATATATATATATATATATATATATATATATATATATCGGCATCCACAGACAGACTGTTTCGTAATATCATAACTCTTCAGTGTAAGTAGACTTGCGAAATGCTTCAAGCTTAAATCGAAACCCGACTGACGTAGTTAGCCTGACAGCTTACACCAGAGCCATCATCATTCTCAACCTGACTGAAGGAATTTTTTTACCTGTACTTTTTTTTTACATATACGTTATCGGGTTGTCATGGCTTGCAGGTTGGTTCACTCATAATCACTGGGTTGTGAATTCGATCTTCCACCGAGTGACACATACCATTCTAATTCTATTAAATGATATTTTAAAATGTTTATGTATGGATATAATAATAGTCCTGAGGATAGACAGCGAGATATGAAGAGATAGAGAAACAAAGCTCGCTCGTGAGAAAGTTAAGTTGACTAAATGAACAAAAAAGATTAGAGAATAGACTCAACATGAATATATCACTGAAAATTGGGGAATAGTAAAAAACAAAAGCAAAAACGAACATTTAAAGGTGAAGAGGTACTTACCATCAACCTATTGCTTAGTTTGTTAATTTGATCTTCACCAATTATGACATGATCACAGTCTTTTTCTCGGCTTTGCTAAACTTAGTAAATATCTAATGGAAACGTAAACTGTCGGACCTTTTGATAAAAAGATATGGCCATTGTTATCAATAATACTGCTGAACCCAGAATTCTCGGTAATGGTAATACCAAATCATCATTATAAGAACAAGATAGACAAGGCATACATACTAAATACAAAATTTACAGGCATAAATACTTGACTAGCAATCAAATATATATAAATATTTACTCAACCCATTTGCCACGGGCAAGATGTGACACAAGGTCATTATTTAAGTATGATACAGCTGGTTTGAATTTAGATATTTTTTCTCCTCCAAGATAACGTGCTTTATCTAGATTCCATTCTTCTCTACTATTCGCTCGTAGCTGGATGATAGAGGAGAATCGCAAGATTCCTACCTTTCTCAAGGGTCTTAGCACGAAGTGAAACACAAACCACCTTTTCCTGGTTTGAACTTGGGCGGCCGATTCCATTTCCACGTTTATAACCGTTGCACCTCCTAAGCTATCATATAATAAGCGAATGATGCAAATTTAGAAAATAATTCAAATTCTCATAATTATGCAAAGGGATTCAATGGGAATCATGTAAATGATTAGAATTCGGCCAATGGTATATGTACAAAGCTATATGGACGAACCAAAATCAGCCTTTGCGAATGAAAAACAAATGTTTTTTTAATTATTAGACTTGTTATGATTTCTAATATAACCTTCACTACGTTTTAAATAGTTGAACAGTCTTGGATCTCTAACCTTGGTAAAGCAACTTGTTTAGGAGAGAAGAAGGAGTCGTTTGGATAACATCAGTGGCGTGAAGAAGATATACCTGCAGCCTGGCCAACGGTTGGTTGTTTCGTACAACCTTGACATATCCTGCGCCGAGTTCAATATGCAAGTCTATAATCTCACGAGATTGTAAGAAATGCAATGAAAAATGTTTTCGGTGTATTTGTTGATTGATTGATTGATTTAACGGCATGTAAACCCATGTTGGCTTATCTCATGTCTTAAGTTTTTGGAATTGTGTTCATGGTACTTTTATATTTACACTTTTTGTGTGTTTTTTTACACATAGTGATATATTATAAGTTGCATGGTTTAAAGAACTCTCTGAAATCAATAATTTTCAAAATGTTCTACTCGGCCATAGATGGGTTTCTAACAGTTACTATGAATACAGTTCAGAGAGAAGCAAGGAATAATGGAAATGAAAGGATCCTCCACTATTCACTAGATCTCGAGAACTGGAGCCTCACCATCAGATACTGTTTAGGACACCCACTTTTGGGGGTGTTACTGCTGAGGGTGCAGGAGATACAATCAAAGTATTCTCAGCCTCGCTGACTGGGTGGTAAGGGATTTGTGCATTATCTAGCGGTACCAACGGCCATCGTTAATGGAAGTGATAAGTGTATGTGTGTGTATGTGTGTGTATGGGTGTCTGACTGTGTGCATGTGTGTGCATGTGTGTCTGTGTGAGTATATGTGGACAGCCACATGCCCACATATATGTGTCTATATGTTTTAAGTATTCGACAGAGACACAGTTAGATGCAGAAAGAAAAGAATGAAAAAGAACCAATATAAGAGAGAGAGAGAGAGAGAGAGAGAGAGAGAGAGAGGAAGAGAGAGAGAGAGAGAGTATTTTTATGTATGTGTGTGTGTGTGTGAGAGAGAGAGAGAGACATACAGAGAGAGAGACAGAGATAATGGCGACAAGGAAGGTTACAAAAAAGAAAAATTGAGAACGAACTCGATCAACATTGAAAAGAGAAATGTCAGAAAACCGTGGCAAAAAAAAAAAAAAAAATTTCCTTCACCTTTCTTTCCTTTATTTTATTGCTTTGGGTTTGAGCGTTAAGTTTTCGTTGGAAATGAAATCAGCAAAAAAAAAACAAAAAACAAAAACAAAAAACCAACGAAAAAGCAGAAAGGTGTGGAAATAGTTGAAGAAAATAAAAGAAGAAAAAGTTGTATCCGCGTCCAATGTGACAAGGGAGGAGCGATGACGTTCGTTATTTATGAAAGTGACAAAGTTGTCACTTCTCTGCGAAGTGTGATTAGCTGGGAGGCTGCGACTTGGGTCCAACGAACGGGTCATGGTGGAAGGCAAGTGGGGGTAATAGCAGCTTATACGAAGATATGAGGGAGTGACGTTCGGTTGGACACACGGAATGTAATTGGGAGATTCTCGAAGGGAAAGAGTCAAACAAAAGATTGTGTGTGTGTGAGTTTTTGCTGTGATATATATATATATATATATATATATATATATATATATATATATATAGAGAGAGAGAGAGAGAGAGAGAACAAGATATCAGCAATAATGTAATCAGGATGGGGTTTATAATTGTGTTGCTCTTGGTGAAGTGTCGATGTTTCCGTGGACGCACAGAGTAGTATTTATGAACCAAAAGAAAAGACTCACAAAACATTCAATCACACACACACACACACACACACACACATATGTATGCATACGTACATGAATTTAATTTATCTAATTTCAATCTTATTTGAAATTAAAGGTCTCTCTCACGTACTAAATTTATGAGAAAATCTTAATTTGTCTAAATGAGTATTTAAACTTGAATGTTTCTCTTACAATTATGAAGACAAAAATATTTTATCAGCTGAAACAATGAGAAGAATATTTACTAATAAGAAAATTTAAACACATATATATATATATATATATATATATATATATATATATATATATATATATATATATATATATATATACGTGTGTGTGTGTGTGTGTGTGGTATTTCAATTATGAAATAAAGGAAGGTAAAATAAGATCATTCACTGCCCTTAGTTTCACGCACACTATCTTCAGTTATGCTTGTACCCATACTTCCTATTTGTTAATACAATTTCAGTTGTTGAACCTGGGTGTGAAACACAGAGCCAAGAGGGATTTTAATTTACCTTATTTTATTCTATAAGTGAAATGTCCAGCATTTTGGCGAATAGAGAACGATATTTAATAATTTTGACCGTTTTTGGCAAATTATATATATATATATATATATATAAAGTAAAGTAAAGTTGGCGACGTTAGTCAACGGTGACCCAAAGACTTCTCTTTCAATTGCTACTACACCGAGGTGTAGAGGAAGGCGCCACTCCATTCCCTGGATTGCTCCACTTTACCCTTGATCCTTATAATGTTGAGTGTTAAGCAAGGCGGCACCAAGTACCATTTTTTTAGTCTTTGGTATGATTCGACCTGATATTGAACCCCGGTCTCTCGGACCATTAGCGAATCCTCAACTCATTATATATACTAGAATTTATAAATTTGTTTTATAAAATGATTTTATATCATATATTAATATTTAGTATGTTTTATTAAAAACAACAGAAAAGATGCTTTGTAAGAATTTTTGAATTGATTTTTCCTGTTTCCTAATTTTGTTCAATTTTCAATGGTGGATTAAAAAAAAATCAAAACTTTGATTATATCCTTCAAAATTCCCAAACATGATGGAAAGCTCTCAAGAAGTAAATTTAGAAAAATTCTTGTATGAAATTGAATCAAACTAAAAAATTCTTGCAAAAACAAGAAAAAAAAAAGTAAAATGTGATTATAATAATCTTTATGAAATCCATTCTGCATTTGGTTAAAAATATTATCCAGAACAACATAATTCCTACGCAATATGAAAGGAGCATAAAAGTTATTTGGGTAGCAATTTAAGATTCACCAGTCTTCAAAAATGTTTAAAAAGCAAAATTGCGGTGAACTCCGGTCCAAGCCATGATCATAAGTGATTGTATCTTAAAAAAGAATGTTAAGACATCAGCTTGATGGAGCTACCATTACCACTTGCCAAGTTCACTTATACTGGTAAGGTGATCATGAGGGAGTTATTTCTGATGAAACTTGTATATCATTTTTTTTTGTACTAGCTTAATTTGATTCTGTTAATCTTATTCCTTGTTTTTAATCAAATATAGCAAATGGCATCTGTTTACGGTTTTCAGGTTTTATAGTCACGTGTTAAGATTTGGCCATCACGCCACAAAACAAATCAGGACTTTATGCTTTGGGTAGGATCCCGGTTACAAATATTCCCAAGTAGAAATTATCAATCACTAAGGAAGATTTAAATTTTGTCTCGGAAAACGTTCCAAAAACTCTCGGTATGAAGACTCGCAACCAAAGAAAACTTATATCAGGTATACCTTCAAAGTCGGACAAAAAAGTGGCTTAGATGAATTCGATCGAAATTTAATGCTTAAGAAAAAAAATCCGATTCATGGCAGCTGTTAATAATCGTTAATAATCAGTGGTAAGAAAATGATCCCTATTTTCCACGTATCATGATGTATGGCAATGAAAAAGAAAATAGGGACCTTGTCAGAGAGCTGAATAAATTATTGAAGACGAAGTTAGTTACCAATCGTAGTTGGATCTCTGGGAAAGCTGGACAACAGAGGGAGAACCAAGACTATCCAGATCAAAGCATTGCAAAAACCAAGAAGCGTTGTTAGAAAAATCCTTGGGTGCCAAGGGAACTTGCTGCCACTCTGACTTCCGTGAGAACCACCACGAGTTAATGGTGTGAAAACACCGCAAAATAGCAATAACATTTGAACCAGTTATACGTAAAGCGAAACTTCAGATTTCTTTTTAATTGGTGTCTACAGCCTTTATCGATACTCCATCACTCTTTAATTCGCATTTATTTCAATGCAAATTAATTATATATTTCTGATGATGATAAACGTTTCCCTTAATTTTCTTTTTACTAAAGATTTGTTTTATTAGAATGTTCTACATTGAAAAATCAGAAATGAATTCAAACGTGACTGATTGGAAAATTGTCAATCAAGTAAATGCTTCGTTAATAATTTACTACAGATATATAGGAAAATAATTTGACAATGAAAATGCATTTAAATGACTTTTATTAAAGTAATGGATGGAAAAACAGGAAAAACAGATGATCAGGGGTTAGGAAATAATAAAAATGCTGCTAACATAATAAACTCAGCCCAGTTGACTGGGACTGTTCAATACACCTATTGTATCTCTGCAGAGGGGTAAGACTCCCGCTCCACATGGGTATCTTGAATATAACACAAAACCATCAAATAGTGCGGTTCCAGTCCTGTTGATTTATTAATATGAGGTACTCGTTTATTGCCATTACTCCCAGACTGTGGTAATTGCTGTCATGGTCCAGTCTATGGGTTAAATAAAACTGTTTAATCATTTATTACACTTGAAACCAGTTAACTGTGTGCGAACAAATGAGCTCTGGCCTGTTTAAAGTTATTACGCACAAACTATTCGTTACAAATCATATACACACACACACACACACACACACACACACACACACACACACACACACACACACACACACACACACATACATATATATATATATATATATATATAGTATTATTCGGTCCAGTTCAAACCAGAGTTTGGGGGAATTCCATCAGGACCAAAAAACATTCAACAGTGAACATTTAAATTTTTCTGGTAAAGATAACACTCATAACTGGGCAGAAATAAATTTATAATCCTAATGTGACCGGTTTTGTTTTTTCTTAAGGAAATATATATATATATATATATATATATATATATATATATATATATATATAAACAGGATTTGGTATTAAAATCCAACAAGGGTTGATTTGCTGTGAAACACAATCAACTAACTCACCAATATTAGAACTCATTTATGCTAATGAAATAAACAATAGAAATGTGTAGCAAGTAAATTGATCACAGGAATACATTATAGTATCCGTGGTGTAATGGTTATCCTCATAGGAAATGGACACGGTGACACGAGTTCAAATCCTGGACACGACTGATTGCATTTCACGTAGCACTAATACCCTTGGGAAAGGTATGAATCCAATTATTCCCACTCCGGCTATGGATGAATAGTAGGGCAGACTAGGTTCTTCAGCTTTGTTGAGGCAACTAGTCTAGGAGAAGGAAAACTCTGAATTCAAACCTGTTAAACTCCGCTTAAAATGTGACCTTGTGTCATATCCTGCCCGAGCGGAGGGGTTGGTAAATATGTATAGAAAATTTTATTATAGAAGAGTATTTTTACTAAAATAATGCATTGAAAATCAATATAAAGACACGATCATTGGTTAGGTTTGGTTTGTTTTATGGCATATCAATTATTGTTGCTTATTCAATTCCACTTTATACATATATTAAATATAATTTGTAAACATATTTAGTTGATAACATTTTAAAATGAGCCTCGGGTCATTTTTGCACACAGTTAAATGGTTTAAATATTTCTATCTATCACGAATAATTCTATCTAAAGTTAACCCTTTGTTTGCACACGGTTAAATCATCAAACAGTTCTATTTTTAACAATTCAATTTAAAATAAGTCATGTGTTTCCACTCAGTTTGAATTTCAAACAGTTCTATAGATAGGACCCTATCAGGTGCTACCAATCTGGGTCAGAGTGGACCTGAGAGCGATAACAAAAAAGAGGTACTCTGCATTTCCCAAAGCTCCAGCCTCACCATCTAGAGCCTCACCGTCGGGTAGTTTAGTGTCCTATCCTGGATACACATTGCGGTGGTGGTGGGGGGCGGTCTTACTCCGCTACAGAAAAGCAGTTGGTGTATTCTACAGCCCCAGTCGACTGAGTTGCTCAGTGGTTAAGAAATAATACAGTCGTTACTAAGTACCGGACATTGGCCTAGCGGTTAGAGTGTTCGCCAATGGTCCGGGAGACCTGGGTTCAATCTCAGGCCGAGTCATACCAAAGACTCAAAAAATGGTACTTGATGCCTCCTTGCTTAACACTCAGCATTATAAGGTACGGATCAAGGGTAAAGTGAAGCAATCGAGGGAAGGAGTAGCGCCCTCCCCTACACCTTGGTGTAGTAGCTATCGAAAAGGGAGCCTTCGGGTCACACTCAACCATGGTCGCCAACTTTACTTTACTTACTAAGAGAATACAGGTACTGTACTTATGATTTTACAATAAGGATATGTAGCAAGTAAATTAATAATAGAAATGTACTATAGCAATTCTTACAAAAGAAAGTGCATTGAAAGTGATTTTCTGTGGTCATGAATTAATGCAATTTGTGTTAACAAATTTTTTTTTCTGTGTTGGTAATTGATTAATCCTAATTTAACTCTTCCCTGTTGGCTGGTCTTAAAATACGTTTACTGTATCCCATGCCGAGGGAGGAGACCTCCAAAAAATGGGTGCCCTGGGTATGAAATTAAACTGCATTTGATGACTTGACTCCAGTTCTGGAGATCTAGGGAGTGTGGAATTGCAATTGCAGGTAGTACCTCTTAGGGTCAAACTATGGCTCGGATCTGTTTCAAAATTATTAATATTAGATAAAAATACCTGATCCCATTTAACTGTAAATTATTATATCAAGAATAGTTTCTCGAAACTATAAATGTTAGCAATGGGTTATTATTAGTTACTTGAAACCAGATAACTATGAGCTAACAAGTGACTTTTATTCAATGGAAATAATTACTTGAAACCATATGTTATTTGATATTAGAGGGAATATTAGAAACCATTAAACTGTGTGCAAATTATTTGTATTAGATAGAAATTGATATATAACTGAACTATAAACTTTACAACTAAACGAAAATGTAAATATAGATATACAATGATGATATTCCTTAACCTCGAGGTTTAGAATAACCCCAAAACGGTTGAAATACCGTTAAAATCAATCAACCAAAGTGAATTCATTGTTATATATAGTGCTGGCTCTTTTCACGCAAAAGGTGTTTTTAAGTATAAGATTTTACTTTCAAGCTATCTCTTTTATCTCTTAAATCGAATTCATATTAATTCCTGGTAGGAAACCATTTTAAATCGAATCAGTTTATTTTCCTTTCGCTAGCGAAGGTCGTTTGAAAAAAGAAACTCGAAGATTCTTTTTCTTGTGTGGGTAAGAATGGGATGATACAACACTGTCTACCATCCGAAATTAAATTTAAAAAAAAAACTTTTTAAAAAGTTGTTCTAAATCCTGTTCTTTAAAACTTCCTATAACGCATGAGAACTATCCCTAAGCGTCAACACTCAAAAAGGGTACGCCCACTTCTTTTTTTTTTGTCCCCTGACTTTGAGAACTCGTTTCAGCAGTTAGCACAAAAGAACCCTTTATAATGGCCAACGAGTTGCTTGGGTGAGCAGCTGTCCAATTAAAAAGAACTTGAATTAATTGGTGGTGGCTGCGTTAACAAAGAAACTAGTCGGATGTTCTTGCTGTACTGGAAAAGAATTCAACCAATGAAATGAAAAATTAACATTGAAGGCAAAGAAGAAGAATAAATAACAATGTCCTTGCTGTATAGAAAGTTGATATCCACCAATGGAAATAAAAATGATATGGGCAAAAATCGCATTGCACAGAAGCACAGCGTTTAGGCGGGGTCTAACAATTTTGAATTCTTTTTATACTGAACTTACAAATGATGGATTGATTTTAACGGCATATCATCACACCTAGGGTCATTGTAGAGTTATATTTACATTTTCTGTGTAATTGTTCTTAAGAGATGTTTTGCACACTGTCCAATCGAATATAATTAATTTCTAAAAAGATTTATTTGAACCATGGATGGGACACAAACACCCCGGGCGAGTGTAGACCAACAAGAAATAGTAATGTAGCAGTACTTCCCTCGTACCAAATCTACCAATGTGAAGTCTCACCATCAGATGCAGTTTCATGTCATACGCATGGCACAATTACCAAAAAAACCCTGGTAGTAATATCACCTTTGTGACTATAAAAATCGATTTGTTGTCAACTTATATATAAGTGGTCCAATCGGCTGGGGTTGCAGAATACACCGACTGTATCTCTGCAGAGGGTTAAGACCCCTCTAATGAGTGTCTGGGATATAACAGTAAACAATCTGATAGTGAGGCTCCAGCCTTGGAGCTTCGGGGAATGTGGAGTTCCCCTTTATTACCATTTCTTCCAGATCTACTCTAGTTCGGAGAGGAAGCACCTGACAAAACCCTATCTACGGGTCAAACAGAACTGCTTAATATTTCAATTCTGCACAAACAAATGACTAATGCTAAATTGGATTGTTAGAAATAGAACTGTTTGATCATTTAACTGTGTGTAAACAAATAACTGATATTTAATTGAACAAAGAATTCAAATTTTACCTTTTTAGTTTAGTTTCATTACAGTTTCATATTTTTTCTATGAAATAGAAAGCACAACAGCTCTCATTGCAATTTGTGCTTAATAGAAATACTCCAGATTTTGATAGGGAACAACCAATATCTTTTGCCAAACTAATAACATTTCATATTTAAGAGTTGAACTTTCTGGCTTCATAAACGGTTCCTTAAAAAAACTAAATTAAATTATTTAAATTAGACAGATCTTTCGCCACCCTCCACCGTAGATTGTCTTCTTGAATGAGTTTTATGACTCTTTATATTGTTTCAAGGTTTTATTTTGCTAAAGCCATGTTTACTTCGAATTAGTCATGCCAAACCACTTGTTCTCAAGAACTTTATTTTAAATGTAGACCGATTTACATATCTAGTTTTCAGCTGGTCTTTGTTTTGGGAATATAACTTTTAAGATCTTTTCATAATTTATTTGTCAACATGATATTTTCCTCTTCATAGATTGGAAAAAAATGGACTATTAATTTAAAATATTCTAATTTAGTTTATTGAAGGTATATTTTATGAAGCCATGGTATTTACCTTTTAAATAAGGGATATAATACGTCATATCTGTTAATAGTTTATTTATTGCTAAATAAAAAATCTAGACGAACATCCTCAAAGTGTACTAATTCTATAATCTTTACCAGGGCTACTAAAAAAATTCGAGAAATATACGTCGATTGATCAGTCTGTTCTGTGAAATTATCCGGTGTTTCTCGTTAGGCCTTTAATATTTCTTTCAAAATTATTTCACTCAGAAATAAAGAATAATTTCATATTAATTTATTTATTTTTATATGAAACTTCTTGCTTTTGTATTGTTGCACCAGCTTAACTTTAACGAAACGCTTTAATAAAAAGCTAGATAGTAGCTACACAAGGATGCTGCGTGCTGTTTTAAATAAATCCAGGAAGCAGCAACCTAAGAAACAACAGTTGTACGGCCATCTTCATCCCATATTATAAATCATCCAAGTAAAACGAACAAGCCACGCAGGACACTGCTGGAAAAGTAAGGACGAACACCTAAATAACGTTTTCCTCTGGACCCTTACACATGACACATCAGCGTTGGCTTACGAACAAACACTTAATCCATCATCTATGTATGTATACTAGGGAACTTGCTATGAGTGCTAACTCTTAGGGACTAAGAGAGAGAGAGAGAGAGAGAGAGAGAGGTTGCGCCTTTACGATGATGATTAGGAGCAGGTGGATGATGATAATGATGATGATTTCACGCTTTTACAATTGTTTTGTGACATTTTGAATGTACAAATGCTATATTTTTATGTTTATTTTAGTTACAGATGGTAGGTATCCAGGAAATATACTTGTTGAAAATTCGTCGCTTACCGACTATTATTATTATTATTATTTACTTACGTTCAAATATTGCTTAAAGGATCTGTGACGCCTTCCGACAGAAGTTAAGCAACGATGAGCCTGAGCAGTACTAAAGTTAGTGACCATCTAGCAACAGCAGCTACTGTAATATACCATTATACTTAGCTTAGCAGAAAGAAATATTTCTAATTCAGATGATGATGTGAATAAACGACGATATTTTTACTTTTAATAAAATTTTTAATTTCTTAATTTTTATAACTTTATAACATAAAAGAAGAGTTACCATTAGACTCATACATTTAATGCAGTCAAGCTGGTAGATAATGTGAACTATGCCATGAGAGATTATATATATATATATATATATATATATATATATATATATATATATATATATACTCACGATACAGCAATGAAAAGGACATGGTTACCCGAGTTTAAATTTTGGATGAGACTTTTTGCATTTCATATAACGCTAATACCCTGGGGAAAAGCAGACTAGGCTCTTTAACCTTGGTATGGTAACCAGTCTATGAGAAAGAAAACTTACGAATTAAATTACGAATTAAATTAAATTACGAATTGATCTTGTGTTACACTCCGTTCTTCTGGAGGGAATGTTAAATATACACCCACCATACATATATATGTATATATATATATATGTGTGTGTGTGTGTGTGTGTGTGTGTGTGTGTGTAAACTGTGCCTGTGCCAATCACGTGATCGATTTTCGAAAAAGAACGCTGATAGAATGATTGAACGGTTATATGATCTTTCTTTTTATATATTCTCCTTCCTTTGTTTTGTATTTTATTAAACATCCATCATTGTCCTACTATCAACACTTGTTTCACCTTTTTAAAGTCCTGATGAAGGTTCTTTAAAACCGAAACTTTTTAACGTCGTCTTATCTTCGTAATGAAATCATCACTTTTGGATTACTTTGTTCACGATTTTTTTTCATACTGTCGGATTCCTTTCCATTATTTACTTCCATTTATGTAGGGCTCAGTCGGCTGGGGTTGCAGAAGACATCGACTGCATCTTTTCGGACAGGTAGGATTCCCTCAATGTTATGACACTAAACAATCTAATGGTGAGGGTCCAGCAATGCTGGAGCTTTGGGAAATGCGGAGTACCCCATCATTGTCATTGCTCGCAGATCCACTCGCCCGGGGTGGTAGCACCTGGTAGAAATAAACAGTGAAATGCTAAAATGAATTATTTTAAATAGAACTGTTTTTGACATCGAAAATCTGTATTTATGTTAAACTGAATTTTTGGGAATAGAACTGTTTTGATATTTAAACAGTGTAAACTGATTTGTTTGAAATAGAATTAATTATATGCATAAAATCGATTCGGCATTAAATAACCCACAATAGTTGATATGCCATAAAACCAAACCAAACCAAACCAAACCAAAAAATCCATATATATATATATATATATATATATATATATATATATATATATATATTCACACAAAAAGTGATCTATAAGTCTGTCGAATGACACATAAATATGACAAGAAATTGCAAAATGTTTAGTCAGTATAATTCAGATTCATCAATCAATTCAGTCCATTGACAAGGAAGGATATTTTGCTTAAAATTAAATATTTGATGTGTAAATTGTATTTTTAATCGTTAGGCTGCAGAAATACTGGTCTACGTACACATATATGTATATTTTCTATAAAATATTTTATTAATGCATTCCTGGTGTATATGAAACATTTTCAACCTACAGCAGATCAATCTAAAAAATATGATATGTTTACATACACTTCTGAATTTACAAATCTTTCCACACGAGCGGGATGCGACATAAGCAATTTCTTTACAGAGTTTAACAAGTGTGAATACAATTTTCCTTCTCCTAGACTGGTTGTCATATGAAGGTTAAAGAGTGCAGTCTGCCCTGCTATTTTACCCACAACTGGAGAGAGATTAGTTGGATTTATACCTTTCCCAAGGGTATTAACGTTATGTGAAATGCAAACAGCCTCATTCAGGATTTGAACTCGAGTCTTGGGTGCCTCAGTATATTTGCGTATGTATGTGTTTGTGCCTTTGATTGCTTGTGTACATATGTGTAATGGATGAATATTTAGTAAACATAGGGTCTTTTAAAGCACTTAAATAAGTGTAAGAAACCACATAGTATGTAGAGAAAGGTCTGGTTTTATGTAAAGATTGATAACAATCAGAAATGATAAATGTTCTCTATCTCCGTCACCTATTAATTTGGGTGGGCTCTCAAAAAACCCTCTTAGTCGTCAAACCCTGTGGGTTTACTTCGCAGAGCCCACCCAAAGCGTTTTTTTTCTCTCTCTATCTCTCCAGCACGCTCGTGTAAAGTCAACCCTTGAACAGAGATACACTTAGAAAGTACTATTATTTGTTATGGCCGGTCGGATTGGGGTCCCTACAATCATCAAGTTGGAACTCACTTCAAAAGCAGTTTGGATCGTCGGAAGGAAAGCGTTGTTTTTTATCAACTTGTGGCAAATCACATTACCTCCTCTTTACTGCTGTCTATATATTTATCTTCCTCTTTATCAATCGTTTCAACTTCCATAGATTTTATGGTTATTGCCATTACAACTGGTTATAGTTACCGTCAACACAACACCTATTAAAGCCTGGATGGATAGATAGGAAATAGGTGACCATCCAGTCAAGGATTGATTTTAAAATATTTTTATATATATATATATATATATATATATTATGAAAAAAGAAATGCAAATAAGAAAAATGTCCCATAGAAAAGTCCTCAAGGATAAAACCTAAAAAATAATATAATTTTAAATTCTAGAAGTCCGTAACATGAAGTTTCACGATTTGTACACAATGAACAGACTCAGATGTTTGTTACTGCCATTACATTTGGATGGATCGACAGGAAATATTTAACCACCTAGTCAATAATTGATTTTACGATATATATATATATATAATGATATAGTTACTCTTTATGAACAATGAGTGTTCAATATTTCCAGTCGAGGTCGGATAATGAGGTTTCATTATGAACAGTCTAGAATGCCTGGCTAATCTCGCACTTTAACCATCAGACTATAGGAAATATAAACAAGAGAAAATATTAAAAAAGGGGTAAAAGAAAGATCCAGGATCAAGCACAAACTGGATCAACATGGATGTGACATTCTAACAGAGTGACGACAAATCAACAAAGCCTAGTGGCATCGTGTGGTACTGCTGGAGTGCGCTGGGTAAGTGCTAATGATGTATTCGGCCCAAAACTACGTTCTAAAACTTAGTCATTATCTGATGAAACTTTGTTGGAAGCGAGCTTGTTGTTTGCACAGTATATATATATATATACTCTCTGTGGCCCACTAGAGCGGCAAAATCTGCAGGCTGACATGTTTTTTTCAGATATTTGCAAGGTTTGGTCTTCTGGCCGGGAACTGGCTGCCCGTCTGTATCTCAAAATCCCAACGAAATTTATGCGTCTCATTTTTTAGGACAAATTCTCATTTGTGCTGGGTCAAACTTTAGTTTCTTTCACAATTCCCAGTAGATGACCTTTCCAACCCAGTCATGTCTACTCTTGTATTTCTTTTGCACCAGTTTACTGCATTCACTTATTATAGGATTTACTTATTTTGCTCTATCACCACATAACCTACACTTGCTATTCTCACCCGTATTAACAATTTTTTCTTTGACATAATTAATTTTTATGGTCTTATTCTGTACTGGTATCAATAAGGATTCAGTTACTCTATATAAATTTCCTGTCCAGTCAGCTGGGGTTCTATAATACACCAACTACATCTCTTCAGAGTGATGAGAACCCCGTTAACGAGTGTTTTGGATATGACATGAAACAATATGATGGTTAGGCTTCAGTAATGCTGGAGCTCTGAGGAATGCGGAGTACCCCATCATTGTCATCGCTCCCAAGTCCTCTCTGGCCCGGAGTGGTGGCACTTGATAGCATCCTATTTTTTGGTCAGATAGATCTGTTTGACATTTAAACTGTGTTCAAACAAGGGACATGTCTAACTGAATTGTTACAAATATAATTGTTTGATTCTTTAAATGTGTGTAAACAAATGGCTGATTTTTAATTGAATTGTTAGTGATGCATAACAGTGCTTGGAACCATTTAACTGTGTGCAAACAAATGATTAATAGTAATAGAAATATTCGTGTTCGATAGAAATATTTAAACCATTTGGTTTGGTTTAGTTTCTTTGTTTAATGGCATATCAACCTTCGTAGGTTATTTAATGCCAAAGTCGTCCTTCTAGAACAACTGCAAATGTACTATTTAACCCATAGCTAGGAGGGTAAGAGTATTCATACCTTTCCCAATGGTATTTAGCCGAAAGTGAACGTAATAGCGCGACTGGATATCGAGCTCGCTTACTACAATTTCGCACTCCAGTGCTTTAATGATTACACCACGAGAACACCCACTTTAAACCATTGTTTAAAAGTATATCTACAAAATGAGTTTGTAAATCATATACATGTCATATATATGTAAAAACAAGATTCGGCATTAAATACTCCACAGTAGTTGATATGCCATAAAACCCAACCAAAACAAATCCATATAAATTTCCACTTTGTATTGATGAAGAGGTCATCACATTAGCAATGTAATTAGTTTGCTGTTTAAAGTATGTATACATTTGTTTTTATTCCCATTTTTTATTAGATTTTTGAATTTTTTTCTGTGGCTATTGTTGTTACTGATTGCTAAAATCACTCTATTTTTAATCTTGTTCCATATTCAACGAACCCTTACACTGCTGCATCCACGTTATTATTATCAATAATAATTAACTATACATAAAAACAAAACAGCCAATGAATGATTCATATGACTCTGATCGAAACTGATCGTCTAAATCGCATCGCCCATTCTGCTGAGGTTGGAGCTCTGGTCCTAGTTAGCGAAAAATCAGCTACAAAGCCCAAAACAAACTTACTTAGATTCAAATGTATTGTCAACATAATGAAATTTAAAGTTGGGATTTTAAACACAGCATCAGCATCCGAGCATAATATAGGCATCATATGAATACAAGATAGCGAACAAGGACTAAAATACCAAGATACCGGTAATAGATGGACATTTGCCGCCGTATCTGCTTAGAAAAGCTCCGTCAATGACACCAGAAGTGGTGAAGAAATGTGTCGCAGTACGCGTGTCTTAAAATTACTAAGTAGTATCGTGAGAATCAAATCAAGAATGATACATGCTCCCCGGCACAACAATTGTTTTTCACCATTTATGAAAAGGACATTCTCCACCTTTTACAACAACCTATCTTCCCTTGTCTGACACATTCCCAAGCACAACGTTCTAATCATCGGTGGAGACATGAATGATCATACAGGTAAAGACGGAAATAATAAACTCTGCTAACACAACTCGGCAAACGGAAATGGAGAATATCGAGCAGATTTTTACCCGAGAACCGGCTTGCATGCCTAAACTACATATAAAAAAGGGAAAGAAATTATGGGCCTACACCAACTTAAACAACGGCTAGATTATATATTTATAAACAAGAAGTGGATAAATAGCACTTTGAACTGTGAGGCATACTCCTTTTTGAAGGAGTTTCTTGCAATCACGGAATCATCTCAGCAATGATTCGCCTAAATCTCCGCTGAAATAAGAAATAAATGAAAATCTTCTCTCTATGACTGTTTCTCACGCACCAATGGTGATATAAGCAATCAATATACGGTAACTGTATGAAAAAGTTTGATCCTCTTCAGAAGAAAGTCATATTCCGTCTGACGGATATGAAAACTTTGTTACTGCTCATATAGAGACAGCATACCAACCAAACCAAGAGCCAAATGTTGATTTCCATGGGAGTCAATAGCTGTATAGGAAAAACGAGATAACATGAAAGAAAATTATCCTTAATTAATAAAAGGAACCCAACAAATGCCGAAGCGCAGTTACGTAAGAACATCCAGAGAAAATTAACACATACTAAAAAAGAACGACTATAAGTCTTTCAAAGCCAAATCAATAAAATCAGAAACTCAGAAGAAGATAGATATGATTAGCATGGAAGACAGTAAATGAACTGAGCAGAAGGAAAAGACCCTCGAGAACAAAGAAAATTACTTCAATAATGGAAAGAATTTGCTAGGAAGCCCTCCTTAAATCACTGACAAACCCTCTTAAAATGATAAATGGCCAACTATACTTCAAACTCGGACAGTTTACAGAGAAAGAATTTGACGCAATACTGAAAAATTTAAAAGCTGTGGGCCTCGATGACATACTTTCTGACAAGTAAATTTAATTACATAGTTCTTCGATAATACAACACTATATAAACAAAACACAAGAGAGAAATATATGAAAGGCTACATCCTCCTCTTTACCAAGAAAAGTGACTTCGGAATCACTAAGAACTACAGATGCATAACTCTTACAGCTGTTGCTGCTAAAGTTTATAAGGTACTGTTTCTCAATCGTATCCTGTCTGAAGTTTAGAAAGTTCTTAGGGGAAAACCAGAACAGTTTTTATGAGAAATCTATCTATAAATTCACAGATTCTTATCCATGGACGTCCAGTGTTGGCCGACTGCCAAAGCTCTGTACGGATACTGGATGGAGTCTAGAAGACCTACCAGAAATGATTGATGATAGGGGCAGAGAGAGAGAGAGAGAGAGAGAGAGAGAGAGAGAGAGAGAGAGAGAGAGAGAGTCAGCGAACTGTGTTTTCAGTACGATTTTGTGATGATGATTGTTTAAGAAGTTAAAATATAATAGTGAGATTCTGGGAATTTTTAGTGGGTATTATTAGAGGCATTACTTTTCGATTATGTACGACCCTGACATCTTCATGAATTCATTTGGCAGTTAGGGTTCCTTACAACTAAGTGATTGTTAAATCAGTTTCTGTATCAGGCAGGGAAATTTATAGTGTCATGTCCAGCAGGAATATACAAAAATAATAGTTATCAACCAATAAAAGACAATCGCTAATAAACCAAATGACACTCTGAAGATGAAACAGGGTAAATGGGTCGAAACTTTTTATCATATACCAGTCTGTTCTGATATTTTACCAATAAGTGTACGGAAAAGAAATTGATTCACATCTTTTCAGAGAACCACAGGACAAAGATCTTCGGCCCAAATTTGTAGGGGATGTCCTCGTGGTGTAATGGTTAAAGCGATGGACTGCCGAATCGTAGTCAGCGAGTTCGAACTCTAGTCGCGCTATTACGTTCACTTTCGGGCAAATACCCTTGGGAAAGATATGAACCCCTTATCCTCCCAGCTATGGGTTAAATAGTACCACTACTCTTCTGGGAGAATGGCTCTGTCATTAAATAACCTACAAAAGGTTGATATGCCATTAAACAAAGAAACTAACCAACCAAAATTTGTACTCGACTCAATTCCATTTTTACACTGTAACGTTATGATAATCACCTGCAAGATTACATACACCGAGTTCTTCGTAAGAATTTAACGCAATATTATGGAAATAGTACTTACTAAGTTTAACTTACTAAGCTCGGCTTACTTAATACATTACTGAGTTGCATTGTCGGAAATCTGGTAAGAATAGATCTTACTACTTCTTGTCAGCGACTTCCCTATATATATATATATATATATATATATATATATATATATATATATATATATATGTGTGTGTGTGGGGGGGTTGTGTGTGCGTATTAATAATTTATCTCTATGTATGTATATTAATTGAATAGGCATATACAGGGTAGTGCAAATTACCGTTTTGAAAAATAAATTATTTTCCAATTCATAATCTTTTTCAACTGAGGGATATTATGTTTTGCTATGGGTTCAATGCAATTTCTGCGAATTAAGATCAATTTAATTAAAGGATAAATTTCTAAAATTTATTAAAAGTTGTTTAATATTTCTGAATACAAAGTGATTTTTCCCACTATATATATATATATATATATATATATATAGGTTGGTTTGGTTTCTTGGCTTATGGCATATCAACCTTCGTGGGTTATTTAATATCAAAGCCATCCTTGTAGAAGCCCAACAGTAGTACTATCTAATCCATACTTTGAAGGATAAGGATATTCATACTTTTGCCAAGGGTATTTGGCCTAAAGTGAATACAAATAACATGACTGGAGTTCAAACTCGCTTAATAATATCTCACAGTCCAGTACATTAGCCACAATAGCAAAATGATATCCCTATATATATATATATATATATATATATATATATATATATGTATGTATGTGTGTGTGTGTGTGTGCGTGCGTGCGTGTGAGAAAGATGGTGGTGTATCGATCTATTAGGCAAGCCAAACGCAAAGCCATAAAAAGTGTCTTAATAACTTTCTATGCAAATTCTTTTTTCTTTCGGATGCAAAGAATCTTCGTAATTTTGATTAGTTGGCCTTTGATTCGGAAACTCGTAAATAAACATTTCTAGTGAAGCTTTCAAGGAGGAAAAATGTCAGTGTCAATTTTGGATGTACAGATATTTTGTCTCTATGCACAACGGCATTTTCCCTGCGTGAATAGATCTACACCAACCAAAGGATTATTATAAGTGACATTGTGGATATTTAATACGCAGTAAAGTTATAGCGTATATAGTAAAGAGATATATTCAAACTTCAACTTAAGCATAGCATATGGTCACAATAATAAAATACCCAAAGTGGATCAGACTCACGTTGAGAAAGTTCTCAGATTTTCTTGACCTTGTGTCGCACGCTGGTTGAATAAATACACACAGCACTATAAACAATTAGGATCAGTAGTTTATCCAAGTTTGGTACAAAGTCCCACTGATTTAGCGTGAGACAAGCAATAAAATATTGAGACTAGCTTTGTTACCATAAATATATGTATTCACCAACTCCTCTGCACGAGCAGGATGTGACACATGGTCAATTTTTGAGCGGAATAAGCTAGTTCATAGTTTTCCTTCTCCTAAACCCGTTGCCATATCAAGGTTAAAGAACATAGTCTGGCCAACTATATACCCATAGCTAGAGGTAAAATAGTTGGATCTGTACTGTTCTCAAGGGTATTGACATTATGTTAAATGCAAACAGCCTACTCAAGGAAATGAACTCAGGCCACCGTATCCATTTCCTACGTTGGTAACCATTACGAAATTTATTGTTCGAAATTCTTTAATGAGATGAACAACAAGACCACATCTTCTTTTGTGCACACTATTTACTTACTTTATGTATATTACTGTCTTACGCAATTTGGGAGCACCTTGACTCTATGAACCAGATATAGGAAATGAGGTCCGATCATTTCGACTGGTCTTGGCTGAATAATTTAAAGTTGAAATATATTTTCTTTCAAGATTCTTGTCGCCGGATTTTACAATCCTTCGACTTCAATAATTCCGGAAAATCTAGTTGAAAACTGACCCTAAACGATAGAACCTTGGTATCAAATAGACATATTGAATTATGATATTTCTACTTTCTAATGTACCCTAACTCGGATCCTAATCATGATTCCTATTATTTTCATCTTAATTGTTATCATTGCCTCATCATTTCAGCCGTTGTACTCTTTGCGTACTTCAGTCAAACTTGGTCTTTTATTCAATCCAAGTTGGTCGACTTTTCATTTAATTATCTATACTTAAGGGATAACTTGTATCAGTTAATTCTATTGAGTTAATTTTTTCTTGAGATGTCATGTGTCTTTTTACTGTAAATTAGACACGTAACATATGTAGCATCCCTACGACCAAATCAGGTTACAGGATATGTCTTCAAATTCATGAATTAAACTCTGGTTATCAGTATTTGATTAAATATCAAGAAAGAGACACTGACCAGGTCAGAGTGGACCTGGAAGTAATGGTAATAAAAGGGGTACTCCACACATCCCAGATCTCCAGAATTGGAGCCTCAGCCTCAGATGAAGTTTTGTGTCTTGTCTAGGACACTTTTTTTTCTGCAGTGGGAGCACAATCAACGTATTCTAAAAAGAAAATTCTCGACCAGTTGACATGCTGTTAAAAGCAATCAATTCAGATTGCATGGTATAATAGTGAGCTGATAATTTACACGTGAGTTTAATTTTTTTGCCAATAGATGGCTCACTACAGGTAACTCGTCAGCTGTGTTTACAATCCCGTAGTGCTGTATTTCCATTAAAATCACTCCAAAAATTACGAAAAACTAAGAAAGTTGAAGAGAAATTATATTTACTGACGTATATGAGATTGGGACTATCAAAATGAACTTGTATGGTATACGAGATAAATTCCTCTGTCGGAGATCAAATTTAAGGGTTTGCATGACTGGATGATACTCGAGTATATACAGCATTTATTAAACATGACTATGTATAGACTAAATTAAAGGAAGTTTTGTCGTAGTTCTTAAAATAAAAATCTTGCCTCAACAACGACTGAAAATGAATTTTTTCCTATTCTTCGAAAAACGATAACAATGATCTTGAACTAAAGTTTACATCATTAAATTTCGGCAAGCCTTTGTGGCTAATATACATAATGAAGATCTCATTACGTTAAGCAACTCGACGGCCTATTGAATCACAAGCACTTTCATAATCCGGTAGATGTAGAAGAGTATTTCTGAGAGTTTGTGGGCATATAGAAATAGATGTTAGTGAAGTAGACTCATGAACCTTGAGTATATATTTAAGGGCATTGTATTAAATATAAGAAATTAGGGTACATCAGTTAGTGTGATAAGTTATAAAAAATCTCTGGGAATCCGAATGCACTTGTCGATGTCCTTTCATTCGCTACTCCGAGGGTGCGTATAAAAAAGAGTTTCAAAATGAACGAAAAGTTTTTTGACAATTTGTTTTTGAACAATTTTAACCACTTTGTCGCCCTGAAAACCATATAGATAGCTCAATCTGCATGTTGATTGATTTTAGGAAGTGTGAACGAATGAATTTAGATTATTAAAAACAATTATCTGTCTGAGCATTAGGATTCGGTTACAAATTAAACTGGAAATTACTTTATTTTCAATGCTATAATATTTTAAATACGTTGGTCAAATAACAATTTCAATCCTCATGCTTTTCTTCTGATTACATAGAAATTTTTCGGTTTGATTAGGAGAGCATTGTTAGTATGTTCCATTCTCATTAGGCGATCTTACCTTTGGTCTTGTTCCACATCTAAGCTAAATTTAGTTAATGAGTAAACTCTAAATTAACTGGACAACTGAACGTTTTCGTATTCTTGATGTTATTAACACGTCGCTTTAACCGATCTATTCTGAACCAAAACTTCATGACAACTCAGCTAATAACATCGTGAGCGTGGAGAAAAAAGTGTACGAAGAAAAACTAACAAATATAATACTCTTACAATTACAAAGAACTTAAAATTTTCTACCTTGTTTACAGAGAATAAAATGTTTGCGTCTAAAAACACCATGAAACGATTTATTAATTTAACATTGGGTGATGTTATATACAGATTTTAGTTCATATCATCTCTTTTGTTTTGAGGGATAGTTTATTGCTTTCTATTCCAGGCAAGTAAGTAAGTAAAGTTGGCGATTTTAGTTACGGGTGACCCGAAAGTTCCTTTTTCAATAGCTACTACACCGACGTGTTAGGGAGGGCGCTACTCCTTTCCCTGGATTTCTCCACGTTACTCTTACTCCTTACCTTATAATGCTGACTGTTAAGTAAGGTGGCATCAAGTACCATTTTTTGAGTCTTTGGTATGACTCAATCTGGGATTAAACCCCAGTCTCCCGGACCATTGGTGAACACTCTACACAGTAGACTAATGGTCTTATGGGTAGAGTGTTTGCCATTGGCCCAGGAGACCAGGGTAAAGTGGAGCTATCAGGGGGAAGGAGTAGCGCCCTCCCCTACATCTCGGTGTAGTAGCTATTGAAAAGGGAGCCTTCGGGTCACCCTCGACTAAGGTCACTAACTTACTTTACTATATCAGGCAAAGATCATCAGCAATTGGTCCAAGAGTATAAAGAATACGTTAAAGTTTATAAGCAGTATAGAGATAACTATTAGCTTTATCTAACTTTTGAAATAGGATCAGGAAAACAAACAGTACTGATAATCAACTATACAACTACAGTAATCCTATCATATGTGAGATGAGTAGTTAAATAATATCAAGGGGTTTGTAGACAATACAATATCGTAGAGGTTTTCTATTGCAAAATTACTCTTCACTCTCTTAGAAATGGGAGGCAGGTGGCCGTATAGTTGGTGCTTTGTGGGGTGATGCCATCAGGACTTATTCAATATTGCTCGCAACGTTCTTGTGTAATTGCCGCCTAGCTTCTTCTACAGCCGTTTTGTTAGCGTCCAGGTGGTGCATCCATACAGCAGTATCGACACGACCGCTGCCTGGAAGAAACTGCATTTCATTTTATCGGTCAGGTCGGATTTCCATATGATCGATAGCTTATCGATAGCTGTCCATGCCTTCGTTAGCCGCGTGTCTGCCTCCCATCACGAAAACTATCCAAATTAGACACGCAGAACACTGCTGGAGAAGCAGAGACGATCTCATAAGTGATGTATTCCTATGGACCCCCACATATGGCTGAGAAAAAGCAGAACAACCAGCTAGAACATACACCAGCTATGTGAGGATATGGGATGTAGCCTTGAAGACCTACCAGAGGCGATGAACGATAGGGAAAAGCAGCGATGAACGATAGGGAAAAGCGGTGAGAGAGGGTCACGGATATCCGTGCTAGCGGCACGACTTGATGATGATGATGATGATGGTGATGATGATGATGATCTTACAAATGTCGATTCCTCATTGCACGTATAACATTCTATGCAAATGTAGGATAGGGTGGTAAGGGATAGATAAAAAAATGCCAGAAATACATGGAATTTCAAAGTGTAGTATAGACCCTAATCTAGAGGGTGAAGAGGTCATGTTACTTAGGAAAGATGAACAGGTAGACAAAAGAAGATAATTCTTACTTAAAATGATTGTGAATGCTTGATGAAAGCAATCCATCTCTCGAAATCAGTGTGTCGTTCTCGCTGTCTTTTTTCCCCTTTAATCTGTGTAAAAAGAATCTTTGAACTTAGTTTAAACTCTTTGTTGCATTGAAAACCACATAGACATCCGAATTTACAAAGTAGCTTTTAAGAAATGTGAGAGAATGAATTTGGATTATTAAAAAAAAAGCAACATTCAGCAAAACTAAAAAAATAATCATCCAATTAAAAACGAACAGAAAATTGCCTAGTTCTCTTAGTTATGACCTTTAAAGTGTATTGCTTTAATAAAAATTTGGATATATATTTGATACACAGAATATATTGAGAATTTTAGAAATATATGGGCAACATAAAATCATCTTTGAAAAACAATGCTGCTGGCACAACATAAACGAAAGGATACTCAAATTGGACGAGTGAATGATGCAATTATTTCAACTACTAAATACAGTTTCTCTAATATTATAGCACAGCATTTATTTGAGCATAAGTTCTATCCTTTTAAATTTAAGATCGTGCACTTTAGGAAATATTCTATTCGTGTGAGGGAAAGTATAACTTATAAGTATGTTCTTTATGAATAAGTTTATTTCTTCTTCTGCATCTCTGCAGAGTGCCCTGGATATGACACTAAATAATCTGATGGTGAGGTTCCAGTAATGCTAGAGCTTTGGGGAATGCGGAGCACCCCTTAATTGCCATTGCTCCCAGGGCCACTCTGACCCGGAGTCAAATAGGTCTAATAGAAATAAAATGCGTACTTGTGCAAAGCTGAATTTTTAAAAATAGAACTGTTTTGACATTTAATTAAGTGTAAACAAAAACTATACTTGTACCAACTGAATTGTATGAATTAGAACTGTTTGACAAAACTGAATAGCTTGAAATAGAAATGTTTTTGAGAATTAAAATGTGTACTTATAGTGAACTAAATTGTTTTATATACAACTGACTATTTGTATAAAAATGGATTTGGCATTAAATAAACCTACAAAGGTTGATATGCCCTTAAACCTTAACAACCAACTAACCAATCTATTTATGCATAGGTCATTTGTTGGTTCACGAAATAATTTCTATAAAACTTAGTCTCTTCTATGTCGAAGCAACTCGGGTATCAAGCTTCAGAAAATCGTATTCACAATCCTATACATTTGATTTTGAAATACGTATAATTTGCTGTTATATTGCTTCGTTCCTGAGACTTTGTCTAAGTGAGGCGTTGAATATACGACTTATCTCATCTGATGCAGCGCTTCTTATGATTGCTAGTTATAAATTTCGAAAGAAGAGAGAGAGAGAGAGAGAGAGGAAAGGAAAGGAAGGATCGAGAGAGAAAGAGAGAAGTTAGAAGGAAAAAAGGAATGCTTTTTTATGCTGCCACGTATTTTTTTTCTTTTACAAATCTCGACTTTTTTTTTTCTATTTTTCTGTCATATTTAAAAAAAATTGTATTAATTTTTTCTACACTTTTTTCTTTTCTTTCTGCTTCAAATTCTATTGCTCGTTCACTGCCCTCCCTCTCCCTCTCTTTTTCTCTCACACTCTATCCTCCGTCCCTGTATCTGTTATTAGTATAACGACCACCTGAATCTCTCTTACGGTAATCATAATTATGACCACCACCTGATCAAATCCGCCACTAAAATTATCATCATTACCCCATCATCCTCATCGTTTTTATCTTCATCATATTCATCGTCTTTATCTCCATATTTTTTCAATACAAATATAATGATTTTCTTTAATATCACCAATATCTTTTCTTATCTTACCTTATATTTGTCTTCCTACTCTTCTTTAAATAATAATAATAATAATAATAATAATAATAATAATAATAATAATAAAATAACACGTGCACTGATTTTAATTTAGGCTTCATTGTCAGTTGACAGATCTCGTTTCGTACGGTCACTAAAGGCCACAAACCAATTCCAAAGACTTACTACATTCCCATAAATTCCCAGTTTTTACGAGCCCTCGGAATAACGTCCCATCTTGTCAAAATATATTTGTTGACTTCCTGTATACAAGAGTTCCATTTTCTTTCCTATCCTTGGGTCACTTTTCCATCTTAAAAGAACCGTCAACTGTTAGCCGTGATGCAATTTTGGTAGCTTCTCCAATGATAGATGAACAAATGTTTCGTTGATTGAATGGACTGAACCGCTTGCAAGAGAAGTTGACTACTATGTGCAAGAAAAATAATTTCAAAATGATATAGTGTATACCGGTATATGACGTACTGTTTGAAAGAGAAAGAAGAGATAAGAAGCAGAACAAAACAAAATCAAAAGGATAACAGTAAAAATCAATTGTTGAATAAGCAAGATAAAACAAAACATAATCAAGCACTACAAAATAACTCTACATGCATTGCAAATGTTACAAAATAATTTCAAGTTTCTTAGAGTGAATATTTCAGGTCAAATTACAAAATATACCAAACATTAACAGGAATTTTTAAAACAATTTTTTTTTTTTTTCTCTTAACCTTGATGTTCAGACTTGAAAAATCACATCTCTAGAATAAATGAATAAATAGATATTTAAATAGATAAAAATATGAAATCTCCAAAATAATATTAAAAACAATCTTTAAGCAATATAATACTACGGATTCTTTCGTTTGGTTTGGTTTTATGGCATATCAACCATTGTAGGTTACTTAATGCCAAATCTATTTTTATACATATATAAACAATTCTATTTCAAACAATTCAGTTTAGCATAAGTACACTGATTAGTTCTATTCCGACCATAGATTAGATCCTATCCGGTGCTGCCACGCCGGGCCAGAAAGCGATGGCAAAGGAGTACTCCGCATTCCCCAAAGATCCAGCATTACTGGAGCCTCACCATCATATTGTTTAGTGTCATATCTAGAACACTCGTTTGGGCGAGTCTTACCCCTCTACAGAGAAGCTGTCGGTGTATTCTACAGCCCTTGCCCACTGGGTCAGTGTTCTTTTGTTGATGTCAACGGCAGGAATATAATAAAGGTGTTTATTAATGATATAACTATAAATATAATTATTCAACAATATTGAAGTATATCACAGAATAAGACAAAGTTGTTTTTTTTTTAAAGTCATTTTTACGTACTCTCTCCGTTACCAACTGTAACATTGATATCATCATAATTTTCTTAATTCTACCACTTCTTTATAATCGTCATCACTCTGATCATCGTTCTTTTTACTATCAATCATCATAGATAATTCCTTCATCAGCACTTTTTTCTTTCTTTTCAGAGTCGTCATCATCATCATCGTTACAAGCAGTAACTTTATCATTTTCATAATTTCCTTATTTCTTCCTCTTTTTCATTATCATCATCGTTCTGGTGATTACCTATCTGTTTATAATCAACATCATCAACAATATCTATTTCATTTGTTCTTTGTATTTCTTTTCCGAAAAATTTACTTTATATATATATATATATATATATATATGAATATTTATTTTCAACATAATTTCTTTCGATACACTCAATCTAAAATTCAGAGTCAATATACTTAACTCAACTTTCATTATTTCAAATCATTAGACTTCTTGCAACAGATTAGGTTTCGGTGCCTGCCAAACTGAAGGGTTGGATGCGACACTTGATCAGTTTATTAAAGTGAAGTAAAGGTGGTCTTTAATTCAGAATTTTCCTTCTCCTAGTTTGGTTACCAAATCAAAGATAAAGAACCCTGACTGCCTTACTACTTACCCATTACTGAAGATAAGAGCTAATCGATCCATTCCTTTTCCAAAGTTATTAGCACCAAGTGAAACGCAAACAATTTATATCTGCATTTACTAGCCAATTTCACATCAACATATATCGACGTGGCTTGACTTTCTTGCTTCCTTGTTGATCATAATCTTGTTGGTACATAATCTTGTTGGTATATAATCTAGAATACTATAGAAGTAATAGTTAGATGGAGAATACTATATAAAAGATATAATCTACGATTGTAGAATTTGGGTGAAATCGCAGTTATAATGATAATATGAAAAACTTGTAAGAAAAGTTTCTTTTTAAATACCGCATTAAAACTATTCTTTAAATGTTTTCATATTATCAGTGTAATGGTCATTTTCCCTAAATTTTGTACTTATTTGTTTTATGTTCTTCCGATTTTCTTTACAATTTTCGAATCCTTCTATACTATTACTTAAATTCATTCATATTTTTCCTTTTTGGCCTTTCATTCTATATGTTTAATTTTTTTCCACATTCTTTCTTTTCTTTTCCTTCTTCTTTACTTACGGTTAACATGTTCTCGTGTTCTTTTTGTCTATTGACAACATTCCTCTTTCCTCTTCTTTCTTTCTTTCTTTCTTTCTTTCTTTCTTTGACAACATTCATCTTTCCTCTTCTTTCTTTCTTTCTTTCTTTCTTTCTTCTTCATTCATTTGACAACATTCATCTTTCCTCTTCTTTCTTTCTTTCTTTCTTTCTTTCTTTCTTTCTTTCTTTCTTTCTTCTTCATTCATTTGACAACATTCCTCTTTACTCTTCTTTCTTTCTTTCTTTCTTTCTTTCTTTCTTTCTTCATTCATTTGACATCATTCCTCTTTCCTCTTCTTTCTTTCTTTCTTTCTTTCTTTCTTTCTTTCTTTCTTTCTTATTCATTCATTTGTTCATTAATTCTTTGTTCTTTTTGTCATACAAGTAAAACTCGATGTGATCTTTTACAATTCTTTTTCTCATTTTTCTCAATCGTTTTTCTTTTTATCATCAATTTACCATTATCTTTGAAATATTTGTTTTTTACTTTCTGTTTCTTTCTTTTAACACTCATCGAAATATATTAACCATTAGTACATCGCTATCGCACTGACCTGAGCAATACTTATAAAACCTTGCCAACCAAAATAAATTAATTAAATTAGCAGACTGTTCTAATTACAAAGAGAAATGTCAATTCCCTCGACTTTATTGTAACTTGCGGTCAAATCGTCTTGAGCTAATATTTCAAATTGGGGAGTAAAGCCAAGCAATATCGAAAAACAAAAGTCAGACCAATAAAACAAGGCCTCTAAAATCTAATACTCTTAGTCAGCAAACAAGAAAATGTATGAGGGGGATGAAATGGGAAAGAGTACATTGGCTTCTGTCGTTTGTGAGTGGCAAAAGAGCAGCAATATTGAATAACACAGGTATCAGGTTAAAAGAGGGGCAGATATCGTAAAAAGGAGGAAAAAGTCCTTGCTTTATGAGTTTTAATTAATTTTAGAAGGAAACAATTAATTACATTTTCTTTCTTTGTAAGTTTACCCGATTCATCCGCTGAATTGTTTACACATGTTGCAAATGTTGCAGAATAATTGTGTAGTTAGATGGTAAGCTCTCTGTGTGTGAGAGAGTATGCGTGGTTATCAACTATAATAATAACGTATATTGTTACAAAGGCAAGAGCTGCAACGGTATGAGCAACGAAAAACCACAAGAATACCATTTGAAAAGAATGCGATTTGTAAAGAATACCAAAAAGAATACCAAAAAAAGAATCTGAAGTTGTGTTGTTGGTCATGAATGTTTTTTTAGATGCATTTAAAAAAACATTCATGCCCAACAACGCAACGACGGAAAATTCTCACCGACAACACAACAATATTAGAACATCAAAATAATAAACAGAAACTTCAGATTCTCGAAGCATGACATATTAGAAACCTGCAACCAACACTCAATAGAATTAATTTTCGAACCAGTGCTAATGTCTTTAGCTACTGGCACTAATTATAGAATTACATTTAAAAGCAAACGCCATAATCTTTAACGGCAAAGACGCCCTTACACAGTAGTAATATGCTAAAACAAAAGTTACATCACTTTTGTAATAGATCCTCCCCTGATGATGGCCCAAAGTCGAGCAGAAAGTACTAGGGATACATACAACTATGGACAATACATAAATCAATTCCCCCGAATACGATAAAAGTAATACGGGAATTCGCACGGATCCAGAAGAAAATATGTAGACATAAAATGTCTATTATGTTTAATGAAATTTGCATTAACGAAGAAATGCTGCCTAAGTATACATACACACACACATATATATATATATATATATATATATATATATATATATATATATGCATATAATCATTTATATATAAGGATATATGATAAGTTTCTAGATTTTTTGTATAGGCATTTAGAATTGCCGTAGACTCTTGAAAATTCAGTATGTTATTGCTGTACATCTTATGAGATAGCTGATCATTTTTTTATGATTTCAGGTTCAAATGAACAGCTACATCAGGAATTAGAATGCATCTTACTAAAACCTGATTGTCACAGCTGGTGAATTTCAAAACGCAATCTGGACGTGGTGACACTTTAGAAGAACGATATGCAATAAAATTGTTTTAAACTTGGAAAAAAATGCCACAGAAACGTATGGAATGCTTCAGACTGCTTTTCGACCATCTTGCATGAATCGAGTATCAGTTTTTGAGTAGCATAAGATATTCAAGGAAGGCAGGGAGTCTGTGAGGGATGATGAGAGGTGTAGGAGGAGTAAGGAAGCCAGAACACCCGAGTTGATTGGCCAAATAAAGAATTTCTTGGATAATGACCGTCGTGTGTCTATAGAGACAATAAGAGCACAGTTTGATGTCAGTGTTGCAACTTTACACACAATTATTCGTGAGGAACTGAAGATGGTCGAGCTGATTAATTCATATACCACAGTTCTTGATGCTTTGGTGACCTGCGATGAAAGCTGGATCTACTGCTATGACCCAGAGACCAAAAGACAGTGTTCCCAGTGGAAGCATGCTGGCTCTCCCAGACCTAAGAAGTCCAGATAGAGCAAATCCTCCCACAAACTTTTGATGATCCCTTTTTTGACAGCACTAGCATGATCTACATGCCCTAGGTTCTCACTGGACAGACAGTCAACAAGGAAAATTATATTGAGGTTTTAAGGCAGTTCAGGAAAAGGCCAGCACTCTTCAAATCGGGTCTGTGGCATTTCCACCAGGACAATGCACTAATCCACAACTCCATCCTTGTCACAGATTATTTGACCAAGATAGGCATCAAGACAGCTCCTCACCCTCCCTATAGTCGAGACCTTGCTCCCTGTGACTTTTGGTTATTTCCTAAGCTCAAGGAAAACCTTAGAGGCTGTCGTTATGAGACAATTGAGGAGATGAAAGAGGCTTTGACGAAGGTCATTGACACGCTCACACAAGAAGACTTCCATGGGGCCGTCCAGAAATTGTTGGAACGGTACCAGTGGATTGCTGCTGGAGGATATTTCTTCGAAGGGGACTAGAGTTTCATGTGCACTATCAATAAAAGTGCCCATACAAAAAAAGTCTGGAAACTTATTTAAGGCACCTTTTATGTATATGATAATACATATAATAATATATAAATATATAATATATAATAATATACGTAATAATATATAAAAGGTAAAGATGACGACTGTTGTCGAGAGCGACCAGAAGGCTCTGTTTTCAATAGCTACTACACCAAGGTGTAGGGGAGGGCGCTACTCCTTTTCCTGGATTGCTCCACATTACCCTTGATACGTACCTTGTATTGCTGAGAGTTAAGCAAGGAGGTATCAAGTGCCATTTTAAAAGCCTTTAGTATGACATGACCTGGGATTGAACACAGGGCTCCCGGACCATTGGCCAACACTCTACCCACTAGGCCAATGAGCCGGTAATAGTATATATATGATAATATATAATATATAATATAAAATATCATCATCATCATTATGTCACGCTAACAGCACGGTTATTCCTGATCATCTCTCGCCACACCTCCCTCTCGTCCATTGCTTTCGGCAGATCCTCAGGGCTACATCCCGTATCGGCACAGAGCAGCTGTATGTTGGTTCGAGCTGGATGTCCTGCCTTTGCTCGTCCATGTGAAGGGGTCCACAGGAATAAATCACTAATGTCCCTACTTCTCCAACTGTGTACCCAGTGTCTGGTTCGTCTAATTTTGATAGTTTTCGTGATGGGTGGTTGGTGGCCATACAGCTGTTGCTTTGTGGAGTGTTGTCTCCAGGACTTGTTCAATATTGCTCGCAGTACTCTTGTGTATGTAAAATATATAGTGATATATATATTGCGTAGATCTTGAGTGATCCTCCCAACACACACACACACAGACACACACACACACACACACACACACACACACACACACACACACACACACACACACACACATATATATATATATATATATATATATGTGTGTGTGTGTGTGTGTCTCTGTGTGTGTGTGCATGTGTGTGTGCATGTAATCGCCCTAGATCTACGCAAATTATTTAGTAAACATTGTTAAAATAGTGTAGAAAATATGAGATGCATTCTCTCTCTCTCTCTCTCTCTCTCTCTCTCTCAATATGTATATATATATATAGACAAACAAACAGAGGAGAGAGAGAGAGAGAGAGAGGAAAAGAAGTATATAGAGAGAAAGAGTGAGTGAAAGAGAGAAAGATAGAAAGCGAGAGAATGCATCTAATATTTTCTACGCTATTTTAGAAATGGGAGTGAGGCAAGAGAGAGAGAGAGAGAGAGAGAGAGAGAGAGACAGAGAGAGAGAGAGAATTACTCATGAAATGATACAAACTTAACAATTTGACTGAATTAGGTACTTTTCTTCTGAACCAAAGATGCCAGCATTTAATTAATTCTCGTGGAACATTATATATATATATATATATATATATATATATATATATATATATATATATATATATATATATATATATATATATATATATATATATATATATATATATATATATAATACTACATGTTCTATGATTCTATAATCTGTAGTCACTGCAATATTTCAAAAAACAATAGATATCTAGTTATTCCTACATTGTAAATATTTCATTAAGTAAAGTATATATATTCTATTTGGTTAATTTAGTTTTTTACGATATCAAACGCGAGTAAGCAATAAGAAAATGATTGTATTATTACAATATTTCACAATATGGTGGACATATTTCCTAAAAAATCAGTATATGAAAACATGTAAAATATTAAATGACCCCCATCCACTAAACCAAGCAAAAGAAAATGTTCTCTTTCTACTACAGATGAAAAGAAAACTATATTGCTCACAAGATTGATTAAAGGATAAATCACAATATTAAGAAATCTATCACTCGATGGGTATTTCATAAAATTCAAAACTTTAAATGTCAAAAAATCGATGTAAATACGCCTATAAATCTTATGCCTGCGCAAGACTTTCATAAAAGTTGGCTGAAAGGCTCATATGATTACGTCATATCTACTGCTGATTATTTTTTGGATCAATCGAATCCAAGCAATACAACATCGATGGAAGAAGTGTGTAAAGCAAAGGGAAGATTATGTTGTGAAATAGATCTCATTTTGTCACATTCATTGAGAGAGTCTTTGTCAGCCAATGAACGTTTCAGTCTGCTCTTGCACTTAGATATAATGGCATATTGTAGGGTATCTAATATGATTCCATCTTTTATTAGCGTCGTTCTTTGTGTTATAGCAGCTATACCGTTTTTCCGAAAACGAACATATTTTTCATATAAGTCATATATACCAGTAAAAGGAGAATCTGGTTTGAAATTTCCCTTTACACTTGTTAACATTATTGCTTTTAACTCAGAGATTTTTTGATGAAGTACTGGATTGAAAGAGCTCAGGTGTTTTGTTAGTTTCATTTAGATTTCTTTTTGAGGAAGTACTGGATTGAAAGAGCTCATGTGTCTTTGTTAGTTTCATTTAGATTTTTTTTGAGGAAGTACTGGATTGAAAGAGCTCAGGTGTCTTTGTTAGTTTCATTTAGATTTTTTGTTTTTGTGGAAGTACTGGATTGAAAGAGCTCAGGTGTCTTTGTTAGTTTCGTACGGTGGGCTTTTATGGCATCAACCACCATAGGTTATTTAATGCAAAATCCTTTTATACATGCACACTAAAGATATGATTTGTAAAAACATTTTGTAGATAACATTTTTAAACGAGTTTATCATATTTACCAAACCCTCCGCTCGGGCAGGATAAGACACAAGGTCAATTTTTTAAGCGGAGTTTAACAGGTTTTAATTCAGAGTTTTCCTTCTCCTAGATTAGTTGCCTCATCAAGGCTGAAGAACCTAGTCTACCCTACTATTTACCCATTGCTGGAGGGAGAATAATTGGATTCATATCTTTCCCAAGGGTATTAGGATTTGAACTCGTATCGCCGTGTCCATTTCCTGCGACGATAACCATTACACCACCGGCACCTCCAAACGAGTTTATACTCTTTTTTGCGCATAGTTAAATGTTTTCAAGTATTTCTAAACAAAAATCCCAATTTAACGTCAGTCATTTGTTTGTACACAGTTTGCTCCATTTAACCAATAAAAAGGTACTCTACATTCCTTTATAGGATACACATTTCTTCTAGTCTTAAAATAAGCAATAAAAACATACTTAAGAACATTCTAGAAATTTAGGATCAAACCCGCATTAGCATTTAAATTACATTTTTATATTTTTCAACCAATCAGCTAAAAACATGGAATAGAACATTCTAGAAAATTAGGATCGGAAGTGAACTAACAGAAAACATTTATGCTCGAAAATAAAATTGTAAAATACAAATCTGATTGGTCAATAAATGTCTACGCGCCAAGATTTTAGGGCGATTCTTTGATCCACCTGTAGGATATAAATAACACAGAGTTAGGAAGCCAGACACACAAGACACAAGCTTACACACAAACGAAGACACAGACGAACACAAGCCACTAAGCCAGTAGCCGATACTATGTCCAACCAATTCCTTTCCTTCCTCAACTAAAGTTCATGACCACTTTTCAAATGGCCGAGAATTATATTCAAAAGGAAAACCCGACAAACTTTCTTTCATCAACGAGACACGCAGTCGCCACAATCATAAAACCCGCTATAAACTTAATGTAAGTAAGAACGACTTATTTACGGACTCTGATAACATGAACATACACACATCTTTCAACAAATTTATTCTCTTCTTCAAACTTTATTTTCCAAAAGGCCATTTACACATCATGTATTTTGTTTTTCATATTCTGTTATATGCATATTAAATTGTTTTGTTATTTAATGTTCGTTGTGTTCTATTCCATTTCTTTTGCGCGATTTTAATGTTTTGTGTTGTATTTGTGGTGGGAATAATTTAGAGAGCAATCTACTGAAATAACCAAATTACATACTCCCCCCACACCTTAAATCTTCAGGGCCAGAACCTTGACATGAAATTATTTTATGTCATATCCAGGACACTTTTTTGTGGGGGGTCTTACCCCTCTGAAGAGATGCAATCGGTGTGTTCTACAGCTCCGGCAGACTGGGTTAGTGTCTTTGCGAGTTCCCGAATTTCTTCATAAGATGTCTTCACATCTAATTCACTCACCCAGAAAATCACGTCCAAAGTCATCTTCGAAGAATAGGCTACCTATATGTATATTAAGTGTTACAGAATGGTTTAGCGAGCGCTTATTGGGTAACATAGAAAATGTACCTAGTGACTCGAGTTCAAATACTGGATGAGGCTGATTGTGTTACACTTCACGCAATAGTCGATCTGCCAAGAATTCTACTGTTTTTGGTAGAAAATACGTGACCATTTTTTGCAAAGTGGCAGGTGAAGATAGATATGGCAACTGTACCATAGCCAGATACAGATATGTGCAACGTACATAGAATGTTCATAACATATATACATAGAACATAGGAATCCCGAAACACGAAAAACAATTACTACTTCTTAGTTCAGGTACGAAACCTTTTATTACCTTTGAGTTAAAGGTTTCGACATAAGGAAGAGGGATGCACAATCTTTTTATGATGACTTTTTCATCTCCCCCCCCCCCAACACGTGTGGCACCCGCCACAAGGCCACTGGCCTGGCTTCGGCGAGCAAGCGAAAGCCAACCGTCTTCTACCGAGGCATAACTCAACTCCACTAACTGACTTATTCAAATCTCCCCAAATCCTCCGCGCGCTTCCGGTGCGTGTCATCATTCGCACTCCCTAGCCCCGTTTCCCATCTCGGGTTTCTATTGTGACATCTCTGAGAGACACCTCCGCTCCGCGCGCACGCGCGAACACCTGCGTTAATGTTGCACCTAAGTAACCCATGCAAGGAGCCGAAAGGTTCTCAGCCTAACTAAACCCAAAAGCATAAAACGAAATCCCTCGGCCATTATATTACACAACTTCACTCTCGTTGATATTGATAAGCCATGAGTTCAACTATCTAGGAAGAAAATATATAGTTTTTTCAGCAAAGGGACGGGTGTTAAATATATATGGCAACTTCCCTTACATAGATATCAATGGGCAGTAATTGAAATATCCCCGTTAAAAAATATGTAGATATTTCAGCAAAGGAAAAGGTTGAAATAAATATGACAATTTATCCCTCTCATAGATGTCAATGAGCAATAAATTATATAGCCACTTCAGTAAAGAGACAAGTGTAAATAAATATGACAACTTATCTCTCACATAGATGTCGATGTGCCATTTCAGGAAAGGTGTAGCTTGAAATAAATATAGCAACTTATCCCTCACATAGATGTTGCTGCTTCATGAATGATGTAGCCACTTCAGCCAAGAGGCAGGTGTAAATAAATATGACAACTTATCTCTGACGTTGATATCGATGTATTGTGGATTCAACTTACAGAAACAGTGAACAACAAATGACAAAAAAAAAAGCAAACAATAAAAATATCTAATACTATCAAAATGGAAGACAAAAAAGTTTGTGAACTGCTCATATCTTTCGCTTGCAATTTTTTTTGCAAAAACTTTCTCATTTCAACGAAAACTGTTCTCTAATAATGAGCTGTTCATATTCTTCCACTGCTGTAAAGTCTCACAAGGTGTTGTAATTAGTCACGAGCCATCACGATGCAAAGTAATGGCCGTTCGATTGTATGTTAAGGTGGCAAACGAAAGTAAAAACACTGAATTAGTGGTGTTTTAATGTCGAGTCTGTCTTACTTTCCGCTTTTTGTGGCCCGACTACAGGCGGATTTTAAAGTTGCGTTGACGATCAGTTTGTCACAAATTGGACATTAAACTCTATCGTAGACAATTGTGGAACCAATATCTTGCCTCACTTGGTGGTAAAAGGAGAACAACTAAAAATATATATATACATAGGTAAAAAGGAAAGAAAAACTTAAATGTCCATAACAGGAAAATAAGAATATGAATAACTACGTACATAAATAAATAATTAAGTAGGAGCATAAGTAATTTTAAAAGAATAACTACTTTTCTTTCTTTCTTTCTTTCTTTCTTTCTTTTATACTTTTGTTTCACACAATTCCTCCCATTTATTTTGACTTTTTCTTTCTTTCTTTCTTTCTTTCTTTCTTTCTTTCTTTCTTTCTTTAATAATTTTACTTCACACAATTCCTCCCATTTATTTTGACATTTTCTTTCTTTCTTTCTTTCTTTCTTTCTTTCTTTCTTTCTTACGACCCAAATTTTCTGTCTTTTGTATATCTTTTTAAATTATTCCATTACTCTATCCTCTCATTCCTTCCTCCTTTTACTCCACTTTCTTTCTTTCTTTCTTTCTTTCTTTCTTTCTTTCTTTCTTTCATGACTTGTCAGCTGCACTGCATTTTAAAGGGGTGAGAGTATTACTTATCGGTTCTCCGTCCCTCGAGAAGCGATTTTATTTGTAGAGTTTATTTTTAACCAATGTTCTCTGCGTTAAACCTGTAGCGCCATCATCTGTGGTGTTATGACTATTTAATGAGTTCGCCACTTGTGGGCTAATGACCGAAAATACAAAAGACCAAAAAAAAAAAAAATGAAAATGAAAAGAAACAATGTATGGACAAGATGAAGGAAAGAGAAGATGGTAGAGGTTAGTTATGTGATATGTGTGAAGGCAAAAGGAAAAAATGGCGATTTGGGAAGAGAGAGAGAAAAAAAGACTGAAATAGAAACTGTTAAAAGAAAATAAGGAATAAGCAGCCATTTGGGGTTCTAGTTTATGTATTTTATATGTTTTATTTCTTTACTAACCATTTTTTCTAACTTTTCTTCCTTTCCAATTTTTTTCTTTTTTTTTTCTTTTATCTTCCTTTCATCACGTTCTTTGTTCCTTTTTCTTTTTCTATTTCTAGCCTTTCGTAAAATTTATTCACTCATCCATTCAGTTTTATGTCACTGATTGACTGAGTTTAATAGCATATCAATCCGTCTGGGGTTATTTTATGCCATTAGGTTAGAGAATCGTATTTATATCTACATTTTTTGTTGTTCCTTAAGATTTTTTTGGGGTCCGGTCCAATCAAATACACATACTTTTTAAAAAGATCTATATGACCCATACATGGAACTCTAATAGGTACGATCACACCTCGTGGTCAGAGTGGACCTGGCAGTAATGGCAATGAATGGGTATGCCACATGTAACAGGTTCTTCAGATGTAGTTTACATCAAGCAGGGGACGCAGTCGATGAATTCTAAACCACAATTTTAAATATTGATTCTTTAAATTTTGTTTAAAACTTTAGATTTTGGAAATAAGTTTGATTCAAGAAATGCTTAATTAATCCACCGACCTATCGAATGAGCATTATCCCTCACTAGGTCTTGTTGGTATGTTAGGATTGCTGATGGGAATATAATAATGTCATCTAGATATACGAGCTCGCCAAAAATCATTTACAACCCCTAAATAAACATTAATGTTCATATAATTCATATCTGAAGTACCAGTCAAGAGATTAAGACTTGGATTGCAGCTGTTTATTTTACAATTAAAAATTGTCGATTAAAAATTTAGATTGAGTGGTGGTAAATGGTAAATATCAAATGGTAATTGTTAAAATGAAGGAAAAGAAAGATAATAACTGAAGGTGGGGAAAACTTTTAAAACTGTGAAGAAAAAGAAGACTCAAATTATAGAATATACCAGCGAAATAGATAACTAAGAAAGAGTGATAAAAAGAAAGAACAAGACGCAAAGAAAGAACGGAATGCATGAAAGAAAAAAAGAAAGAAAGAAAGAAAGAAAGAAGGGAATGCAAGAAAGAAAGAACGAGAAGAAAGAAAGAAAGAAAGAAAGAAAGAAAGAAAGAAAGAACGAGATGAAAGAAAGAAAGAAAGAAAGAAAGAACGGGATGCAAGAAAGAAAGAAAGAAAAAAAGAACTGGATGAAAGAAAGAAAGAAAGAAAGAAAGAAGCAAAAAACAAAAAAACAGCAACAAAACAAAACAAGCAAACAAACGAAAGAATAAACTAATTAATAAACTGAAATAAAAGCAGAAAAAAGAAGGACACGTAAAAACGAAAAATTTACATAGAAATTACAGACGGATGAATAAAGAAAAGAAAAAGCATCAACCAAGAAAGAAAAAAAAACTCATAATCATCAAGTCCTTCTGACAGAACGGATTCCCTTAATTCTCTCTTGTAATTAGTCTCTATCAGCCGTCCCTCTCAGAAGGTCCGCTAGACAACATCCAGCGTTTGCGCAGCCCTGATTTATGTAAATCTTTGCTAATCAGTTAAAACTGAGGTGTCTATGTGTTGGTGTCCATAGAAGAAAGTCGGTTATGAATTCGTCTCTGCTTCTCCAGCAGTGCTTTGCATGTATTACTTTTATAAGTTGTGAAATGGGAGAAAAGTGACTGTAGAGGTACTGTTTTGTGGGGTACTGCTTCCAGGATTTGTTCAAAACAGCACTCAGCACGGCTACAGCTCGGAAGAATTCTCGTTTTATTTTATCGGAATTAAAGAAAAGGTACTACATCATTTGAAATAAACATAGTTCCGTGTAAAATTTCACGGAGCTTTGAAGAAAAATCTTTTTTTTTGTTGTTGATATTTTGACAAATGACACTTAAGGGATTTATCGATTTAAATATTTAAAGCAATGTAATTATTTCGTATTTCTAGCTCGAAGAATTTTCTATAAATCTAATTATCAAAGTTTTATTAAACGTAAATAATCATTTCGAAAGACATAATTTGTGTCTTTTTTCTTCTGAAGTTTGGAAATTTAAATTATTGGAGCAATATGGATTCTTGCAGATTATTATTTATTTTAAGCGACTTAATCGTTCAGTTATTAACTAAATATGTTATAAATTTTCACTGTGTCCACTAAATAGGCAGATATGGCCGCCATATTAAAAAACCGATTAAAAATGTTTACACTTTTGTGGGTGTACTTTAATGATATTACATGATTTCAGTCAATTTCTGTTTCTTGAATATCTGTCAACTCATTAGTGGAATCTTCCTCCTTTGGTATCTATGATATAAATTCTGCTTTTCTAATAAAGGTATCTCCTTAGAAGTGTTAACATTTTTCGAAGCATCTTTGTTGTTGAACAAACTGCAACATATTGACCCCCAGTTCCTTTGGCTTTAGCAGCACTTCTTTCTCGTTCTGCTGGGCTGCTCAATCGGGGTCCTGAGGGCCCAGAGCCTTCTGCTGGGTGCTGGTTCTCTCTACAGCATCTTATCTCCCACTAACTGACTCCAACTAACTGAACCTGTCTGTAGCACCAGGTTATATTATTGTTTGACATCCACCTGCTTCTTGTGGGTGTCACATCTGCACCCAATTCAACCAGTCCACAGTCAAGGTTATACCTTGATATCTTCGACGGGATGCACCTGTTATTTACACTGGTGCATTTCTTATTTGACAGCTCGGCCGAGGGTCAATATGTTACATCTTGGATTATGGTTGGTTTGGTATCTTTGTTTAATATAGTATATATAGAGAGGTGTTATTTAACCCACTGCTAGAGGGAATAAAGAAGTTCATAGTTTTCATCATGTTACTATTCCGAAAGTGAAGCTGATTTCGCCATTTGAGTTCGAACACGCTAACTACCATATTTACCCTATCCCTCCGCTCAGGCAGGATATGACACAAGGTCAATTTTCAAGCGGAGTTTTTCAGGTCTGAATTCAGAGTTTTCCTTCTCCTAGACTAGTTGCCTCACCAAGACTGAAGAACCCAGTCTGTTCTACTATTTACCCATTGCTGGAGGGAGAATAATTGGATTCATACCTTTCCCAAGGGTATTAGTGCTATGTGAAATGCAATCAGTCTCGTCCAGGATTTGAACTCGTGTCGCCGTGTCCATTTCCTACGACGATAATCATTACACCACGGGCACCTCCACTTTTTTTTACCTACCCCTCCGCTCGGGCAGGATATGACACAAGGTCATAACTACGATGTCGCACTCCAGCACGTTAGCCACAACGTCACGGGGAATCTCTCGCTTGGATTATTGTTCAACAGCAAACTGCTTGACCGTCTATAGAGGACTGACAAATTATTTCTAATTTTAAATTTACTGTATTGTTTACAACCCTATCAAATTTAGAAATAAAGTCTCAACCAATGATACCAGGTTTCAGTTTTTTTGTTTACCGGTATATCGACCTTCATGATTTATTTAATGCCTATGTAGTCCTTGTTTAAGAACAACAGTGATACTATTCGGCCCATAGCTGGAAGGATCATCGAGTTGTTACTTTAACAAAAGGTATTAGTTAAAAATTTAACATAATAGCATTTCGAACTCTCTTACTAGGAGGCTGCAGTCAAGCACGTCACCTTTTTCGCCACATGAACTCCTACTCTGGATTTTATTATTTCTAGTTGTACATTATACACTCCAACCCAATTATAATGGATGCGTGATTTAGCTAGATAATTACAAATACAGAAAATAGATTCAACGAATTCAAATTTTGATCGAGGTTTTTTTTTTTTTTTTTTTTTTTTTTTTTATCAAAATGAAAAACCTTCGAATTGGGATTGATATATTTCTTGCCTTTTGGTCCTGTCGTCAGATACCCAGAAGATATCGATCCTGTAGGCTGGGGTTGAATAATATACCAACTTCATCTCTGCAGAGTGGTAAGACTCGCCCAACGAGTGTCCACGATATGACACTAAACAATTGTTGTATATTGACCTACGACCCGACCGGGCAGTCAAAATAGGAAATGCACCTTTGTAAATAACAGGTGCATCCGGTCGATCAGGATATTACAACCTTGACCGTGGATGGGTTGAATGAGTGCAATTGTGACGCCCACAAGAAGAAGGGGGCGTTGAACTATTATATAACTCGGTGAAGACTATACAACACAATCTGATGGTGAGGCTTTAGAAATGCTGGAGTTTTAGGGTTTCATTGCCATCTTTCCCAGGTCCACTCTGTCACAGAGAAATAAACTGTGTGCTAATGCTAAACTGAATGGTTTGAAATAGAACGGTTATATGTATAAAAAGGGATTTGGCATTAAATAACCTAAAATGATTGATATACCATAAAACCAAACTAAACCTGAAAATATTACACATCCTGTCAATGATATGCCACAATTGTTGACAAATAAAAAGGATGGGTGAGTATAAAATCGATCAGCCAATTCTAGAAGTACAAACTAAAACAAAATCATTTTGCTCTTAACTATTTTACCTATTTAAGTTGAACGAACAGTGTATGATAAAGAAATGGCAAAACAAAATGAACTTACAAAGGAATATAGTATATTATAAGAGTATTGGCCGAGTGGGATAGAGTGTTCACCAATGAGCCGGAAGACCTGGGTTCAGTCCCAGGTCGAGTCATACTAAAAACTTTAAAAATGGAACTTGATACTTCCTTGCTAAACACTCTAAAATATAAGATATGTATCAAGGGTAAAGTGAAGCAATCCAGGGAAAGGAGTAGCACCCTCCCCTACATATCGGTGTTGTAGCTATTGAAAAGGGAGCCGTCTGGTTGCCCCTCGACAACCGGTCGCCAACTTTACTAATAGGAGTAATTAAAACTTATTGTGAAAACCACAAAATTACTTGATTAATATCTCATTTCCAAATTCATCAACAACTATAGGACGGTATACATTACTTTAAGAATAAGAAATAGTGTAAAACTTACGATATAAATGTTATAACATATATATATATATATATATATATATATATATATATATTTCTAGCATCTGCGAAATCACTTGCTTGAAAATAGTAGAGTTTTCTAAGTGTAGCTGTAACTCATTCTTAGATTTATGTGTGAACTTTTCGATATCACCTTACGCATTTGTTTACTCTCACACATCCACGCACACACACACACACACACACACACACACACTACATACATATATATATATATATATATATATATATATATATATATATATATATATAATATATATATTTAAATACACACACCTCTGTGTGTTGAGAGAGCATTTTCTACATATGCATCAATAGTTAATATCTCTATATTGTGATACACCTTCCTATACATGTCAATATGCTTACTGATATGATCATTTTCGTTTACACACACACACACACACACACACACACACACACACACACACATATATATATATATATATATATATATATATATATATATCTGCATGTTTGCTTGAATAATAAAGACACATTTTTGTCTATATAATTTTATTAGGATCATTTCAAGTTTTCTGACAAGTGTTTTGGTTTTAGGTGGGAGTTAGCTAATGAATTTATCGAAATTGTCCCGAACACTTTCGGACCTCTCAGAGGCCATCATCTATGGTTGTTTGCAAGAGTAATAAATGTTTTATTTTTTAAAAATTTCTTAGATTTTATATATAACATTGAAAAAATTACTTAAACATATAATTGGATTAAACTGAGATGCTGATAACATCGAACGAATTTAAAACAGAACGCTATCAACGGAAATAAAATATTATCAAGAGAAATAGAATATTTAAAAGAAAAAAAGAACAAAAAGCATTTCAAATCATTGTTGTTATTTCAAAGTTAGTTCTATTAATCTAAAGCTCGGGACAATTTTGGGAAATTCATCCACCAATTCCCAACTAAAACCAAAACACTTGTCAGGAAACTGGAAAGGATCCTATTAAAATTATATTGACTAAATGTCTTTATTATTTAATCAAACATGCCTAAATGAAGGACTGCTGCCCAACTGAACACACACACACACACACACACACACACACACACACACACACACACACACATGTACGTAGACACTATATATATATATATATATATATATAGAGAGAGAGAGATAGATTGAGATAGAGAGAGAGTGGGATAGAAAGAGGGTTGATATAGACAGAAAAATTCATTGCTTTAATGTTATACTATATATAAAAACGTGACACCTGCTGATTAGTTATGGTTAGC
>OY757916.1:74620365-74660865 GCA_963585895.1 Sepioteuthis lessoniana | reverse complement strand
GAGAATTGACACAGAAACTTGTGGAATACTCATGACTTCTTATGGTGCATATAATATGAATCGAGCATAAGTTTGTTTGTGGCATAAGAGATTCATGGAAGGCAGGGAGTCTGTTAGGAGATGATGAGGAGTGTGCGATGAGTATGTCATAACACCAGAGTTTGTTTTGCGAAATGATGAATTTCATGGATAAGAACGTAGTTTGTCTATTGTGACTAAGTGCGAAGTGTAATGTTAGTATGGGAACAGAAATTTTCGCAAGGATCTGAAGATGCGGTAGATTTTTGCGAAGTTTGTCCGAAGTGTTCTCGTAGATGATTAGAAGAAAGACGTTTTTTTGTTTTGTTTTTTTGACAGAACTGGCATGATCTACATGCACTTGGTTTCCACTGGACAGACACTGAACAAGGACTACTATGTTAAAGCTTTCTGGGAGTTCAGGAAGAGATATCTTCGGAGTGGCCAGCACCCTTCAAATCGGGTCAGTGGCATTTCCACCTGGACAATGCAGCAGTCCACAACTCCATCCTTGTCACAGATTATTTGACCAAGATGGGCATGAAAACTTCCTCATCCTCTCGATTGTCCAGCCCTAGCTCCCTGTGACTTTTGGTTATTCCCTTAGCTCAGAGACAAATGAGGAGATGAAAGAAGCTGTGACGAAGGTCATTGACACGCTCATACAAGAGGACTTCCACGGCGCTTTCAGAGTTGTTGGAACGGTACAACAAGTGCATTGCAGCCGGAGGAGATTACTTCGAAGGGGACTAGAGTTTCATGCGTGTACAATCAATAAAAGTGCTCATACGAAAAAGTCTGGAAACTTTTTAATGAACCTTTTACATAAATAAACATACCTACACACACACACATTATATATATATATATATATATATATATTATATATATATATATATATATATACACACATATTAGGGGCTTTCCTTTCCTCTCCGAATTCAATGTAGAAGGATTACCCCCCCCCCAAAAAAAAAAGATCTCTACATCGAGAAATATATCTATTTGTCTTGTTTGATTTTAGGGCATATGAACTATTTTCGGTTATTTACTGTAAAATCCTTTTTCATATGCACGAAAAGTTCTATTTCAAACATTCGAGTTCACCACAAGAACAGTTTTAATGTAAAACATTTCTAATTCAAATAATTCAGTGTAACATAAGTACGCAGTTTAAAATTTAAAAACAGTTCTTTTCTAACAATTCAGTTTAGCGTAATTACATTTTAGTTTTTTTTACTCATAGATAAAATCCAATAAGATCATATCAATCCGAGACAGAATGGACCTGGGAGCGATGACAATAAAAGGGTACTCTGCATTCCCCAAAGCTCCAGGATTACTGGGGCCTCACCATTAGATTGTTTAGTGTCAGTCAATCCAGGACATTCGTTGAAGAGATACAGTCAGTGTATTGTTCAGCCCCAGCAGACTGGGCCAGACTTGTCTGGTTATTTTCTTTTCCAACACAAACTTTTCTGGAATGGGTGATCATACAATGTGAATGTGAAAATAAACACCATTAATAAAACAAATTATTTTGTATTTTTCGAAAAAAAAAAAAAAAAAAAGGACTGATTTTAAATGTTTAATTTGTTGAAATCTCTCTCTCACACTCACACGAAATCAAATCACTAAAAATTTATATCCCAGTAAACTTGACTGAACATGTGCAGATGTAGAATTTTACGATTAATTCTGTTTTTATACAATGTTAAAACTCTATTTATATGTAAGTCCTCTCGCGTAGTGTTTAGCATGCTGCACAGCTATATCAAAATAAGTGAGCTAGAACTCCAATCACGCTTTTACGTTCCCTTTCGGAGTAACACTGTTGGGAAATTATAGACTCCCTCATACTCCCACTTATTGGTTAACTCTTATTACTATTGTTCTTCTAGAAGAAAACATTTGCCAATGAATAACCCATGACGTTTGCCATTAAACAAAGAAAGTAAACATTTCTACATCATTTTATTTATTTATCTATTTGTTTGTGTGGGTTTTAAGACATATCAATCTTTGTAAGTTATTTGATGCCAAATCAATTTTTATACAAATAAACAGTTCTATTTCAAACCATTCAGTTTAGCGTTAGTACAGTTTCAATATCAAAATTAGTTCCATTTCAAACAATTCAGTTTAACAAAAGTACGTAGTTTAAATTTTAAAAATGATCTATTTGAAGCAAATCACTTTAGTATAAGTACACGATTTACATAGGACCCTATCAGGTGTTACCACTCAGAGCCTGAGTAGACCTTGGAGCAATAGCAATGAAGGGGCACTCCGCATTCCCCAAAGCTCAAGCATTCCTGGAACCTCGCTATCAGATTGTTTAGTGTCATATCCAGGACACTAGTTGTAAGGATGTCTTAACCCGCTACTGAGATGCAGTCAGGGTATTCTACACGCCTCGCCGACTGGGCAATATATCATTTTGCAGGAAACAGTGTTGAATAAAAACTAACAAGATAAAAATATTTCTTTTTAAAATGACAATCTTTAGCTTCTTGGTATGTCCTGCTCTGACTGAGATTCTCAGACGTTGACGGATCCTTAACCAACACAACATTATAAATGCTCAAATCAATGGAAAAATCAGCACAAACAGTAAATCACACACCTTAATACAACGATCAATGAAAAATCCATTAAAGTATCTGTGAAATTAAGTAATCGACACACAAAGGGTAAATTTAAAAAAATTAAGTTCATATCTTGACCAGAATAATATAAGTAAAAAGTCAAGTCGGCGATCGTCGTCGAAAGCAACCCGAAGGTTCCCTTTTCAATAGCTACTACACCGAGGTGTCGGGGAGGGCGCTACTCCTTTCCCTAGATTGTTCCACTTTACCCTTGATCCGTACATAATAATGCTGAGAGTTAAGTAAGGAGGCATCAAGTACCATTTTTGAGTCTTTTGTATGACTCGACCTGGGACTGAACCCCGGTCTCCTGGACCATAGACGAACACTCTCATTAGGCCAATATCTCTAATCTTTTATGAATGTTATCTTTTACTTTGTGTTGTATATATAAAGACGAATGAGTTCATATTTATAAACTGGTGCTTTTTGTGAGAGTTTGTATCTAATAAAGTATATCATTTAGCTCATTAAAAAAACAACACATATTATGCTAATATCGAAAGATATTGATAGTAAGATTCTATAATTCTAAATAGTTCAGGAATCCTGTTTCATGAAAAGTTTGGTTAAGTTCATCAAAACTTACTTTTTATTAATCCTTTTCTATTCATTAAGATGTGCGCGTAAATCATCACTATTACTTTTTATGATTTTTAAATTACTTTTTGTAATACAGGATGTCTAAAAACAGATACAACCCATTATTATAATAATGATTTATTACCGAACAAGCACAATGGCGGTTATTTGGATCACACCCTGTAAAATATTCATCCTTTGAACTAGAGACACCAAATTAATGTTTTTTTGTTAATTATTATATCAGCCTCCAGTACATGCAATCTTTTTCTGAGTTTCTTGCCACAGAAATAAATCAGGATCTTATTAATGGGTTGCATCTATTTTGAGACAATTTAGAATGATTTTGTCTCGAAGTAGTGACACAAAATATTTTTCCTCTCTTGTCAAAGGCCTTGTGATTAAGGGTAAATAGTTGTTATAGTGAAGTATTTTCAAATCTAAAACAAAAATAAACTCATTAGAGTTATTAGTAGTCACATGGATCTCTTACATATTGAGACGTAAATGTTTTTTTACACTGATTATAATGTTATGTATTTTTAAAACAAACTGTGCATAAAAAAACTATTAAAACTTTATAATTTAAATCAGCACTCTTTTAGACGAACTTTAGATGCCGAGACATAACTTTATTCTAGTGTCTGCTTATTTTTATACCAATTCATTTAAATTTTATACAAATTTTCATTTAAATTTTATACAAATTTTGGTAAATGATTGTCCATTAACCCATCGGTTAGCGAAAACTAAAAACCAGATTCTACATTTTAACATTTGCTTAACACACAGCACTATAAGGTAAGGATCAAGGGTAAAATGGAGCAGTCCAGGGGAAGGAGTAGTGCCCTTTTCCTACAACTCGTTATAGATGGAGCTATTGAAAAGAAGTCTTCGGGTCACCCTCGACTAAAGTCGCCAATTTTACTTTTACCTTGAGATATTAGGATGGATTACTTTACTAGAAGGAAAAATCTTAAACTTTCATCATAATGGAATGTCTCCTCAAGATTCATTTTTTGAGTATTTCTTCTCTAAATAGAAATTCACTCTCTTGGCACATTTCATGAACAGTCTACTAACCAACTGAATTTACGGCAGCTCGGTTGGTGTAATGCTGAACAAGCTAAATTTGCAAACATTTACGTGTGAGAGTTTCATTAGGTACCCCATTCATATAGCCTTGTACCACATCTAAGCAAAAGAATAAATTACAACTAACCAAATGGATTTTTGTTTTGCTGATAAAGAACTAATTTTGGAACGAACTGCCAAATCAAATCAAAAACAGCCATAGTGTAGAAAATATCAAGATTAATTTAAATGATTGCAGAAAGAATGCTAAGAAAAATAATTTCAGAAGGCATTTTTGAGATGAAATGCTCAACAGAATTTGATCTGTCGATAGTGTATATGTGCTATACAAATATTCTTTTTTTTTAAGATCACTTAAAGAAGTTAGGAAAAAGCAGATATGACTGAGGAGAAGCAAAAATAAACAAGATGAAACAAAATAGCAAATGTAGATTATAATGTGATAGAGACGAAAAAAATCAATCACGTAAGCAATTGAAGTAAATTAGTGCAAAGAAAGTTCAAGATTAAATCACTGGATAGGAAGATGATCCACTGGGAATTGTGCAAGAAGTGAAAATTTGACCATACGAATAAATGGTATACGTACAACCCAGAATTTATCCTAGAAAATGAGACGCACAAAATTCTTTAGGATTTTGAGTTACAAGCGGATCATTCAATTTCGGTCAGATGACCAGACAAAGTAATACTTTAAAAAGACAACTTGACAAATAGTGGACTTCGCCGTTCCGGCTGATCCCTGGGTAAAACAAAGCAAAAAGAGATAAATACCCAGACCTTGCTATAGAATTGAAAAAAGTATGGAACATGAAAGTGATGTTAATACTAATTGTAATTGGTGCTCTTGGTACAGTCCCCAAAATTTTGATACGTGGACTGGAGAACGTAGAAATTAGAGGACGTGTGAAGACTCTCTAGACAACAACATCGTTGAGATCATGCAGAATGCTAAGAGCCCTGGAGACTTGGAGACTAGCTGTCACTAAGACTCCTGAGGAAAACGATCAGCTACCGCTGGTGTGAAAAACCCACAAATGTGTAAAATAGCAATTATAATAATACCCCGCAAAAGGTAGCAAAATATATATAAATCGAAACTGAAAATTATGATTCATAATAAAATATCAGTTGACTAGATTATTCAGCTGGGGAATGTCATTTAAAAATCAAAGTGAAAAGTTGAAGAGTTTATAAACCATCAAAATACGATACATTCCTCCACAATGAACTTGATTTATACGCTTCATTCATCATCAGTGATTATATTTCCTTTGGTTTCTTTGTTTAATGACACAATAACCTGTGTGGGTTATTTAATACCAAAGCTAATTCGTTGAATCATCGTTTAGAATATTTTTAAAAGTTGTCTAAATTTCTGAGACGAAGCTTGTTGATTAAGGGTTTTCGGACTATTGTCCTCAACTTTATTGTTGTTTCCACAACGTTTCGGTCGATATGTCCTCTGGCCTTCTTCAGGTGTTTGTTGAACTCGTGAACCTTCACGGAACTTCGAACTACGTCCTTTATTGAATCCACGAGGGTCGCCTGTTCTGATTCCGTTCGCCATAACCGGGTACAAGTGTTAAGTATTCCTGTATTGTTACCCTCGACTCTGGTTACCAACTTTACTATTTATTTCAGTTAAAAATAGGTTTTGAATGATGATATTAACTCAAATAAGTTGATAATGCAAAAAGAAATGATAATTATTTGATTGTATATACTTTTTCGAATCTTAAAATTTATTTAATAGGTTACTCATGTTAGAAGATATCTGTAAACAAATGTTAAATTGATAAAAACTATTCCTCACAGTCAAAAATCTATATTATTGGGAAGAGAAATTTCTATGACCTAGTGACTCAAATGATCGACAGCGATATCGTAGTAAGTATACTAGAACTCAAATCACGCCATTTTGTTTACCTTCAAACTAATCGTCTTGATAAAGATATAACCCCCCCCTTATCTCTCCTAATTACAGGTTGAATAGAACCACGGTCATTCTTCAACGGTGGCTTTGAGATTAGATAATCCATGAAGACATATATGCCTTTAAATAAAAGAAGCAAGATTATTGCTTGCTCCAGCATATATTTAGGACATCATTGAAGTAAACATTTCTAAATCCTTCGAAAGGAAAACTATATATTTTCTATTCAAGCGTGTCCGTTTAGATTGAGAGTCTAAAGTCTTGTGAATATTTTTTTGTTTGGAATTACACTTGTAAATTATTTTTCTTCGCTGTTGTTAGCGCCAAAGAAAAAGAAAAAGAAAATAAAAGCCAACTTTCAAGTACTGGTGAAGGTATATATGCAGGAATTATTTTTGGAATTATAAAAAAATAAATTCATTTAAACCGCTTGAAATCGTGGGATAACTGCATAGAAAAGTCATATCTAAATACTCATCTAACTCAGTAAAAAAATATCAGAGTTTTGGTCCCTTTATAATAAGTTAATATTGTCATTTATAAGATTGTGAAGAAACTGGGAACAAGCAAATCTTAGGAACATAAGGAATCCAAATTTCCATTTTTAAATAAGGCCGCGAGTATGATTCTCAATGTTATAGATGCCCAATATCTCTCAATATATATGTGTTTGTGGTTGTGTAGAGAAATAATATACATCTCATTGGCATGATAGATAGGGTGTTTGCCAATGGTTCGAGATGCCAGAGTTCCATCACAGGATGAGTTATGCCAAAGACTCAAGAAATGGTACTTGGCGCTTCTTTGCTTAACGCTCGGCATCGAAAGATTCATTATATGTGGAGGAATCCAGGAAAATGATTTGTGCCCTCCCCTACACCTTGGTGTAGGAGCTATCGAAAAAGTAGTCTTCGGGTCGCCACCGACCACAATCAACTATATATATGTAAATTTGTAGTTATATCTCTATAAACACTTTGAACCTATTCACAAGATGATTAATTTATTACTTGCTTAAACAGAATTCAGATTTATTTATATTTTAAACTATATTACTTGTTAAGATATATTAGTTTAGCTATAAAATTTTAGTAATCTTTGACACAGTTCTATTAATCTCTCTAAATAAACGCCGAATAGATTTCCAGATTAAACTGGACGACACCATATTCATTTTAAGGACGTCAAAAATGCATTGGAAGTAATTTCTTTAGGAGAAAAATACGATGAAAATAAGATGATTCAGTAAATTATCTCAATGCTTTATGTAAGTTTTAGTGTTCTGGAAATTTAAAGTGCCCAAAACGTGCTGTCATTTTATCATAAAACGACCTTTAGTGTAGCTGACCAAGTCATTGGCATATAGCTTTCGGTCATCACTTGGCCAACTAAACACTTTGACCATTTGTCAGCCAAATTTGAACAATTCAATACCCGTTTTTTCTGTATAATAATTATTATAATCATGCACTAAGAATTCCGTAGCCCATCACATAATAGCTTTCTAAATGCTTAACCAAAAGTTTGACAATAAATTGCTCTGATATTTATATTCCCCAACGAAAAATAAAAATTCTCTTTTTTGCATATCTAAGTTACCAATTTATATGGAATGCGTTGAACAGCTGAGAAACGTTGGAATATGCTACCAAAATTGTCTGAATATGTATATATATATTTTCTCTTTTTTTAAGTTCATTTATTCAGTATTCAATTATTATCTAAAAAAAAGAATTAGCATGAAAAAGACCGAAAAGAATGACGGAAACCTACCTGATACTGTCAGGAGATTCACCGGCGGTGTCGGGATGGCGTAATTCCTGGTGACATGTAATCCATATGGAAAAGAAACCGGACACTTTTCCCCGCTTCGTTTTATAGTGTCACACAAACTCTGAGTAGCTGATATGTTGTTTGAGCGTTGTGTGAAATGATTGATTGAAGTTAACGGCATGTCAATTCGTCTGAGTTCATTTTAAGCCTAGACGATTGGGAATTTCATAAATTGCCCTTTTATATTTACATACTTTGTGAAGTTTCGATAGAGTTGATAAAATTCTACACGTGCGCCAGTGGAAAAAAAGTGATTTATTTGATTTGAACTAATAAAACTCTCAAATTTACCGTATTTTTTAAATAAAAAAAGTAACCAAAACAAACAAACAAATAATTTATATTTAATAAGGTGGGGTTCACATTCAGTCAATGTAGAATGATCACCCATTTCCGGAACACTTAGCGTTGAAAAATAAAAACAAACAAACAGGTCGACTAATTTTCATTTTTACTACCGGGTGATTAGGGGCGAGTGTTCTATTTGAATACCTATTTAGGAAATGAGTGGTCATAATATATTGAATTGCAATGTAAAAGTGAACCCTACTATAAAACATAAGTTTTTTTTTTAAAAATAAAAGAAAATGCAATGTTTGAGAGTCTAATTAGTTTAAACCCCACATAAAAATAAGTAAAGTTTGCGACCGTAGTCGAGGGGGACCAGAAGGCTCCCTTTTCAATATCTACTACACCATGGTGTAGGGGGGCGCTACTCCTTTCCCTAGGTTGCTCCATTTTACCCTTGATACATGCCTTATATCACTGAGTGTTAAGCAAGTATTTGGTGTGACGCGACCTGGGATTGAACCCAGGTCTCCCAGCCTATTGGCGAACACACTACCAACTAGGCCAATGAAAGATCAATAAAAGTGAGGGAATTTTTTTCCTGCTGAACTTGAACAGAAGCAAAGGTAGACTAATTAATAAGAGATGTTTGCAAACGGTTTTCTGATATGAGCTATTCCGATCAAATTCCGATAATATCATAACAGATTAATTTGAAGTATTAATGGGATAATAACAGGTACTCCTATTTTGGGTTTAGTGTGGACCTGGGAGTAATGTCAATGAAGGTTATACTCCATACTCTCCAGAGCTCCCGAACTGGACTGTCAGCATCAGGTATAGTTTAGTGTCATACAGAGGATACTTCTTTTAGAGGGAGGCTCTTACTTCAGTCGAGGTTATTGAGTCACCCTATTTAAGATGAAGATATACATTTATAGTTTAATTTTTTGTCCTTCTTTGCAACAGAGGGGGATTGAGTAAAGCTATTGGGGTGCAAGCCGATGCATAATCATCATTATTAAAAGTCTACTATATGTGAGGTTAATGACATTCTATTTTATTTTGTTTTGTTTTATGGCATATCAACGATTATATGTGCCAAATCCATGTTTATAAATATAAACTGTTCTATTTCAAACAATTCAGTTTAGCATAAATACACAGTTTATGTCTATTTGATCCATAGATAGGACCCTATCAGGTGCTACCACTCTGGGCCAGAGTGAACTTGGGAACGATGGCAATGAAGAGGTACTCGGCATTCCCCAAAGCTCCAGCATCACTAGAACCTCTTCATCAGATTGTTTTGTGTCGTATCCGGGACTCTCGTTTGGGAGGTCTTACCTCTCTGCAGAGATTCAGTCGGTGTATTCTACAGTGCCAACCGACTTGGCTCAATGATGTTGGAATACCCGAAACAATAAACGCAGTAATAGCATAAATGACGTATTCCAATGTATTATTTGAATTATATATATATATATATATATATATATATATATATATATATATATATATATATATATATTTATATATATATATATATATATAACTTATTAGTTGGTTAGTTTGGTTTGGTTTGGTTTGGTTTAGTTTGGTTTTATGGCTCATCAACCATTGTAAGTTATTTATGCCAAATCTATTTTTGAACATATAAACAGTTCTATTTCAAATAATTCAGCTTAGTATAAATATAGTTGTTAACACACAGTTAAATGTCAAAACAATTAAGTTTAGCATACAATAACAGTTCCAACAATTTAGTAAGCAGTTTACATATCAAAACAGTTTGCTTTCAAGCAATTCTGTTTAGAAGAAGGACAAAGTATAGTTATATTTGACCCATAGATAACACCCTATCAGGTGTTTCCATTAAGGGGCCAGAGTTGACTTGGGAGTGATGGCAATGAAGGAGTACTCCCCATTCCCCTAAGGTTCACCATTACATAAATGATGTATTCCGATGTATTACGTATATTATATATTTTTATTTATTTATGTGTATAAGCGTATATATATATATATATATATTGGCAGCATTTCTTCGTTAATACTAATTTCGTTTAACATAATAGACATTTTCTGTCTACATATTTTCTTGTGGATCCGTTCGTATTTCCGTATTGCTTTTATCGTATTCGACAGGAATTGATTTATGTATTGTCCATAGTAGGTTTTTTTGCCCGTACACCAAGAATTCTACGGATGCTTAATATTTGTGAGGTCGTGGATCTATTTCTTCGGAAGCCATTTTGGTTTTTCCTAAGTATGTTGTCGATTTTGGGTTCTATGCGGTTTCGTAGTAGGGCATTGAAGATTTTGGCTGCTATGGATATAAGTGTTATGCCTCAGTAGTTTTTGGCAAATCCGAGGTCACCCTTTTTAGAGAAGGGGAGGATGCATCCCTCCATCCATCTATCTATCGGATTTTGATTATATACTGCGTTGCGGTGTCGGAGCAGTATGTCTTCGAATTACCTGGTCTTCCATACTTCTGGGGGAATCTCGTCCAGCCCTGCAGCTTTCCTATTTTTAATTTTTCTGAGAACTAAGTCGAGTTCTTCTTGTGGGAACGGTCCTAGTTTAATGTCCAATTGCTTATTAATTATTCTGGTGATTGGTTCATGTGTTACTTTCGGTGGGTTTCCTAGTAGGTTTTCGAAGTGCTTTTTCCACAGTTTTATTCTTTCCTGTTGGTTTGCAGCTTTCAGTTTTGCTTTGGCTGTGCTCTTTCTTCTACTCACTTCGTTTATTGTTTGCCAGGCTATCCTAGACTGTCTATCTTCCACCGAGACTCTAATCTTATATATCTGATTTTGAATGTATTCTGTCTGTTCCTTTATATATATGCCTGCTAATTGATATTGTGCCGTTTTTAATTTTAAGGCATTTGTGTTTGTTGGGTTTTTTCGATAGTTTTCGGAGGCTGTTTTCACTAGTGCCCGTTTTTCTCTCACCGCTAAAGTTTCCCATTGGACTCTATATTTAGTTTTGAGTTTTGTTGGAATACATTTCACTGCTGCCTCGAGGTGCGCATTGACGAAATTTTCATATTCGTCATTTGGTGTACTTTTTTCCGTCTTCTCTTGTAGTGTTTCGAATCTGTTTTTTTAAATTCTATTACGTTTTATCTCTTATATCTCTGTTGTTCAAAAGGGCCCAGTCATAGTGTTTGGTGGTCGCTGTTTGTTTTGCGTTTTTTCGTAGGCTTAGCCGTATTTTTGCCTGACTATTCGGTGATCGGAGGACGCATCCCCGAAAGAGGAGTATGCCTCGCAATTCATTGCACTATTTTTTCCATTTCTTGTTTATAAGGACGTAGTCTATCTGTGCTTTGCTATTGTTCGCGTACGTGTATGTCCATAGTTTGCCCTCACTTTTTTGGTAGTTTGTATTGTGGCATGCTAATCTATTTTCTATCGTGAAATCTGTTAGATGATGCCCATTCCTATTTGACGTGTTGTGGTGGCTGTATTTGTTGTTTCCGTTTTTTCCCGATTTGGGCATTCATGTCTCCGCCAATGATTAACATCTTGTGTTTCGGGATGCTACGCACTAATGAGGATAACTCATCGTACAAGGTGACTAGTTCAGTTTCTTCACAAACATTGGTAGGACTGTAGCAGATGATTGTTGCTCTGGGGTTGCCGTTAAAAGTAGCTGTCATCATCCTAGGTTGTATTTTCTCAATGCTATTTAGCGTTTTTAATGCTCTAAGTCCTATAAGTAATCCTACACCTCCTACTGCGGCGTTGACAGAGTTTTTCCAAGCCGATACAGTGACGAGCGTCTCTCCATTGTCAGTTTCGTGATGTTTGATATCTTCGGTGTGCGTGTATCTGTGTTCTTGTATGCATATTATGTCTATCTAATGTTCTACCGCCGATGCTATTAGCTCTGGTAGTTGTCTTATTCTATTTAAGGTTCTTACGTTAAATGTCGCTATTTGTAGTGTTTGTTTACATTTTAGTAGTTTTTGTCGTTTGAGCTCTGTAGCTGATTTTTCGAACACTGAGGCCAGGGCTCCAACCTCAGCAGGACGCGCCCCTTTTTTACCCGCGCGAAGAGCGATGTGGTTTGTGGATGTGGTTTGAGTGTGGGTCATGGTTATCATTCGATGGTTGTTTTATTCTCTTCTATAGAAGCCACTCTTATAGAGGAGCAGCAGTAGTTCCCCGATCGAACTAACGATCCTGAGCGTTAAGTCGTCAAACTCACGTCCAGGAGCTGTTTAGGTATTGAGTTTGGTCCAGGGCCTTCGATTCCATTCACAGAGGAAAGCTGGAATAAATCCTACTAGCATACGGCCTACCTAAAGAAACCGTAGCAGCAATAACTATTCTCTATAGAAACACCAAAGTAAAAGTACGATCACCAGATGGAGACACAGAATAATTCTATATTGTTACAGGAGTACTACAAAGGGACACGCTAGCTCCATACCTCTTTATCATTTGTCTAGACTACGTACTTAGAACATCGATTGAGAACGGAATATATTTTATCGGTTAGGTCTGATTTTCATATAATCGATAGCCTATTGATAGCTGTCCATGCTTTCGTTAACCTCGTGTCGATGACCTTTTTGGTTGATGCGACGCTGCTTCCTAGGTAAGTGAATTTGTCTACTAGTTTAAGAGGGGTTCCGTCTAGAGTGGAGATGTCCCCCTTTTGATTATAGCACATATATTCCGTTTTGTGTGCATTGACATAGAGGCCTATGCCTACTATGCAGTAGTGTTTCGGCTTGGTTGGGTGTATTTGCCAGTATCACTATGTCATCGGCATAGTCGGCGTCGGTAATTGTTTTTGCAGGGTACCTTCTTTTCTTTGTCAGCTCACAGCCGTTCTCTCTGATTTTCTCAATCGATGTTCTAAGTACGTAATCTAGACAAATGATAAAGAGGTACGGAGCCAGCGTGTCCCCTTGTAGTACTCCTGCTATAATAATAATAAATTAGAACGCTTGGAGAAAAGGAAACGTACAAATACTTGGGTATGTTAGAAGTTGATACCATCAAACAAGTGGGCATAAAAGAAAAAAAAATTAAAGTGTATCCCAGGAGAACGAGAAAGCTACTTAAAACAAAACTATATAGCAGGAACCTTATAAAAGGGATAAATACCTGGGCTGTCCCCCTTGTAAGATACTCGGAACCATTTTTGAAGTAGACCAGAGAACAACGTAAAAAAATGGTCCTGAGAACAAGAAAAAATTATGACCATGCATAAGGACTTATATAACAATGATAACGTTGACAGTCTATATGTTTCAAGAAAAAAAGAAGGAAGAGGACTTATCAGCATTGAAGATTGTGTTGATGACTACATAGAAAAGCGTGGAGAAAAACTGATTACTGCCACCAGAAACGATACTAACAATACTAGGATTGACAGAACGGAAATGACTCGAAAACAAAAATAAGAAAGAGTTTTAAGCGATTAACAAGCTACATCTCACACGAGAAAACGGGGACGTGGTTAAAAAAGAAAAACTTTGTGAGAGGAGCTGATTCTACTCTAAAGCAGCTTAAAACAACGCCATAAGGACTAAATTATATCAAAGCATGAATGGATAAGACGCAACAAAATAGCAGGTGTAGTTTATGTGGTGATGGAGATGAAATGATCAATCACATTATATGGGAATGCGGCAAACGAGCACAGAAAGAGTATAAGTGTAGACACGACTGGGTAGGCAAGATGATCCACTGGAAATTGTGCAAGAAGTTGAAATTTGACCATACGAACAAATGGTATATGCAAAAACCCAGATTCTGTCAAGGAGAATGAGACGTACATACTTCTCTGTAATTTTGAGATACAAACGGATCACCAAATCTCGGCCAGACGACCTGACCAAGTAGTGGTGGTTCCGGCTGACTAGAGAATTAACTTGAAAGAAAGCGAAAAAAAAAACATAAGTTCCTGGACCTTGCTAGAGTATCAAAAAAAACTGTGGAACATAAAATTGACGGTACTATCAATTGTCATTGGTGCTTTTGGTACAGTCACCAAAGGATTGGTACAAGAATTTGAGGACTAGAAAATAAGAGGATGGGAGAAGAACATCCAGAGATCGGTCAGAATATTGAGAAGAGTCCTGGAGACTTGAAGAAACTTGCTGTCATTCCAACTCCTATGAGAATCCATAGGCTAACGCTGGTGTAAAATACCCGAAAAGAAGTAAATAAATACCGATAAATATTTATAAAAAGCATAGTATGATCGATATTTGCTCCAATAATTCTACTCTAGCCGAAATCCATAAATACGAAAAACAATGGCATTGCTAAGGAAATTAAATTGATACAACAGTGATATATAAATTTGAGTCGTAATCGTTGTCTTTGATTTTTTTTTTTTTTTTGCAAATTTGATTATTGAAAAATCCAAGTCATGATTATAGTCTATTGTTTCTGAAGAAAAAATATTAAGACAGTAGAGAGATAGTACTAACGTGATTGTATCTTTAAGTATCCTTATGTGACATAGTTGATAGTTTAAAATATTAAAGATACTTTAGCAGCTCTCTTTATAAGATAAAATACAAGGTAATAACTCAAGACCCTGAGTTTTACGTAAAAGACCTTCTAGTCTTTGTTCTCTTTCTTTCACTCTCTCCCTCTCTCTCTTTCTCTCTCTGTCTCTCTCTGTCTCGAACTCTCTCTCATTCTCTCTTTCTCTCTCTCTCTCTCTAGTATCGCCAATAAATAAACACTCGGATAATTTTTTCCGAAAAAGTTGTTTATTATCTACACCAAATATACTTGGATGTTACTAATCCAAGATACGATGAAATCGAAACAAATAGAATTTGATATTATTTATTACAAAATTCTTAGTTCCAGAACTGTAAGACTCTTGTGCTTTGTAATTATTTTGAAATTAGTTTGTATTATCAATTTTCCCATATTTATCGAAATTTATTTGTTTACTTTGGAAATTCGTTTCAGTTAATGTTTCTTATTAGACGTTTAATTATAAGACAATTTAAAAGAAATCATTTCTGATTTTGAGTTTTATCTATGCATTCCAAAAACAACTTGGTTTATAATATTTAAACTAGCAACAAAAAAAAAAAAAAAAAAATTCACCGTACAAGTAACTATGTACGTGAGTACAGTTATTGTTTTTTTCTTTTTATATAGAGTAAGATCATATCGTAATAGTTAACATTAAATAAATTAAGCATTTGTTACATTCAAGGAAAGGAATTATCATTTCCGTTTATGATAATGTTCCTGATAAAAGAAAATATTATGAATATCTATTGATCACCATTCACAAAATTTTACTCTAGGATAATGAAAGACGATCAGCAATCAGAAAATAAATTGGATCTGCATTAGATGTTTTCATTTCAGAATATAAGATTGATTGATTTTAACGGCATGTCTGTCACTCAAGGGTTATTTTATGCATGGCGGATCGGAAATCGCGTTTATAGTACATTCATATTTATTTTGTGCTGCTGTTATTTTTTTTTTTTTTGTTAGACTCGGTCTAATCTAATACAAATAATTTTCAAACAGAACTATTTTGGACAAAGATGGTGCCCTCAGAGGCACTATCACTCCAGGTCAGACTGAACCTAAAGTAATGACAATGCAGGGGTATTCAACATTTCCCTGTTATTTAGAACTGGAGCACCCCTATTGGTTACAGTTTAGAGTCATATCTATCTCAACCCTTTTTTGGGGGGATCTTACCTCTCTGAAGGAGATACAGCGTATTCAAAGCCCTGTCGATAGGCCGATTAGGAGACAAGTAGAAACCGACCAAAATGATTTTAACTGACTGGAGGTTGACAATTGATTCTTTTTCCTAGTCATTTAATCCCAGTGTAGATAAAAGTATTTTTAAAATTACCATCAGCATGTTTTTAAAAGAATATTACATTTTGTTAAAGCTTTGTACAGGAAAGCCTCCGATTGTTTTCTAAAGAGCGAAAATATAATGCTATCTATAAATTAACATTGTGTTGTTTTATGCAAGTTGAATAGTATTTGAAAACTTACAATCTCCCGGATTTAATATTGCCAGACACTAGTTGTAGTGCAAGGGTAGGAAACAAGTCTTTTAGCAGCAACAGCCAAGCCATTTTATTTGCGATGATTGATTGAAATGGTGAACATGATGCGTTTGTGATTGAAATTCATAAAGAAATAGTGACTGTTATTGCAGGACGGACTTACCAGATCTGTTTCAATTTAACTACCTTCTCCGAGGATAATTGAAGGCTTAAGTCTTTTAACGTTGGTACCAGACAACTGGCGATTGAGAAATTTTATTTGTCATAAAATTGCACCAATCCCATAAGAAATAATTTGGTGACAGTTGCGATATTCTTGAAGTATATAGCATTTAAACATTATGACCTATGAATCGAAGTGGTAACGATTAGAAAACAAAATGGTCAATATTTTTTACTCTACAATAAAAATAAATTTTGAATCAGAAATATATATATATTTTTAAATTTTCCTTAGAAACCCAAGAGATCATTTTCCGTGCCCTTTATTTGCACTATCTCGTATACTTTCCACAATTTGATTGAACAAAAAAGCTTCAAATTTGTAATATTTAAAGCATACCGTTACGTAATGACCACACACGATTAACTAATAGACGAGTGGTATCTATTATCGTCATGAAGTGTTGATAAGTTTGGAAAGATTCCTACCGTTAAGTTGTCACATAGTGTAATTGAAATTTTCGGTCAAGGGAAAACTTAGTTTATATTGGTCACGTGATCGATTGATCCTAGAAAGTTTAGATGTAGGTTATACTTTAGTCGGCAGAGAATAGCTGAAATGAGGTCTAATTTCGATCCATGCTCTGATTCGACTTGTTTCCAAGATGTATGGTCGGTAATATGTAAAATCTGTCTTCAACAAAGTAAGTTAATGCTGCGTAAATAATTTAGACTTGTTTTTTCCCATGGTACTTGATACCTCCTTGCTTTACACTCAGCGATATAAGGTACGTATCAAAGGTAAAGTGGAGCAATCCAGGGAAAGGAGCAGCACCCTCCCCGACATCTCGGTGTAGTAGCTATTGAAAAGGGAGTCTTCTGGTAACACTCGACTACAGTTGGCAACAACTTTTTTCCCATCTCTGTTAGAACTTGTCTCGAAGTGACATGACGAGATCATGGAATGGCCTGAAAACAAAACAGCAGCGACGAGAAGTGATGGCTAGACGAGAGAGAGAGAGAGAGAGAGAGAGAGAGAGAGAGAAAGATGATGAGCATCGTAAAAGAGGCGATATAACCTCACTACTGGCTTTCTCCCTAGTGGAAGTGTGGAGGAGATTGATTATCGGCAGAGGGTCTGAGACGATTTCGAATGAAGCAATCAATGAGAAAATTTTACATTTTCACTTTAAGCAGGTGCATCCCTGGAGTACAACAAAACGGGCGTGTTTTTATGGGGTGATCAGGGGTTAATATTTTAGAAGTTTCTTTTTAGGGGCATTGATATTGCCCTTAGAAAATGCAGTCATCTTCCTTCTCCATATAAAGAACGCCTCAGAAACTGAGGGAGATGGCTGGCCTGAATAATCAACACATGGGGACTAAGCGGAAAAAGTAAGTTTGTCAACTTCTTTTGTCTCTGAGATCAAGTGACGGTGTGACTTGGTGAAGCCATTCGAAGAAATTTATTGAGTGAGGTGGATTTCAGAAGAATGAATTCAGTATTGTGTAAAAACTGAAAATTAACGGAAATGGATTTTGAAGGAATAAATTGGGAATACATTGTTTTGACAAAAAAGAAAACGACGAAAAAATATATATTGAAAAATGATGAGAGAATTATTATTTCAATTTCGCCAGTGAATAAGAAACTCAAACGAAATTCTATTCTCTGTGACCCAAAGTTGGCAAAATCGACTTGGGATTTGACCCGGTGAGGTCAAACGTCGTTAATCGAGGACCTAAGAAAGAAAATTCGGGAACAATTTTTTAAAAATTTAAGCATGGACATTTTTGTTCAGCTTTTTTTTACCGTTATACTTAAACGGTTACAGACATTACGTCACATGGACATAAAAATAGTAATAATTCCAAATTTAGAAAAAAACGCCCTTTTGGGTACACGTCAGAGTAAAGCGGATATTGAGGGCGCAACCAACTGCAAGAGGCGGAATTAAATGTTAGAATCCAAATTAGAAGATTAATATCTTTTTAGTTTCTCCCATCACTAACCCTCAGATGTAAGATATACAGGGGGTGACCTCGTGGCGTAATGATTAAACCGCTGGACTCCGGAAGCGTAGTAAGTGAGTTCGAAATCCAGTCGTGCTCTTGCGTTCACTTTGGGACAAATACTCTTAGAAAAGGTATGTACCCCCTTATCCTCCTAGCAATGGGTTAAATAGTACTACTACTGTTCTTCTTGAAGGATGAATTTGGCATTAAATAACCCAAGCAGGTTGATATGCCATTAAACAAACAAATAGAAATAGAAATAGAAGATATACATGAAATACATTCTACACCTCATTAGAGCTCTGCAGAGAGGGAAAAGTTTACTATTAGAATTCAACGTCGCTATGAATTTCGACTTTTTACCAGACTATGCTGGGTATGAAAAAAGTGAATTAAGAGAACACGAAAATTGGAGAGAGATGGAGAAAGCCTGAAATAACGCGACAATAGCAGAAGACAACTAGAATTTCACGTTGCTCTGAATCCTGACCCCATATCCAGACTACACTGGGTATAGAAAGTGAAGAAAGCCTATCATAATTGAAACAGTGTGAAATAATACGTTGGATTACGAGAGAGCAAACATAATCTCTATTAAGTCAAGGAGTAGACAGTGAGAATAGAAAAGCCTAAACTTATACGAAGAATTGACTGACTGTTATTTTGTGAATCGGGTCTCTGACTTAAACCTCCAACCCTTGGGATGGCTGAATACTGGTAACCTTGATTAAGACATTTTTTTCCTTATTAAGTATTATTATTGTTATAAAGCCGTGTTAGCTCTCGATTTGTTGGCGTAGACTATTTTATTTTATTTTTGTGTGGTCTCGTCCGTCCAAGCATCAGCCGGCGACTCCAAATAGCGATTGATCTGTTGTCTGGATCTAATAAAAAGAATCAACGTGGGCATATGGCAGATTGATCGTGTCACCTGAGGATATATCCAATCAGTGAACTGGACGCTGAATCACCCTCGTATTTGATGTGGGTGAATGTATCGTCACAACAGCAATTCCATTTCGTCAGCCTTTCACCGGCAATCACTTTACAAGAAACCTGCGATGTTGACATATAATATCTCATTGTACTGAGGGAAAATACTCGTTAATGCCTTGAAACATAATAGATGTTAATCTATATCTTAGTTATAATACTGACTGTAACTTACATACATGCACAATTATAAACGAGAGCGCGGGAAATGTCAGTTTGAAAAATTGTGTAAGTATTAATATAAAGTTGAATACACAACTATGACAGCACAAGAAATTTATAAACTATAACAAATCCTAGAAGACCAACATATAAAAACCAAAAAATTCAAATCAATAGAATTAATTTTGAAAATAGCAACAATGTTTTGAAATGCCTTTATTATTTTTTTTTAAACATTCCATATTTCTTGATAGTATTCTATTTCCGTTGATAGCGTTCTATTTTTTTGATTCATCAGCATCTCCGTTTTATCAATTCTGCATTTACTTTTTAAATCTCTTTAAAAACACTCTTTATACATGGATACAACTCACCAAGACGGCCTATGAAAGGTCCGAAAGCGCTCGTGACAATTTTGGTAAATTCATCTACTAATTCCAACCTGAAATCAAGACACTTATCAGGAAACTTGAAATGAACTTAATAAAATTATATAAACAATGTGTCTTTATTATTAAATAAAGCATGCTTATATATATATATATATATATATATATATACTAATTCTATTTTTATAGGTTAGTCTTCTAGGATTTGTAGTCGAAGCTTATTAATTTCATGTGTTATTGTAGTGTTGTTTTCAACTAAAATATTTCGAAAGCAGTCGGGACAATTTTGGTAAATTCATCCACCAATTCCAACCTGAAACCAAGATATTTATCAGGAAACTTGAAAGGATCTTAATAAAATTATATAGACAAAAGCCTCTTTATTACTTAATCAAACATGCTTAAATGAAAGACTGCTGTTCAGCTACACAAACACAAACACACACTATGTATTTGACGTCATCACTTCCCTTTTCAGAGGCATTAGGTCCTAGACACTTCATAGTAAGTCTTTCTCCGTTCTATATGAAATTTTAGTGCCAAATACGAGGAATAAAGTGGAATGACAAAATCAGGAGCAGCAATATCCTTTGTAATTGCACAATTTTCTGGCCTGAAATATTTCTAATTAAGATTCAAATGAGGTGTTGGGGTCAACTAATACGAATGGGAATACAAAGCTTCTAAAGCAACTGTTTCATGGCTAACGTAAAAACAATCTTCGTCCAGTGGATCATCACTTTCTTCGGTATAAGAATAAGCCCTAAGATAAAATTAAGCAATGGAGCTTTGATATTGAGACGTGGATGAAAATAACAGAAAACCGATACAAATGGCATTGAGATTATTTGATAAAAATTAAAACCTGTGAGGCAAAACATAAAGTTGGTCACCGTGTCCAATTACAAGAAAACCAAAAAATGAAACATTTTGATTCTGCAACAAAAGGACATCTGTATTATTATTTGGACTGTGTTGGTCGCAGAAAGGCGGGACTTATCTATCATGAAAATCACGTGATAGATCAAGTTACTCAACCCTCATCCATCCTTTTCAATTGAAGATTCCACCATTGTTCTCTCTCTCTCTCTTTCTGTCTGTCTCTCTCTCTCTCTCTCTCTCTATATATATATATATAAAGGTGGCGCTCGTTGCATTATAGTTTACGTCGAAAGAAATGGATATGGACACCTGAGTTCATGTCCGGGACGAAGCTAATTGCATTTCGTATAGCGTTAATAAACTCGTAAAAGGTATGCATCCAATTATTCTCCCAGTTGCAAAGAGTTAATAGGAGGACAGACTGTGTTTTTTTCCTTGTTTTGACAGCCGGTTATAGAGAATGAAAACGCTAAATTCAAATGTGTTAAACCACGCAGAAAAATTGACCTCGTGTTGCATCTTGCTCGTGCGAAGGGGTCGGTAAATATCCGTATATATATGCCGAAAGAGAGAGGGGGAGATCGAAAGAGAAAGAGAGAGACAGAGACAGAGACAGAGAGATGGAAGTGGAGTAAGGGTTATTGGCTAAGAAAATGGTATCGGCAAGCCAATTTTAAATTCTAGCTAAAGCTATGAGCATACGAATTATACTAATACCTTTAGGAAAGCAGCTTTTTCTACTCTTCAGGTATCTGCTAAGTATTTGTATAGACAGGATTCTGAAGTTTTGTTGGGATAAGAAATTATAGAGAGTGATAACTTTCAGACTCTTTGTCAATATACATATATATATAGAGAGAGAACACAAGCGGTTGACTTGATTCCTCGCTATCTTGTTTCGGCTTGTCACTTTATAAAAATAATGAAGACCTAGAGGGTGATATTCGTTTTGTAGAAGTGTTGGCCACTACATTACCATGATAGAGTAATGTTACCTTACGATCTCTTCATCTACAAAATGTTCTCTCTAAAAAGACCCATGGTGATGGAGGTGTGGCGGCGCTTTCTGACTCGACTAGTTATAAGCATAGAGTTACATATATACACAAGAGCCGCAGGAGTCATACGCAATTTTAGTGTCCTCCCGTAACGAGAATGATTCCGTCGGAGACACTTGTGCTTGAGCAGCTCTTTTTAGAAAAGGACTAATTAACAAGACTGAGGGATGTTGATTGTGGTTTCTGAGATTATGCAGAGCAACAGTGATAAGTGAAAGATGATACAGTAGTTGATATATATTGTTACCAGTGTCGACTGGGGCTGTAGAATACGTCGACTGGATTTCTGCAGAAGGTTAAGTCTCTCCCGCCAACATGCATCTTGGTTACGACACTGATTTGTATCTAATGATGAGGCTTATTTCTGGAGTTTGGAGGAATGTGGAGTACACTTTCATTGCCATTACTCCCATGTCTACTCTGAACCAGAATGGTAATTCCTGATAGGGTTCTATCTATGTGCCAAATAGAAGTATTTAATCATTTACTACACTTGAAAACATTTAACAATATGCAAATAAATTAATGTTAAATCGAATCATTAGAATTGGATAGCAATACTAGAAACCATGTCTTCTATATGATATTAATATGCACCTGACGGTGACTCTCCACTCTTAGCTTTTCGGGAATGTGGAATAAGCTTTCATTACCATAACTCACATGCCCTCTCTGACCTGGAGTAATGGTTGGATCCTGCTTTTAGGTCAAGTAGAACTGCTCAGTTTTTTTTAAAGATTAATATTAACTAGAATTATTAGCGACAAATATGAATACCATTTAACTGAGTGCAAACAAATGATTAATATTAACTTTGATAGGGAAATTAGATAATTTTTGCCTCTTAAACCCTAAGACCGAAGTGATGATAAATATTTTGCCAGGGACGAGAAAGAGAAAACTGCAGTGATGAAGTGGCCCAAAGAGTAGACAACTGAATTTTAAGAGGTAGGGATACATGCTCTCATTTGAAGGTGAAACATTGCTATTGTGAGAAACGGTGACTATGATAAGAAGTAGGGATGTGATCCGCAGAGGACCAGCATCATTTTGATATATGATACAGGTTCCTGAGTCTGTAATGATTTCTGTACGAAAGAAAAAAGTCATTACTTTTTGACTCACCCTCGTAATTGTTCATAGATTATTTGTAATAAGGCGCCTCTGGTGGTGTAATGGTTAGCAAGTTCGGCTAGCAAACCTACACGAGTGAGTTCGAGTCTCATTGGGTGCCCCTTTCATATGGCCTTGTGCCACATCTAAACAAAAAAAGTTTAGTAAATTTCCATAGATTATTTGTAATGGATATGTGATGTATATAATTTTGTATAAATCATTAACATTTGAAAGCAATAGTTGAAACAATACTTCAACGTATAAACTATTTGTATTTTATATGATTATTTATTATATAACCATTTGTTTTAGTTGGGTTTGACAGCATATCAACCTTTGCAGGTTATTTAATGCAAAAGTCATTCTTGTAGAATGGCAGTTGTTGTTCTATTTAACCCATAACTGAGAGGATAAGAAAGTTAATTCTTTTTCCGGGAGTATTAATCCGAAAGTGAACGTTAGAACTCACTTACTACCATCTTGCAAGCCAACACGCAAACCACCACACCATGGGATTTTCTCCATACATAGCTGTATATGCATTTACAAACACCACTGCACAGGCAGGATGTGACACAATGTCAATCTTTAAAGCAAAGTTTAACTAGTTTGATTTCAGTTTTCCTTTTCCTAGACTGGTTGCCTAACCAAGGTTAAAAACCCATCTGCCCTATCTAGCAGAAGGGAGAATCATTGAATTCATACCTTTTCCTAAGGGTACTGGTGCAGAGTCAAATACAGTCAGTCTCGGCGAGAATTTGAACTCGTGTCGCCGTGTCCATTATCAATGACGATAACCATTACACCATGGGCACATCCGACATCTAGCTGTGTACAAACAAAACAAAAAAATATTTTTAAAAAATGCAACTAAGCATTGAAGATATAGTTTTGATTAAATGAATCAAATTTCAGCATTAAATAACCGAAAAAGAATTGATGTGCCGTTAAACAAGAACGCCAAACCAAACAATTCAATCTCTACGTTAACAGCTGATATTAATTGAACGGAAATCTGCATGACGGTTCTGAAGATTCTAAAAGAATCCGCTGAAGATGAAGATAAAAGCACTCGCAGAGAAGAAGAAAAAGAACTACAATAACAACTCTATATATTAAGTAAAGGGTTATAGAATTCCCATATATGTACGCATGGAAATCAAACTTCTTTCTACTATGAACACAGTAGGTTCCGTCACCCTTGGGATGCACTCTCAGCCGACTTCAAACAGATGCCTCAACAAGATCTGATTTAAGAGGGACTAACATCGCAGCACAGGGAAACCATGAGCCGTCGTCAGTAGGATGAAAAACAAAATGCGTAGGTTGGATATCCTACGCGTGAAGTAAGTTGTCCATGCAACATTATCGGGAAGGGGGTAAATGTTCTTAATGAGAAACTAACAAACTGACTCGAACTCACGCGTAGAAATTCTTTCAAGATAAGAGACGATAACGTAAGCAAAATAGAAAAAAATATCTAAAAAATAAAACAAGACAAAATGGTGATAAAGACAATAGAAAAATACCTTTTATCATTCAATCATCAAAAGGTTTCTTAATTGTCTTCCTTTTAGTCTGAATGAGAATATAACTTTCCACTCATTGGGTTTCTACTGATTATCACGGCTTCTTTTATTTTACTTTATATCATTTTTGCCTTTACTACTTTCATGTAGGTAAGAGGACCTTTGGACAAACTTCGTTAGCATTGATGTTTTACATAATCTTAGATTTATCTTGCTGGCTGTGTCTCAATCTATCTATCTATCTATCTATCTATCTAAATATTTCCAAAAGGTCATGCTTTTCATTCTTTACAGAAGTTAGTTTGATAGACTTATTATAGACTTAAGTAATTCAGTGAGAAGTATGATTATGATAAAAATCTAAAATCTGTGATGTGTTGTGCCTAATCCATCAAGAATGATTCTATCTCTCACTCCCTTTTCTTTCTTTCTTTCTTTAACTATATATATATATATATATATATCGTTGCTGAATTTTCCTTGTGACCCTTTCGGGGATACCCAAGGAGAAAGCTTTTATTTCTTATTCGCATTGCTAAACCGGTTCGATATATGTATTGAGACCTTTTGCAATATTGTATTGTGACTCAATGGTTTTTATTTATTTATTTATTCATTTATTTCAAGGAAGTCATTTTCTATATTGAAACTCGCTCAGTTTTTCTTTTTCTTTTTCTAGCGAGTCATTTTGGCTTTATCTATCTATCTATCTATCTATGTGTGTGTGTGTTTGTACATATATAATTCTGCTATTGTGAAAAAAGACACAGATTGTATCATTTGCCTATTCTACAAACTGATACCTGGGAAAAAACTGTAAAAAAAAGGAAAAGACAAAAAAAACCATGAAATACTTGAAAATAATCAAGTTGCAAGTATATCTAGTCAAAAGAAAAACACGGACAGAATTACCTTAGCTAAAAGGTAATAAGGTGCTCAATAAAGGAGGTAGAGCTAATATGAAAATAGATCCTACATGGCCAAGAGCGAGGCTTCCTACGTTTTACGTAAACGGCTCGTCAGGATCGCTTATTTCCTCACTTTGTACAAAAGAAAAATATTTATACAAAATTTGGGGAGCATGAAGCCCTAAATGTATACAGAGGCAAAGTAAGGGGAGCGGTCATGCTTGACAATGTTTTCTAAGGGCTCTAGCTAGCTACATTCACCGACCCAAGAACACAATACAATAAGACTACCATACATCGAAAAGTGCGCAACATCCATCAAAATACCACATTTTCTCAATCAGAACCTGCTTAAAACCCATGCAAAATGAAAGATTATTTACAATGAGAGTATATGCGCATTGGTCCGTCACTCCTGGCCGGGTAACGCTACCTCTCCAGGCACCCAACCGTAGACCTTTATTCTTATCAAAATTGATTTTGGTACCTGCTACTTCTTCATCCCTTTCAACCACCTCTTCATAGCCTTCATATCCAATCGGCGGGACGCAAAGACAGTGATATCATCGGCGTACGCAGAGTCTTAAGAAAGCTGGCAAAGGGGGCTCCTCGCAGGGATTGATATGCCACCCCATTCTTAAGCCTACAGAGCAGGGGCTCTAAAACGAGGACACAGAGAAGAGGAGAAAAGGGGCAATCCTCCCGGGCCGACCGCTCGATCGCGAACCCCTCTGAACACTTCCCGTTCACCTGTACCACAGCCTGCGGTTTGTAGTACATCATACCGATCCATTTGTAGAACTCCAGTTTGAATCCGGCGGTCTCCAAAACCGTCGCCAAAAACCGATGATCCACTCTATCGAAGGCCTTGACCTGATCTAAATTGATCAACGCGGCGAACTAGATGCAATTTGTCTTGGATCGTTCTGTTTCGGTCTAATCAGGTCACTGATGGCAAGTTGTATACGGTTCCATAAGATCCGAGCCACAATCTTTAACTCAGTGTTTAGCAGAGTCATTGGCCTGTAATAATTTAAGTCCTCCCAAACATCCCTGCCACCTTTCTTCAGCGATGTGGCCACACCCTTGGTAATGCTTCCAGGGAGGGATCTCTGGGGTAACCAATCTTTGAATTTATCCGTCAGAATAGGGACAAACATGTGCGACATCCTCAAGTACATTTGTAGGGCAAACCATCCAGTCCTGGTGACTTGTTGAGGTCAATCTGCTTCAACGCGTCACGGACTTCGTATTCAGTAACCAAACCCACGCAACCAGCCACTTCTGCCTCTCTAAGGCGAGGGAAATCGGCTAAATAGCTGCGAAACTTCTGAACCAGGAGGTCAGGACAGCGAGCAAAGTGATCACAGAAATGCGCCGGAAAGGCTCTTGACATCTCACGATTCAACTGTAGCGCCTGCCCATCCGCGATTAGACGAACTCGATCTACTGATGTGGAAACCTTACTTCTTCCTCACGCCCGAACGCGTTGCATTTCACGGGTTCGTTGGGATTTCCTTTTAACCTAGATGTAACTGCAAAACCCTTGTTGAGCTCGCTAGCCTCGCGCTTAAGTTCCCGCCTAGATACATCTATGGCTAGGGGATCTCCCTCTCCTCTGCCCCAGAAAACCTATCGTTTAAAAACTTCGCCATCTTGGTGCTATCTAGTTGAGCTGTCGGCCGTATTTGATAGCAAAGTCCCTAATCATATACTTAAGGTATCCCCACCACTTATTCCCGGTAACAGCCCCCACTAGCTTCAGCTGAACTAAGGTTTCCAGCCGCTCCTGGAAGTCCCCTATATCCAGTAAGGAGGTAATGAACTTCCAATAGCCGGCCTGTCTAGGCCAATTAGCGAACCGCAAACTGACCCTAACAAGTTTACGGTCAGTCTGCCCTATCCAGTAGAACGTGGGACACGCAAAAAAATCACTGTCGGCTCTTCTAACACTCTGTCCTGATAAGTTCGACTCTGGCCAATGGGTGAATTAACTAGCCACTTCCACATCTCCCGCCCAGGGTGATCCTGAAGAAACCTGTCGACCAAATCGATCAGGCTGCTATCACACTAATTCGACCCACAAGCACCCCGCCCAGCCTTATCTAATTTTGGATCAAGGATCACATTCCTGCCACCCACAAACATTAACTGTTTTTGGTCGTCAAAGAGCGACCCCAACCGTTGGAAAAAGGAGCGTCTCTTACAAACGACATTAGGCACATAAACCACGAACACCGGTAACTCGAAGTTTTTAACCGCAACATACGCCATAACCAGCTGACGCCGTCATCTTCAAAGACAAAAGTGACAATCGTGTTAAGGCTGCGTCAAACTAGCAGAGAGACCCCAGTGCTGCAACGGCTACCGAATACTGAAAGACCACAAAGTCTCTCTCCAGGACCCGATTGTCCTCTGCGCAACAGAAGTAAGTCTCTTGCACAGATGTTTGAGTGTACTCCAAACAAGCACTTACACTTGCTTGATTCCTCAGTTCCCTCACGTTCAAGCTAGCAAGGTTTAAAGTCATTATGACTCACTCACCTATTCAGTGTCGACGATGGTCAAGAAATCCTCGGGGGGGTGTATGCCAATGGCTTGTCTCGGGGAGCGGGTGCCGAGTTCAATGATAACTCGACCATCGCTGAACACTCCTCCAACATCTATGTAGTACCTTAACTTTAGACATCTGTAAAACGAGGGGTAAAAGTAAATTGGGTTACAATTGTGTTATGTCGTCGACGCGGCCGTAAGCACTAAGGAAAGAAGCCACTATTTCTTCTGTAATGCCTGCCGGAACATTACAGACAGTCACATGGATCCTACGCATTCCTAAGTACAACTGCTGTACAGGAAGAACATTGTAGAAATAAAAGTCTCCGCTCGCTTAGCATTTTGTTCTTTCGTCGGTAGCAGCACATCCCACGTTGCAAAATTCCTTCTGCAAAAATTCTGTGCTGAGATGCTTGTTGTGCGAAAGAGCTCCTAAAAAATATCCTTCTTAAGCCCCGCCAATCTCTTTTTTTTTAATTGTCAACGACTACAATAAAGACAATCTGGGGTTCCAGTCCTTTAGCGACCTCAAGTTTGGGCAAGATGACATGGCCATGAAAATAAGGGGCTTACTTGCCTACCCTGTCTCTTTCATAATCCTCTGGAGTTCATGTGTGAAGATACTTTTATGATTGTAATATCTTTGTTTCAGAGGGTCTTTCATTGAACCCACATACACTTTTTTTTATCAGTAAATGAAGCGTTACAATTAGCTAAAGAATATATTAGAATATCGGCGAATAAAATGAATATAAACAAACTCTGTATTATATCACTACTCTACCATAATGAGGAATTATGGATTAAAAAAAGAGTTAGTAGAAATGTTGATAATCCAATGGGTTCTTATGATTATGTCTTTATATCAGAATTAGTAGGTTGTTTAGTGCTATATAAACTTAATGATATAATCGACTCCGGCTGCCGTGAACTTTATCGAGATGACGTATTGATTATAATAGATAATTGCACACCTAGAAAATGAGATATTATTTGGAAGAAACTACATTCGTTATTCAATAATTTCAGATTCATGTTAAATATTCAAGTGAATTTGAAGACTACGGTATCCCGATTTAGGCCCGGCGAGTGCCCCGGGGCCTGTTCTGGACTTCGGTCCGGAGCGTGGCCCTGGAAAAGGAACAATGGCAGACTTGGGGCCTTTAATTAGGCACCTAGTTTCGACTAGGCTACCTTCGGGTGGGCGAGCTGCATTTTTGTCTCCTTTGTCCCCCTTGTACGGCACTAGACCATGCGTCTAGTTTAAGCCGTTTACTGGCATACGTGCCCGGACCCACATTTGGGTTCGTGAAACCGCTTGCCTCATCAGGCTCACATTGCACTAAGTGAGCCGATGAGCAGCACTGACAAGCAGGGTTCGAGTCTCGGCTCGTTCCCGACCTTCCCCTCCCCTTTATCCCCACTTTAATTGGCCTTCGGGCTTTTGACCTTGTGTCAAGTCGTGTCTGGTGGGAGGCAGCGACAAATACTGCGGTATCCCGATTTAGAGAAAAAACGATCTATGTCCACGCTACATAAATGTAGGATCTATTCATCCTTGGAAGGTCTTTAAACAAATCCCTATTAGCATTATGATAAGGTTATGAAGAATTCATCAAACAAAGATATTTTTATTTGAAATAAGGAAGATTATGAAATAGCGTTAAAAATAGGGGATATAAAGAAAAACTCATGTACAAAAGTTGAGAAGACAATAAAAACATACAGAATAAGAGTCGTAATAATAGGAAAAGGAAAATCTTATGGCTAACACTTTTTTATAATTAGGCTGTAGCCACAAAAACAGGACAAGAATTTTTTTTAAATATTGGGAAAACTTTTTCCTAAGACGAGTAATTCATCAAAAATATTTAATAAAAACACCGTGAAATTAAGTTACAGCTGTATTCCTAACATTTCCACATTAATCAGTAGAGACAACTAAAAATAGCTTAAGAACCCCCAAATTGTAACTGCATTATGAAAAAAAAAAACACTCAAAGGGAAAATGTCAAATAGAGTGTGTAGTGTATAAGGTTGAAGTAGTCAACCCGAGCAGTTATATTAACAATAGGATTGATAAAAAAAAGTGTATGTGGGTTTAATGCAAGGCCCTTTCAAACAAAAATGTTCCAACATAAAATTAATCTATCCTACTACATATGGGAAGTCAAAAAGAAATTTGGTATAGATCCTATATTAGAATGGGAAATCGTGAAAAGATATAGTAACTATAAGGAGGGGATAGATATTTTCCTTTATGTATTAAAAAATTAACCATAGATACATATATACCCAAGGAATTGCTTAACCAAAAGTCTGAAATATTTGTTATTTTCATTCATAGGAAAAATTCTTTAATTAGTGGATAAAAGGATCAATAAAAATAGTTCAACGTAGAAAAAGAAAACAAAAATTCTGGGTTTTTTTTTTGTTGTTTTTTGTTTTTTATTTTTTCACGTGCTGATTTTTGTATTTGTGAGGTTTCTTTTTATTCAAAAAAATGTATTTTATCCCAACCCATTTCGCCAATGCGATCCTGAGGAGCCGCTTAGGTGAAACATAAGTTGACTCTCTCTTGGCCATGTCGGAATTATTTTCTTTATATATATATATATATATATATATATATATATATATATTCAAACACGAATAAGAACAGCTCTATTACCAAAAATATAACTTACTAAAAATATAAATTCAATTTTCTTCTAAACCAAAGATACTAAGAATGTTTTATTTTTAAAATTAGTAAACTTGACAAAAATTGAAAGTGAAGAATTGGGAATATCTACCTATTCAAAAATAAGTACACTATTCATATATAATTATACTATATTATTTTTTCAGGGTGTTGCAAATACACTACTTTACCGAACTTTAGGTAACGTACATTTGTTTTGTATTGACCTTTGACTGAGCCATAAATCTGGGACAACTGGAAGACGATGTTCCAGCGGTGTAAACAGAAAGACAGTTCGTGTAGGTTGACAAGCGGAAGCAGATCTCGTTAATCACAACCGGAACTAATAGACGTTATGAAATAAATACATACAGAGGTACCACAGATATACGGTCAGTCACGGTCGATAACGGTAAGCTAGACACAGCCAAATCAAGGCAGAAGCCGCACTGAGTACCATCCAAGTGGCAGTGGCCCACAACCGACCCCCGTTGAAAACATCTTGTCAAAGAAGCAAAGAACTAAGGCCTTGAATGTGGAATCAAACGTGGTTTAAGAAAGAGTCAATATAGCAGTCCTCTGCCTGTCTTAGTTCACTTCCTTTGCCCCCTGCCTCTGTCTCTCATTCACAATAACAGAATTTTGGACCATTTCGAGAAATTAAGAGACATATATTTTTGCAAAGACAGTGTCATGGCTCTTCCGTATGCCTCTTCATTATGCCGTTATATAAAATATTTTATCAATGAACAATGACAATATGATATCCATTTTAGTTGTATAAAGTTCCACAAGAAATAATAATCTTCAGGTATGTTTTGTTTTAGAAAAAAATTAACTTAAGTGATTTATTTTATGTGTATTTGTTTATGCGTACAAAAACCTTTATGAAATCGTTAATTTCCTCTATTCTTTAAGGTGAGACAAAATGTTTAACGGTAGTATGAGTTAAAATTAAACTAAAATCAGATTGATAGTTTTAAAGCAATTAAACCTTCGGTGATTGTTAGGTACTGTCAGTGATTACACAGAGGGACGAGTCCCTGTTCCTTTAAGCAGGAAAATACTTTCTAATTGTCAAGAATCGCCAGCTAAGCATGTTCGTGATTAGTTTGTACATGAAAAATATCCTTTTTTTACTAAGATACAATCTTTAACCTTTGATATGGAATAAGCTATTCTACTGTTAGCACATAGGTCTTTTTCTCGTTGATTAGCCAATTAAATGTATATATATATATATATATATATATATATATATATATATATATATATATATATATATGAAGTTTCATCGAAGCGATTATGTGTTTTATAAGAGATATAAAATTAATAGGTATGAAACAATAAGTAAGCTGTAAAGATGATGACCTGAATCAAGAGTGACCCGAAGGGTGTTTTTCAATACTTAATACACTAAGGTGTATGGGAGGGCGCTATTCTATTCCCTGGACTGTTCAACTTTACCCTTGATCCCATTTTTTGAGTCTTTGTCATTACTCGACTTGGGATTAACCCCGGTCTCCTGGACCATTGGTGAACACTCAACTCATTTGCCAATGTTCTGCTAATAGTATTTACAAGTAGTGATTTTAAACTCTGTTGATTTTATATGTATATATATATATATATATATATATATATATATATATATATATATATGTTTGCAAAAACTTTTTTTATATATTTATATATATATATATATATATAACCAATATTTTTAGAGCTCTTCTTTCTGTCCCTCTTTTTTAGCCCACACGTAAACACACATACTACATAAGCACACACACACACACACATCTCTCTCTCTCTCTCTCTATATATATATATATATATATATATATTCGTGTGATATTGTTGTTGGCTTTTTGACTTCGTTCCTGCCGATGCACTCTCCGGCCATATTCAGACGTGTTTTGCATCCAATAAATACTAAGTATCGCTTTATGCTTTCTTTCTTTCAACATTTACAAATCAGTTCAAAGACTGAAAAATCAGAGGTATGTGCTTATACATAAGCTGGCATTAATTTGTAGTCTTTAAATGAATCGTATTCTAGCGTTAATCTTTTTTCTTCTTTGAATAAGCAGAATGGGATAAAAGGTACCAAAAAAATAAAAGGAAACATTTTGAGGTGACTTCTATGTAAACCAAAGGAAACCTAAAGATCACGGTGAAAACATAGTATCAGAAATAACAAAGATTAGAATAACTATTTGATAGATTGAATATATATATATATATATATATATATATATATATATATATATATATATATATATATATATATATATATATATATGCGTTTATGTTTGACCATACATATATTTGTGCATATTCTCATGTTTATTTGACATGTATACACACAAAAATGTGTGTCTGTGTGCCTTTTGTTCACCGTATATATGCATATATTTGTGCTGATATCTTTGCATATTATATATTCACACAATCATAAGGGTATGTTTGTGCGTGCAAAGTGTATGTAAGCGTGTCTCTGCATTTATGTTAGACAATATATCTATAAATGCATATTTGAGCATATGCTTATGTATATCTCTTAATACAAGAATATATAAACCTAGCTGTTAGATCTTAAAATTCCAAAGAAACTTGATACATTTTATTTTCATTACCTGCATCTTTACATGGCTTGAAATTGTGAGGTAGTATTGACAATAATTCTCCCGTGAAAATTATTATATTGCACAGTTAACTGAAAGTTAGTTCTAAGTAAGCAGACCCTTGTCGAAGGAAACACAAAGGCTCTCTTTTCAATAGCTACTACATCAAGTTGGAGAGGAGGGCACCACTCCTTTGCCTGGAATGGTCCACTTACCCTTAATACGTTCCTTATACTGCATCAAGTACCATTATTTGAGTCTTCGGTATGACATTACCTGGGATTGAACCTAGGTCTCTCAATCCGTTTGCGAACACAAAACCATTATGCGAATGGGCTCGTCAAAATATATCTATATAAATACATATAAAAGTATATATATATATATATATATATATATATATATATATATATATATATATATATACATATATATATATATATATATAAGCATATAGAAACATACAGAGATACATGCACGCTCATAAAAACATGAGCACGCAAGCACATGCAGACGCAGATAACCACATTCAAATATAATTATATTCACGCACACAAACAATCACGCGTACAAAGGCACAAAAGCATGGATAAATTATATCATTATACAAACGCACGAATATCAGCAAATATACAAGCACATATAAATGCACACAAAAACTTAAAAATACACAGAGGCACATAAACACATACGAGCATATACAAACACACTCCCAAACACATATAAGCATATACAAAGACGCACTCTGAAGCACATTCAAACCAGCATAAACACATATACAAGCTCACACACACACATAAACACGCACACGATTACCTATATATATGTTTTTGGTGGTTTGGCTTCTTTAATGGCATACAACCCTTCTGGGGTTATTGATTGCAAAAGCCGACTGTGGAAGAAAGTAGTGATAATATTTCACTCATAGCAAAGGAGGTAAATGAATTTCACCTCCCGAGTGTATTATTCAAAAAATGAATGTATTAATGCGACTAGACCTCGAAATTGCTTCCTTCAATGTAGTAATTTACAAAGCTCTTTGCTTCGTGGTGGCACAAGGCCAAATGAATGGGGCACCCATGAGACTCGAACTCACTCGTGTAGAATTGCTTCCTTCAATGTAATCCATCACAGTAACCATTCTACCATTGGCCTAATGAGTGGTGTGTCAGTTAATTGTCCGGGGGACCCAGGTTCAATCCCAAGTCGGATCATACCAAAGACTCAAAAATGGTACTTGATGACACCTTGCTTAACACTCAGCATGATAAGGTAAGGATCAAGGGTAAAGTGGAGCTACACAGGGAATAGAGTAGCGTCCTCCCCTACATCTAATTGTAGTACCCATTATAAAGGGAGCCTTCGGGTCACCCTCGACTAAGGTCGCCAACTTTACATTATATATATATATATAAATATATGTGTGTGTGTGTATGTGTGTGTTTGTGAGTGTGTGTGTGTGTGTATTTGATGTAAAAACGAATTAGAATTTCAGTGGGCAACACTTGCGTCTTCACCGTGTTATTCCCACCGGCTTTCAAGCCCTTATTTTATCTCTTTCCCCTCCTTGCTACTCTTTTTCGTGGTTGCTTCTGTGGCCACATCATCGCTAAATAGCATATTATATTTCTCCCTCAAGGCAGGCAATTTGAATGCACTGGCTGTCATTAGAGATACGCAAATGAACGATGAAAATCTTTCTAAATCTTTTTTTAAATTTTTTTTGTTTTGTTTCGTATATAATTGAAAAAAAAAGTATAATGAGAGCAAATGGAGAAAGACTGGTAAATAATATATAAAACTAAAAAAAATATGAACTTATTGTCTTCATTGGTGTTCACTTGTCTTTTATTTGTTGTTTCTGCGTGCAATTGCACTTTATTTTCATTCTCTTTAACAGACTATGTGATGTGTGTGTGAATAAATACACACCCGTGCGTGCACTCACACATCACACATGTACATGCATATATGTTCACATGAATTCATTTGTGCATATTGTTATATAATCATAGATATATTCAGATGTGTTTATTTGTGTGAGTATATATATATATATATATGCTCCCCCACCCCTGTAGGGTTGAGCTCTCTAGCAAGGGAAGTAAATGGTTGCCACTAGCGTAATGCAAGGCTCTTCATATGAATCGAGTTCTCGGTAGCCGTTAAGCGTGTAAATGTAAACAAAAAAAATGTGATACTTAAGCGTTTAAATTTCCTTCGCTTGCGCTAGTTTCCTCGTGGCTGAGTGGTAGAATCTTGGATTGGCGTTTGAGTCAACCGGGTTTCAATCCTAGCTTCGGGAATCTAGCCTTTCTAGCCACAGTGAAGAGTTTCGATAGAACGAAACAGGTCTGTCTGTGGATATATATATATATATATATATATATATATATATGTACTTGCATGTATATCTCAATCATATGTTGGTCAGATGATCGCATGGTCAAGAAACTGTGCACAGACGCCGATGACTCTGTATTATTTAAATACAGCTATATAAGTTCCATCAGTGATGTAGAGCACAACTTATAAATATATTTCATCAACGATAACATTTGAAATTATGATATTAGCATTCATACTCTTAAGTATGATTACAAAGAAAGCGAATCTTTATGAGTCTTTTTTCTTTACCATTTAGATTAGTCAGGAGAAGAAGGAAACTGTGACGAGACAGTTTTTAAAGATTTTTTCATAAGATAAGAATTATTTTAAAGTGGTCATTATATTTCTTGGGACATTCAAGTCTATTGTTGATGCCTAAAAGAAAAATGACAATTCAGACTTCATGGATCTTCAGAATGATTTTTTTTTTTGCGAACTTCACTTACTTACTGTAGGGCAGTTTATTCTCAACTGAATTCAGTGCATCCCAGTGGGCTGAGCCAGTAGAATACACCGACTGCATCTCTGCAGATGGGTAAGACTTCCCCTAGGGTGTGTCCTGGATATGACACTTAACAATCTGATGGTGAGACTCCAGTAATACTGGAACTTTGGTGAATGTGGAGTACCTCTTCAGAGCCATTGTTCCCCGGTTCACTCTGAATCAGAGTGGGAGCACCTGAAATAGGTCTTATCTATGAGTAAAATAGAACTGTTTGACATTTAAAATGAGTGCAAGCAAAGACTTATGCTAAAATGAAGTGTTAGAAATAGAACTGTTTGATCAATTAACTCTGTGTAAACAAATGATTGATTTTTAATTGAATTGTTCGTTATACATAGCAATATTTGCATCCATTAAATTTGTTGACATGCTAAATCGAATTGTTAGAAATAGAACTATTTGATCATTTAACAGTGTTCATTTAGAAAATATATTTATAATTCATATATTTAATGTATATGTAAAAACAGGATTTGACGTTTAATACCCCCCCCCAGAAAATAAACAGTTGGTATTCCATAAAACCAAACAGAATCAGATGAATTTAGTAGTAGTTGGGGTTCCATGGCGTTGTGGCTAATGTGAACTGCAAAATCATAGTAAGTAAATTTGAACTCCGTTCCCACTATTATATTCACTTTCGGACAAATACTTTTGGGAAAGGCATGAATTCCCTTATCCCTATTATCTATTGGTTAAATACTACTCGTACCATTACTGTTCTTCTACAAGGATTGCTTTAGCACTGAATATTCCACAAAGGTTGGTGGTGAAATTAAACAAAGAAACCAAACTAAACATCGGTTTTATCATCTGAGATTGTTGAATAGAGACCTGGTTTTGCTATTCTCTTCGGGATGAGGATGGAAACTACCAAGATATAAGCAGTTATCATTGAGAAAAAAAACTTCCTGAAAACTTTGTTTTCTATCATGAAGAATTGCATATACAAGTATAAGCCGGCCTAGGAGACCTCTTACAACTGAACCCGTCAATTTGAAATTTGTCCTGTTTCATTTAAAAAGAGGCAATGTCACTTCTTATTTTCAATAATTTTTTTTATTAGAGCTCATAAGTATTAGCATATACCAAACTGCATTACGAACCGCGGAAATGTTAAATTATATTAAATGAACACCATCGAAGAAATATTACAATTCCATAACAAGCGGAAGAATTCTGTTAACGAGTATGTCTGTTAACAAGTAAGTCTGGACTAAATTCCTGAAGAATGATTGTAATTTTAACAAATTTAAAAAGATGACGAAGCTGTTCTTCCCTTCTTTTTTTAATGTGTGTATACTGATCATTTTCTTTTATTTCCTTTTTTAATGGCATATCAAATTTCGTGGTAATTTAATGCCAACGCTATCTATATAGAAAGACATCAGTTCTACTATTTAATCTATTGATGGTGGGGATGAGGGGGTTCATTCTTTCTAAAAGTATAAGTCCGAAAGTAAGCTTAATAGCGGTATTGGAGTTCGAACTCACTTAAGACGATGTCACATTTCAGCCCATTTGCCAAATCGGCACAACTTCCTCCATTTAGTGGGTACTTGGTAAATGACAGCGAAAAATAAGGTAACGAAAAGTTAGATGTTCTATATTAAAAAACAAACAAACAAGAAAACAAACAGACCATTTAAAAAGAAAAAAAAAAACGTGTACCCATATTCACCAAAAATGGGAAGGAAATAATTAAATAAAACAGACTTCAACCTTGAAGATAGCCTCCATCCGTCCAAAGAAATAATTTTCGAAAAAGTATGAATTCATACGTTCATTGCCATTTCTTCAAGGTCTTCTCAGATCCGGGGTGGTTGCACCTATTAAGTAACAACCTATGAGTCAAATACATCGTTTAAAAATTATTGATATTCGATTGAAATACATGAAACTATATATGTGGAAATTGTATTAAATAAGAAAACTGGATAACATACAATTTTATCAAAAGTTTATCAAAGTGTTCAAAACAAAAGCGATGTATGAATTGCTTGTTACACTCTGTAGGTCGGGCTTAAAATACGTTTACTGTATCTTTTACAGAAAGGCAACCTCCTAGCCTTCCAAAATCCTCGTTCTACATATTGTATCCTATGGTGAGACTCCTGTTTCAAAGCCTTGGTTAGTGTCGAGTTACTCCTTCATTTTCATTACTTCCAGTCACGAACTGTTAGAGATCCATCTAATGATCAAATAGACGTTTGAAAATTATTTGTATTAAATAGGAAAAAGTTGATTCCATATAACAATGCGCAAATTATTTGTTTTAAGAATTATCATCAGGATCTATGATTGTTTACTAAGGTTATTATAAGTTACTTGAAACTATAAACTCTTTGCAAATCATTAGAGTTCGATAGGAATACTTGAAACCATATTACTCTGTACAAACTTTTGATCATTATCAAATTGGAATAGTACCTTTAAACCATATATCTGTTTATGAATTATTAATACTAGATTAGTATACTTGGTACTATATATCTGTGCAAACTTTTCAAGGATTATTATTTATTACTTAAAACCATATAACCGTGTACACACAAATAATCGCTGATATACATAAATAATTAATTTAAAATATATTATTATACTTATATTGGAATTATATAATATATAATTACGGAATGAGTTTTTTATATTAATCATTTTGCGTTAATTATATTTTATCATTCGGTTTGGTTGGGCTTTGAACTATTCAGCTCTTAGTGCAGGTGCACACACATTGAGTACAGTTCACGCTAGCGTGCAGAGGATATGACAATCACAAATATCATCATAAAACCCCAAGATAGGAAATGTACTGGGGTGTGAATGACGTCATGTCCGGAAGCGATGGGCTGAGAATTTGCTGATTTTGAAAAAGAAGTTAGGTGAGATTCGACTCTGGGCCGGGCCAGTCCAGTTGGGGGTTGACTGTGGACGATGTAGGAGACAATTAGATCCCTACCGACAGAGATCTTGGGGGCTACGGGTTGTGCAGCGCGTTTGTTGGGTCAGATAGTACAGTCAGCATAGTAAAGATTGTGTCTCTCTCTCCTCGTGTCGAAAAACTAAAGTCAAGAAGTTAATAAACGTTTCGTACCTGAACAAGGGAGAGTCGCCAGTGTTTCGCATTTCCCTGCATCTGTATATTTGTATTGTTGGATTGTGACTATACAACAATTAGATAGGAAAACTTAAAACCATATATCTGTATGCAAATTACTTTTTCAGATTGAAACCTTTGATTTCATATAAACGTGGAACTAAATGATTAAACAAACAAGACAATGCAGTTTTTAAAAGAGGTAAAGGAAAATATAAAATCAGTTTTAATACAATTAAAGGTTTACATGAATTAATTTCTGTTGTTGAATTACTCCTTAGGAGTTGAAGAGTCATTAAATCAATAAAGTAACTGACGTGGGAATTGACTGCATTTGTAGTCAGGTGGTTCTTTTTTATGCTAGTCATGAGGGCTGTCTGCACAATGCTCTTGTTGCTGTTACGTGTACGTGTAATCTTTATGTATTTGGAAATTATATTCCTTCTGTGGTACTTTTATTTGCCTTCAGATGCAAATGTAAGCAAATATGTTATTCACTTAATTTTCCAGCGAATCATCTCATTACAACTTAGTCTCCCAGTTATATAATATCCTAGAGGTAAAATTCAAGGGATTCAAATCAGGACAGTTAACTAGCCTCGGGTTGTAGAATACACCGACTGCATCTCTGCAGCGGGTTAAAAGTCCAACTCCAATGAGTGTCCTGTTATATGACACTAAACAATCAGATGCTATGGCTCCAGTAATACAGGAGCTTTTGTGCAAACAAATGATTTATGCTAAATTGAATGGTTAGAAATAGAACTGTTCGATCATTTTACTGAGTGTAAACAAATGACTGATGTTTAATTGAATTTTCACTGATACATGGAAATACTTGGGACAATTTGACTTTAATGAGTTATATATCTAATATATATTTATAAAAAGGGTTTAGCACTAAATAACAATCAATGTTTGATATATCATAAACCAAACTAAACTTAACCAAACCAATCAAATCAGGAGAACAAGTAAGGCATTAATGACATGGAAG
>OY757916.1:74597865-74615365 GCA_963585895.1 Sepioteuthis lessoniana | reverse complement strand
TATTTTGAGACACCCTGTACATATTCACCCCCGAAGCCCAGCCACCCCCCTATATATATATATATATATATATATATATATATATATATATATATAATCTATGATAGCGTAGAAACAGAGCAAATAACGCCAGGTAACTGGCAGTTTCACTCCTAGATGTAAAAATTGGTCTAAAGATTATATGAAAAGGAAACTGACAATGACTAAGCTCCGTTGTCTCTTTTATTCGCTTTCTTAACACCCCACCACACATGCACACTAATATATATATATATATATATATATATATATATATATATAGTTCTCATCGGCCTAATGGGTAGGGTGTTCACCCAGGTCAAGTCATACCAAAAACTTTAAAATATGGTACTTGATACTTCCTTGCCTAACACTCAGCAATATAAGGTACGTATCGAGGGTAAAGTGCAGCAATCCAGGGAAAGGAGTAGCGCCCTCCTCTACACCTCAGTGTAGTAGCTATTGAAAAGGGAACCCTCTGATCGCCCTCGACTGCAGTCGCCAGCTTTACATTACCTTTACTTATATATATATATATATATATATATATATATATACATATATTATAAAAGACAAAATTTGGAGATTTTCAAGGCTTAGTACTGTTGATACATCATTTTGGGGGGTAATCTTTCTGCATATTGATTCGTGTAAGCCAACATTTATAATGTTACTTAGACGTTTAATCTTTAGACAATTGGAAATTATATTTGGTCCGTGGTACTTTTATTTGCCTTCAAATGTAAATGTAAGCAAATATGCCATTCACTTGAATTTCTTGCAAATCATCTCATTACAACATATACATATATCCGTGTTTGCTGCAAAGTCCTCTTTTAAATCAGCATGAATACTTACAAAAGTCCTGGAAACCTGAGGTGATTTGCAATTGCTCAGACTTCCCTGAAGACCCACTTGTTAAAACTGGAGTTAAAATTTGTTGTAAATGATGGGTTTTCCCTAAAGTCTAAAAAACAGCAAGTCTCTTCATATGTCTTGGATTCTTCTAAGTATCCTAGACAATTTTAGTAGTGCTGTGGTCTGGATTGGTTTATTTTTTTCTCTAATCTCTAGATCATCTAGTCTCTTTCCATATCTCTGACCTTTGCTCCCAGAGCTCTAAGATTAGGGACACCTTTGCCTTGATGTTCCATAGATTTTTTTCAAATCCCTGGCAAGGTTCTAATATTTGTCACACTTCTCATCTTCCTTCGCCCAAATCTACAAGATGATAATCTCTTTTCTCCTTGATATTAAAACTAAATATTGTCTGGATTGAATGATCTGTTTATATTTCAAAATATCAAAGAATTTTATGTATATAGTTTTCTAGGTAGTGCCTATACTATTAGTGAGTTTGGTTAAATTTCATTTTCTTGCCTATTTCGCCGAGGATTATCTTTCATACCCCGTACTACCTATTCTTATATTCGTTTTGTGACCGTTTACTGCATCCAATAACTATGGGATCATTATTATAGCCTAAAAGAAAAAAAGAGCTGTTTGGTAGCGGAAGTCAGTTTTCCAGAGAAACATAAATCCAATTTTATAAAGTGAAAACGTTGGAACTATATCTGGACATTGTCGGGGACGAAGAATACGACTATGGGACGTAAAGGAATATTATCCTCTCCATATTTTAAACAGTTCCGAAGAGTCTTGCAATGAGGCTGAAATATTCGGAACTCAAAATGAAGCGAATTTTTTCAAAGAATATTTCAATAATCTGCAAAAATTCGCGAGTAGTGAGGAATATTACTGTAATTTTCCCACGTACGCATAAACACTCACAGCTATAAATAGCCACGGATACTGCTCATAGGTAGAAGTCAATATTCCCGCAGACAGCCCTGACAGTCGGACCCAAAATCTCGCTGGTAACCCTCTCATTTGTATATGTTTGTATTTCTGTTCTTTGTAAATACATTTGTTTAACTCAATTCCTCTCTTGTGTCTTTGTTTCTGGCCCCTTACAAGGCCACAAGACCAATATTGTTGTCAACTTATATCCAGCGAAAACCGCAAGTTATAATTGCAGTGAAAAGTCAATGCATTTAATTACCTGTTAGGATAACTTCTATTTTTAAACCCGATATATCTATTCACTATCGCTATGACTCAAATGGTAACAATAATTGACGACTTGCAACAGAGACGACATCTCCGACAATACAGGGCTGCTCAAACTTTTTACTTGATTCATTCCCTTATACCAAATTTGATTTTCATTTACCTGCAAATAAATTAACGGAATATCAAATTAGAACTGATAACTAACTTAGTGACTCTGAATACTATGATGAGAAGTGTTGAATTTTCTTCAATGTTTTCAGGTTCAAGAGGAAATATTTTACAAACTGCAGAAAAGTTATTAAAAATGGAAAATTGAATCCCATGATAATATCAACACCAACAAATATTCGGCTATATTGAAAGTAAATTTTCAAGCGAAGATATGGTTCTCTTCCGTCAGAGAAGGATTTGTCGTTATAATTAACAATTTTAATTTTATTCCTTGAAAATTTTTAGGCATCATATAACCTATCATAAAAAGGGATACTTTAGATTTTTTTTATCGAATAAATCGTTTAAAATATACTTGTTTATAAATATTTTCTTTTGTGAAAAAATGATGTGTCGTTATAACGACACGTAAAATTCCGGATCTTTTCGGTCAGATTTTGTGCGTTTTTTAATTGAAATTACTCATATGTTTACTCATACGTAAAATAACACATCACTAGTGGTCATCACGCCCAATCAGACATTTTTTTACGTGAACGTTTGGCTACGAGACCATATAATCCAGTAAGTTTTTTTTCACTCTGCCAAAATTTTAATCGCCACATGTTCAGACATTTTTTGTAAAAATGTTCTTCAATATACGTATTTTTGATAAAAAAATATTTTGCAATATATCGTATTTCGTTTGGGATATAGATATTCGATTTGTGGTGAACTTGTCAAATAGTTTCAGACAACTACCACCTAGTGTGGAAATGTTGCCTGTTTGATTAAAGCACATGTATTCCGTTTTGCGTGCATTGACATGGAGGCCAATGCCTGCGGTGGCTCGTTCCAAACGATACAGTAGTTTTTTGCCTGGGTAGGTGTACTTGCCAGAATCGCTATGCCATCGGCGTAGTCGGCGTTGGTAATTATTTTTGCGGGTAACTTTCTGCTTTTTTTCTTTGTCAGCTCGAAGCCGTTTTCTTTGATTTTATCAATCTATGTCCTAAGCACGTTGTCTAGACAGATGATAAAGAGGTATGGGGCTAGTTTGTCCCCTTATAGTACTCCTGCTACAATGTCGACGTAGTCTTTGTCTCCACCCGGAGAATGTACTTTCATTTCGTTTTTTCTATAGAGAATCATTATTATGCGACGGTCTCTTTTGCTATGCCGTATGCTAATAGAATCTGTTCCATCTTTCCTCTGTGAATGGAATCAAAGATCTTGCTAAAGTCGATAAATAGTATTGTCACCAGTAGGTTTTTTGCCCATATGCCTTCAAGGATTTCTACGGTTAGTCAATATTTGTGATGTCGTGGATCTATTTCTTCGGGAGCCATTTTGATTCTTCCTAAGAATGTTGTCAATTTTGGGTTCTATGCGGTTTCGTAGTAGTGTATTGCATATTTTGGCTGCTACGGATGTAACTGTTATACCTCGGTAGTTCTTGGCTAATCCGAGGTTAACCTTTTTAGAGAAAGGGAGGATACATCCCTTCATCCATCTGTCTATCTGATTTTGATTATAAACTGCGTTACAGTGTCGGAGCAGTATGTCGTCGAATTGTCTGGTCTTCCATACTTCTGAGGGAATTTCATCAAGCCCGGCAGCTTTCCTATTTTTCATGTTTCTGGGTACTGATTCGAGTTCTTCTTGAGTAAACGGTCCTAGTTTAATGTCTAATTGCTTTCAGTTTAGCATAAGGACAGAGTTTAGTTGTATTTGACCCATAGATAGTACCCTATCATGTGCTACCACTCCAGTAGAGAATGGATCTGTGAGCGATTGCAGTAAAGGGGTATTCCACATTTCTGAAAGCTCCACCATTACTATAGTCTAACAATCACATTGTTTCGTATCATATCAGGACATTCCTTGAGGGAAGTTTTAACCCTCTGGAGATATTCGGTCGGTTTATTCTGCAGCCCTACCTGACTGGGCCGTAAGACGTAAGGCAAGAGAAAAATGTAAAATAAAAGACATTCGTCTCAATCCGTACGAATTACACATATGTAGATGGTTGGAAATCTCGCATGGTGTGATGGTTAGCGAGCTAGATTAACAGACCATTATTAGTGAGTTCGACTTTTTACATTGCTAGTCTTGTTATACACCTAATTAAACCTATTAAAAAAAAACAGCTTTAGAAATGGAATCTGTTTCACTTGATCAAATCCTTCACAAAGCTGTTTATGTTTCTCTTAGCTCTATAGCTCTTGAGAAAGGATAAAATCATCTTTTCTCCTGCAGCTATCGGTCCATAGTCGAATAAACTGGGTCTTTATCCTTGTTAAGACAACCAGGGTAGAAGTGAAAGTCTGAAAGTCTCATTATCATCATGTCGCGCCATCAGCACGGATATCCCTGACCCTCTCTCGCCAATCTTCTCTATCGTCCATTGCTTCTGGTCGTTCTTCAGGACTACATCCCATATCGGCACAGAGCTGCTGTATGCAGGTTCTACCTAGTCGTCCTGCCTTTGCTCGTCCATGTGAAGGGGTCCACAAGAGTACATCACTTATGGGTTCGTCTTTACTTCTCCAGCTGTGTCCCACATGTCTGGTTCGTCTAACTTGATAGTTTCGTGATGGGTTGTAGGTGGCTGTACAGCTGCTGATTTGTGAGGTGTTGCCACCATGACGTGTTCAGTATTGCTTGCAGTATTTTTGTGTAGTTGCCGTCAAACTTTTTCTCCATACGTTTGAAAGCGTCCATGGGGTGCATCTATACAGCAGTATCAACACGACCGCTGCTTGGAAGAAACCACTTTTTATTTTGTCCGTTCGGTATGACTTCCATATTACCGTAAAATTTGACCTTGTGTCACATTCTGCTCATTGGCCTAGCGATATTGGCCTAGCGGTTAGAGTGTTCGCCAATGACCCGGGAGACCTGGGTTCAATCCCAGGTTGCGTCATACCAAAGACTTTTAAAATGGCACTTGATGCCTCCTTGCTTAACACTCAGCATTATAAGGTACAGATCAAGGGTAAAGTGGAACAATCCAGAGAATGGAGTAGCGCCCTCCCCTACACATTGGTGTAGTAGCTATCGAAAAGGGATCCTTCGGGTCACCCTCGACTATGGTCGCCAACTTTACTTACTACCTTTACTATCAAAGGTAATATTAGCACACACACACACACACACACACACACAAACACAAACACACACACACACATTTGGCTTTGTTTGGTTTTATGGCATATCAAATATTGCTGATTATTTAATGCTAAATCCTGGTTTTACATATATAATATATGATTTGTAAATGCATTTTTAGATGCACACAGTTAAATGATCAAATAGTTCTTTTTCAAACAATTCAATCAAAGTCAACAAAGTCGTATGGTTGTAAGTATTTCTATCTATCACTAATAATTCAATTAAACATCAGTGTTTTGTTTACACTCACTTAAAGGATCAAACTGTTATATTTCTAGCATTTTAATTTAGAATAATTTATTTCCTTGCTTTCAGTTTCAATATTAAACAGTTTTATTTAACGCATACATAGGACTTTATTATGTGTTACCACTTCGGGCAAGAGTAAACCTGGGAGCAATGGCAAAGAAGGGGTATTCAGCATTTCATAAAGATGAAGCATTAAATGAGCCTCACCATCTGATTATTTTATATCATATCCAGGACACTCATTGGGGAGTCCCTCGGCAGAAATTCAGTCGGTGTATGCTCCAGCTTCATCTAAGTGGGTTGATACACGTTAGGTTTACAGAATTTTCTTTGAAGCTCAGTGAAGATGTATCCAAACTGAATCAAGACTGATGCTATATTTTCTAAGACGAAATGAGACAATGAATTAAATATTGGTTTTCTTCAAATAATCTCCTTGGCGTTTTACACATTACAAATTTTCCATTACTGTCCTGTTGGGATTAGAATGCCGCATTAGAAACCGTAACGAGTGGTGCAGATACCTGTATGCAAAAAATTGTGTAAAGATATATTAAAAACTGTAATTAAAAACAAATTAAATATTGAAAATATAGTTATGATAACAATCAATCATTTGCAAATGAATAAAATATCGCTATCAAATATCCTATAATAGGGCGATATGCAATTAAGAAATAACCCAACAACCAACCAACCAACCAACAGCGATCTTTTCATGGATCGAAATACTTCAGAAATCTTGTTTTTTTTTATATTCCGTAAAGCTTACCTGTTGTATTTCTTTTATAACATCCTCCATATCCACTGGTCTTACAAGTGAGATGAATTATCAGCTTTAGAAAAGAAGAGCTGAATAGAAATTGGTCACGTGAGTATAGACATTCGCACATTTTTCTATTTCACCCGATTGTGACTGGTTCCATGATAATTCTTTTATGACACTGACTTACGTAAACCCAGCAATATCATGAAATGTAAAAAAAAATCAACCACCAGTCTCAGAATCTTTTATCATGCATACAAATGCACCCAAAGCACACGCTCACACATACTCAATCAAATTTGTGTACACTCGTTTTTAAACAATATGGCGTTTAGGTAAACCCCCACATTACTTTTTAAAATTTCGAAAACAAATTGGTAGACAGAACATTCCATAGTATAATCATTCTACACTGTTTCTGTCAGCTCACACAGTGTATGTATGTGTAATTTTTTTTTTCTCAATGAACTGTAATTGCCGTATATCATTTTGCTAATGCGCAGACCCCACACACTCACGAGCGCACAAGCACACATAAACATTCATATATATATATATACACACACACACATACCTATAAGTAAACGCGCACGCGCGCGCACACACACACACACACACACATATATATATATATTTATACACATATGTGTGTGTGTTTGTCTGTCTGTGTATTGACTTATCTCTGATATATGTATATTTCTATGTGTGAATACTCTCTCAATATAAATAAAAAGAATGACAGTCAAAGAGACAAAAACAGAAAGCCTAAGAAAGTGTGTGTGTGTGTGTGTGTTTATTTGAATGCATGCGTGTATATATATATATATATATATATATATATATGCATGAGTGTGTTTGTGTGCATGTGTGTGTGTGTGTGCGTATGCGCGCGCGCGTGTGCGAGTGTAGCAGAAATCATTCCCCATCTTTCCTAGAACGTTCTAATTGCTTCGTTACATCATAAATATAAATGTGCTCACATGAAGTAAAAAGCAATAAATACGAGTTTGACATTTTGGGGCATGAAAAACAGATTCAAAAGAAATTGCATCATTGAAATACATTTTCAAACGTTGTGAAACTTGTATAGATTGTTAATGTTTTGCATAAGTTGATTGTTAGACGGACTATGTGAAAATGAAAAAAAAAATTATATAATCAGAGATAGAAAAAATATGCAGCTAATTTATAGCACGTAATACATGCAGATAGATGCATTCCAAGGATAAATAGGTGGAGAGGGATATGGAAAAGCAGGTGAAGGGAGAAGTAAAAAATGTGCGCTAAAGACTCATTTAAAGGGAGATAAGCCAAATGGGATTAACCAGAAGAAGATACAAACAAAAAACGCAGAGAGAGAGAGAGAGATAGAGGGAAAGAGAGAGAGAGAGAGAAGGAGGGGAGAGGGGATTAAATTAACCAAAAAATAACTGAATTATTTAAATATTCCTGATATGGAGCAGAAACACACTTCTTATGCCACAAAAATTATTGCAATTTTTTGGGGTTCATGAATATGTACAAAAAAGACAATTATATATATATATATATGTGTGTGTGTGTGTGTGTGTGTGTGTTTGTGTGTGTATGTGTGTGTGACAGAGAGAGTGAGAGAGAGAGAGAGTGTGTGTGTGAGTGTGTTTATATATATATATATATATATATATATTATGATCCACAGAAAGACTGTTTCGTTCTATCAGACCTCTTCAGTGTGGCTAGACACGTTGGACGCTCGATGTATATACGAGGATCATTAAATAATTTTCCAGACTTTTTTCGTATGGGCCCTTTTATTGATAGTACACACATGAAACTCTAGTCCCCTTCCAAATAACCTCCTCCGGCTGCAATACACTTGTTGTACCGTTCCAACAACTTCTGGAAGGCCCCATCGAAGTCTTCTTGTGTGAGTGTGTCAATGACCTTCGTCACAGCCTATTTCATCTCCTCAATTGTCTCATAACGACAGCCTCTGAGCTTAGGGAAAAACCAAAAGTCACAGGGAGCAAGCTCTGGGCTATAGGGAGGCTGAGGAACTGTCTTGATGCCCATCTTGGTCAAGTAGTCTGTGACAATGATGGAGTTGTAGACTGGTGTATTGACCTGGTGGAAATGCCACTGAGCTGATTTGATGAGTGCTAGCCCCTTCCAACGGAATCTTTTCCTGGAAACATAGTAACCCTAACCCTTTGCCCAATCAACTCTGGTGTATTGACTGCCTTACTCCTCCCACACCTCACAGACTCCCTGCCTTCCTTGAAACTCTTATGCTACTCAAAAACTGATGCTCCATTCATGCAAGATGCTCCAAAAGCAGTCTGAAGCATTCCATCCATATCTTTGGCATTTTTTCCAAATTTAAAACAGGATTTTATTGCATATCATTCTTCTAAAGTGTCAGATAGCATTTTTGAAAGTCATCAGCTGTGACACTCAGGATTTTGTAGGATGTATTCCAATTCCTGCTGTACATGTTTATTTGAACCTGAAATCATAAGAATTGGTCAGTCATGTCATAAGATGTATAGCAATAACATAGTGAATTTTCAAGTGTCTACGTAAATTTTAAATGCCCATAGGAAAAAAGTCTGGAAATTTATCGTATGCACCTCGTATATATATATATATACATACATACATATATATATATATATATATATATATATATATATATATATGTGTGTGTGTGTGTGTGTGTGTATGTGTGTGTGTGCTTCTGTGCTGGGGCCGTGGGGATAAATCCCTACATTTCTTTTAGAGAATTAAAATTTAGAAAACAAATTGATAGCCAGAGCATTCCATAAATCGTTCATTCAACACTGCCACTTTCTGCTCATGAACGCATGCACAAAAATGAACACGCAATCACAAACCTGAATAATACGTGTACAAATGTGTGAGCGTACCGTATGTCAGTGTTTTTATATACTTATATACATATGTGGGGTATATGTGTGGGTGGGTGTAACAAGCTTTAATCTAAAGTCAATTACCTTCTTAACCAAAGATACAAAGATTATATTATTTTTAGGGGAACATTGGTACAATATAAAAGTAAAGTTGGAGACTGTAGTCGAGGGCGACCAGAAAGCTAATTTTTCAATAGCTACTAACACCAAGGTGTAGGGGAGGGCGCTACTCCTTTCCCTGGATTGCTCCTCTTTACTCTTGTTACGTACCTTATATTGCTAAGCGTTAAGCAAGGAGGTATCAAGTACCATTTTAAAAATCTTTGGTATGATGCAACCTAAGATTGAACCTAGGTCTACCGGACCATTGGCGAACACTCTACCCACTCGGCTAATGAGTCGGTACAATATAAATGGGTGTTATTTCTACGTTGCACTCAGATAAAGCGAAAAATTCATAATCCAAAGATGATTGCATAAACACTGATACCGAAAATGTGATTGCATAGATAAAGCAATTACATTTGGCATGCGACATATTCAGGGTTTCGCTTATAAAGTTTTGATGCAAAATATCTTAATTATTATTAATACCTCATGATATCCGATTGGATTCCATAACCTTCAAATAAAAAAAAAAAATAAAATGGTGTCAGAAAAAAATTGTTATTAAGTATATTCAATCAAGTGTAATACTCTCTCTCTCTCTCTCTCTCTCTCTCTCTCTCTATCTATCTATATATGTATATTTTGGCAGCATTTCTTCGTTAATACAAATTTCAATAAACATAACAGAAATTTTGTGTCTACATATTTTCTTCTGCATCCGCTCTTATTCCCGTATTGCTTTTATCTTATTCGGCGGGAATTGATTTACGTATTGTCCATAGTTGTATGCATCCCTATTACTTTCTGCCCGACTTTGGACAATCATCAGGGGAGAGTCTATTACAAAAGTGATGCTCCTGTCGAGGAGACTTACAATGAACCTTTCTTATACAATTTCAATAGCACAGCATTTTTAAAAAACATTCATGCCGAACAACACAATTACGGAAAATTCTCACCGACAACACAACAATATTAGAACATCAAAATAATAAACAAAAACTACAGATTCTCGAAGCAGTACATATTAGAAACATGCAACCGACACTTAACAGAATTAATTTTCAAACCAGTGCTAATGTACTTAAATGTCTTTAGCTACTGACACTATTCATAGAAACCCATTTAAAAGCAAACGCTATAATCCTCAACGGCAAAGACGCTCTTACATAGTTGTAATATGCAAAAACAAAAAATACATCACTTTTGTAATTGATGCAGAATACGAACGGATCCAGAAGAATATATATAGACACAAAATGTCTATTATGTTTAATGAAATTTGTATATATATATATATATATATATACAAATGTATATATATATATATATACATTTGCGTATGGGGTTGTGTTTTTGTATGCATACATATATTCATATTTCAGGAAAGATAGGTTATATATATATATATATATATATATATATATATGTATATATATGAACACACACATGTATATATATATATGTATATATATATATATGAGTGCGTGAGTGTGAGTGTGCATACATATATTCATATTTAACGAAAATTGGGAGTGTTTATATACACACACAAGTGTATATATATATATAAATATATATATATATATATGTGTGTGTGTGTGTGTGTGTGTGTGTGTGTGTGTGTCTTTTCAACAGTCTGATAAAATAATAATGCTATAAGGAATGCCAACGAATACGTCTATAATTGAAAGAGATATTTTTGAATCTCTCTCGCTATCCGTCCCTATCGGCCATCGTTCTTGTTAAATCGTCAAGATACTGAATATCCACTCATAGATGATGAATGTAACTTTCTGTTTGTTGGCTAACACTGGTGTGTCCCTGCGTTGAAGTCCACAAGAAAAGGACCTTCAGGTGTTTCAAGTATTGCTATTTAACACTAATAATTCTATTCAACATAACTTGTTCCTTTTTTCTCAGTCTAATCGCTTCAACGCATCGTTAATAATTCAATTAAGCATAAGTCATTTTCTAAACCTAGTAGCATGCTGAAGTAGTTCTATTTCTTACAATTCGATGTAATGTAAGTCATTGTTCGCCAGAATAGAAAGATTGTGCCCCTCTCTCCTTATGTCGAAAAACCTTTAAACGCAAAGGTAATAAAAAGTTTCGTACCTGAACTGAGAAGTCGTAAGTGTTTTTCGTGTTTCGAGATTCCTATGTTCTATGTTATATATATATGAACATTATATGTCCATTTCACACATAGCCGTATGTGAGATGAAATTCATTATTACCGCAGCACTATGAAATAAAACGATCCATTTTTATCGTCTCATTTGAATAAGGTATGTGTTACATGAGAGTTTCTTATGAGAAATTAAAGAAATCATTTTGAATGCCTGCTAGTTTAATTTTACATTTTTATCGCCAATATTAGTGTGTGCTTCCAGTGAATCCTATATCTTTTAGTGTAACAAGAAAATCATCTCGACTGGCTCGATCCCTGGTCCGGAGGTTCAAATTATTTCATGATTTTTTTTCTTTTAATTAGTGAAATTTTCCATCTTTGAACTTTGCATCATTACTGATTTTATTCTTTTTATTTTCCTTTCTTTTTTTTGTAAAAAATGAACAAACAGTATTAGATATTTCCAATTTCTAGTTATCCTGCAAATAAACCATAAATACTTGAGTTTTAATGAAGTAGTTATCAAATTTCACATAATGTTTCATGGAATACGGTTTCTCCATGACCCTTATTTTTTCTTCTCTATTAAATTTGGGTCAGAGAAAAGCTTCTTCTTAATGAAACATATTTTAACTTACAGCATTTTCTCGGGATGAATAATATCATTCTTTGCTATATATATATATATATATATATATATGTGTGTGTGTGTGTGTGTGTGTGTTTGTATAATGCAGTTTTATATATATATATATATATATATATATATATAGCTGAAATGGATTTCTTTTCTCCCTCTCCCTCCTTCCTATAACAATCCCTCCTGTGTCTGGTTGTAATTTACTTATTTCCTTATGGGATCTGATGAAGTCCTGTTAAAAATTATTTTGGCGTCTTTTATTCATATCAATGCTCTTAATTGGATGGAAATAAATCTATTATCCTAATGCGACCGAATATTGTTTTTTTTGTGGGTCCGGTTTGTGGTTACCTTTAGTGAATCAGCTGCTGCAAACCGGCATGATGTTGCGTTGAAATGATATTTAACTTGTATTTCAGTTTTATTATTTTATTAATCTCCGTCTTATTTGTTAAATATGTTCAACAAACATGGGTTTCTGTTGAAAATAATTGGGACAGCATGCTGGAGTTAGAGTAAATGATTTCGTTTGATTTGGTATTATGGCATATCAAACGTTGTAGGTCATTTAATGCCAAATCGTTTATATATATATATATAGAGAGAGAGAGAGAGAGAGTTAGAGTCATCCACAAACAGACTGTTCCGTTGTATCACAGTTCTTCAGTGTTGCTAGACACGAAGGACGCTTGAAGCTGGGATCGAAATCCGCCCAAATTTACATCAGACTAAGAATCATACCACTCAGCCGTCGGGTGACATACGTCATCTCGGGAATCTCTGACACCTTATGTATAAACTTTCGTTTGTTTACATTTTGCATTATATATATATATATATATATATATATATCATTTAAAAAAAAATATTTTGAAGATAGCATTTTCAAAAAAACCTGAGTTCGTTTTTTTTGCACACAGTTAATTTCAAACAATTCAGTTTAGCATAAGTACAGTATTTTGTTTACACACAGACATTGGCTTAAAGAAAGCTTTATTTTCACACAGTTAAATGAAAAACAGTTCTATTTCAAACTATTCAGTTTAGCTTAAATACACAATTTTCCGTTTACACACAGTTAAAAAATCAAACAGTTCTATTTTTAACAATTCAGTTTAGCATGCCAACAAAGTTAAATGCATGCAACGACTGCTAGGCATTACGATCAATTTAATTGACATCAGTCATTTGTTTACACACGGTTAAATATAAAACAGATAATTTCAAACGATTCAGTTTTGCGTAGTTATAGAGTTTATTTCTATTTGACTCATAGATAGAACCCTATCAGGTGCTACTACCACGGGTTTGAGAGGAACAGGGAGCGATGGCAATAAAGGAGTACTCCGCATTCTCCAAAGCTCCAGTGTTACTGAAGCTTCACCATCTGATCGTTTAGTGTCATATCAGGACACTCATTGGGGGAGCCTTACCCCTCTGCAGGAATGCAGTCGATATAGCTCCAGCCCACTGGGCCCTAGAATAAATGATGCATATCAGTTATTAGGAGTACTGTCCCACTAGTGGAGCACTCTTTGGTAAAGTTTTGGGCATTAGACCTGTCGTCTTAGTCGAACCCTATCTTAGTATAAAAGTTTTCTGGCTCAAAATGTTGACATGTACGCCGAAATTTACGATATATATATATATATATATATATATATATATATATATATGTGTGTGTGTGTGTGTGTGTGTATATATATATATATATATATACACGTTATCTATATATTTTGCATATTGCCCCTTGACCGAGCCGTCAATAAGAGATTCTCTGCACAGGACGCACCAGTGCAAATAAGCAGAAGCGGTCATGTGGTTGAAAGGAAAAATGTGGGTGTATAAAATGATATATACAGATGCCCACGTGGGATACGGGGAGTGTGGGTGTCGGTCTTGAAGTCTCAGTTTACAGCCAGAAGAGAATGGTCAGTCAAGGGAGCCTCAGCGAGTGACTGGACGCCTTGCTAGGGCAGTGTCTCACAGACCGACCCTCAGCAGGCTATTGTTAGAGTAGCTGCCGGCCGAGAAGCAGAAGTGCTGAATGGGGCCTCGAAGATAACACAACGTAGTATGGTTAAGAGAAGAAGTTTTGGGTCAGTGTTGTAGTCTCCATTCGTCTCTCTTTATCTGTCTCTTCCATTCCACAGAAGTGTTGATACCGAGAATTAAAAATATGAGTTATATATTTTCATAAACAAATGTTATGATTCCATCATTTATCATGTTTTCTCATAATGAATATACAATATATATATATATATATATATATATATATATATATATATATATATATATACCTTTGTAATGCAAAGTTCTTTAAACTAATTGAGCACTCTGGTATCCGAGAGCGCAAAATGTGAAGCAACGGAATCTAATACATATGCTTTATAAATCCTGAGCTGACGTATATCATCGAAATGGCTGAGCGGTTAGATACCATATCTAGCTCAAAGTTAGGCAGGTTTCGATCTCAGCCTGAAGCGTCTGGCGTGTGTAGCCATAGTAAAGGGTTGTGATACAACGAATCAGTCGGTCTGTGGATGAAAATATATATGTGTGATAGTGTATGTGTGCATGGATGGGTGTGGGATTGATAATCGGTTAAGCAACTTGATATTTTTTATATTGTTCATACGTGGTATTACTCAAGTAAACAGTAGAAAGAATGAAAGAAAGAAAAATGATGGACAAAAGAAAGAAAGAAAGAAAGAGAGAGAGAGAGAGAGAGAGAGAAAGAAAGAAAGAAAAAAAAAGGACAGATAATGAAAGGACATGAAAATAAATAAACATGCGAAAGTAAATCATGGGAAGAAGTAAAGAAAGTCAGATTGATTCTAAATAAAAGATGACTAAGAAAAATTTCAAATTATTCAAGAAACACTGAGAAAGGAAGAGAGCTAAATTTAGAAAGATATAGTCATCGGAAGAAAGAAACAGAGAGAGAGAGAGAGAGAGAGAGAGACAGACAGATAGACAGACAGACAGACAGACTGAGAGTTAAATGAAGTAACAATTCAAACGTAAATCAAGTCATTTGTGAAGGCAGTTGTACTGGCAATTCTATAAATAGTATCACAGAAAATTCCGTTGATGGGAGAAATAAAAAAAAAACATATAAGCATGACAGTATTTTAGCAACGTCGCATTTTAAGCCTTTCTAATTCTGAGTTCAACATTATATGTTTACATTCAACTATTTCTTACATACAAACTAATTTTATCAATAAAAATGTGTTAAACTAGGAATTTTGCCGATGTTGTTTTAAGATTTATTGGATTCAATTTCAGTCTTAATATTGGGTATTGGAGATTTAAGATCTTTTTGTTTAATTGCGTATAAACATTCGTGGGTTACTTAATCCCAAAGCCCCATTATAAACGGATAATAATTGTGCTATTTAAGAAGTGGCTGATGGTAATTAGGTGTTCTTATTTTTCAAAGTGTATTACTCCGAAACTGAAGGTTATAGGATGATTTGAGTTAAAACTCACTACGAGATCGTAAACCTGCACATTCGCAACAACGCGATGGAGATTCCCCTCTCCTTTAGCTTTGAAGATGATGTTATGTATTGTCATAGGCAAAGCATTAAGGAAATCATATGCATGATTCTCAAATATAACAAAGGAACTTTTTTTTCGAATCCAAAATTGATTTGATCATTGATTTAAATGGCATATCAATCCAGCTAGACTTATTTGATGCCTAGAGGTGAAGGAATCACATTCATTGTGTGTTTATATTTACGTTTTTTGCCTAATTATTTCTTTAGAGTTTGCTTTTTTACGCGGTCCTATCGTATTTGAATAATTTTTAAACAGATCTATTTCACCAGTAAATGTGACCATAAGTGATTCTCTCGCTCTCAGTCAGAGTAGACCTGAGAGTAAATACATGAAGAGTTATTCGACACTCTCCAAGATCTCCTGGACTGGAGCATTACGATCAGATGCAGTTAGATGTCTTACTAGGGACAACTTTTTTTTTTTTACGGGAGGGTGGTCTTACCACTCAGTAGGGTGTACAGTTTATATATTCTTAGCACTGCCGACTGTACTAGAATCCAAAGCTGGAGTGAATATCATTTTCAGAATACATTCACAAAAATGGATACATATAAAGATTTATTAAAGAGTACTTAATTATTTTTCTAAGCATGATTTTCTCCAGGATTGTATTATCATATTTACCCAACCCCTCCGCTTGGGCAGGATATGACACAAGGTCAATTTTTTTAAGTGGAGTTTTACAGGTTTGAATTCAGAGTTTTCCTTCTCCTTGATTAGTTGCCTCACCAAGGCTGAAGAACCTATTCTGCCCTACTATTGACCCATGGCTAGAGGTAGAATAATTGGATTCATACCTTTCCCAAGGGTATTAGTGCTATGTGAAATGCAATCAGTCTCGTCCAGGATTTGAACTCGTGTTGCCGTGTCCATTTCCTACGACGATAACCATTACACCACAGGCACCTCCAGGATTTTATTATAAATCACTTCGGACTCTGATACTTACAAAATTCAATAACTTGAATTTAGAATATTGTCACGCGATATCCCACTGGGAGGAGGGAGATAAAATTACTACTCCTCGTATTTGAATTGACAGTATCAAGCCGTCAAAAAAGTGACCGTTAAGGAAGAATGTAGGTCACAGAGGGGATAAACAGATGTTGGTACTTGGTGACCTTACCCAGGTTGCCGGACACCAAGAGGAAGAAGAGAGAAGCCAAATGATTGGCCGGGACCCCACAACGGAAGTGTGGGACTCCCTCCCCTCAGCGGAAGTAAATAGTAAGAAAATTAGTTTTTGAGCAGGGTCCGTAGCGGGCAGACGAACCATAGCCATTTTACTCCGGGTGGAAGACAAAAGAATTACTGAGACACGAAGGACCCCAGGTTCTTCAAGCCAGTGTAAAAAAAATAGAACAAAGTCTATTAGCCCGTGAAAGAAGAAAGGTTCTCCAGAGGAACCCCGTCGAAAAATAAGATAAGTAACTTTGGGGCCATTTTCCTTTATACCCAAATTTTGTATACCACTCTCTCTCTCTCTCAATTTGAAGGAAAACAAAAGTCAAGAAAAGACATTTATATTCGTGGACTGTCCAATTATTATATGTGTTGACACTTTGAAAGTGTATATAACTGTAGTAAAGGAATTCATGTATTTTTATGTTACCATGTGGTCTATGTTGTTACTTTATGCTCCCCTTTCAGCTTCTATTCGCCTTATGTTATCTTGCTTCGAATTGTCCTATTAATTCCTAAAA
>OY757916.1:74562865-74592865 GCA_963585895.1 Sepioteuthis lessoniana | reverse complement strand
TTTTATGCTTCTTTAAGTTTCAGGGCATTTGTGTTATTTGGGTTCTTTCTATTGCATTTGGATGCAGTTTTCACGTCTTCACGATTTTATCTAACCGCTAATGTCTCCCATGGGATTGTATATTTATTTCTTTGCTTAGTTGGTATGTATTCCGTTGCCGCTTCTGAGTGGGCGTTGACAAAATTCTCATATTCGTCATTCGGAGTATGTGTTTCAGCCTTCTCCTGTAGTGCATCGAATTTGTTTTTTAGTGCTATTGCATATTTATCTCTAATATCTCTGTTATGAAGTAGGGCCCAGTCATAGTGTACAGTGGTCGTTGTTCGTGTGGCATTCTTAAGTAGGCTCAACCGTATTTTTGGCGTGACAATTCGGTGATCGGAAGAGAAACGCTCTAAAGAGGATTCAGCCTCGCAATTCACTGCGCTATTATTCCATTTTTTGTTTATAAAGACGTAGTCTATCTGTACTTCAGTATTGTTTGCGTATGTGTAGGTCCATAGTTTTCCTTCCCTTTTTTGAAAGTTTGAATTGAGACATGTTAATCTATTTTCTATCGTGAAATCCATTAAATGTTTTCTATTTCTATTTGGCGAGTTGTGTTGGCTGAATTTGTGGTTTCTGCTTTTCCTGATTTGGGCATTCATGTCTCTGCCAATGACGAGAACGTTGTGTTTCGGGATGCTACGTACAAGAGAGGATAGCTCATCATAGAAGGCAATGAGTTCACTTTCTTCACTAACATTGGTAGAGCTGTGGCAGGAGATTATTGTTGCTCTGGGGTTGCCATCAAAAGTAGCTACCATCATCCTTGGGTGTATTTTCTCTATGCTATTTAGTGAATTTAGAGCTCATGGTCCTATAAGAATACATACGCCTCCTATCTTGGCATTGACAGAGTTTTTCCATGCTGATGGAGTGGCTAAGACCATCTATTGTCAGAATCGTGATATTTAATATCCTCGCTGAGTGAGTATATGTGTTCTTGAATGCATATTATGTCTATATTACGATCGTTGGCAGATGCCGTCTACTCCGGTAGTTGTCTTATTCTATTTAAGGTTCTGACGTTGAATGTTGCTTTTTATATTGTTTATTTGCATTTTAGTTATTTTTGTTTGAGCTCTGTAGCTGATTTTTCGAACGCTGAGGTCAGGGCTCCAACCTCAGCACAATGCGCCCCTTTTTTACCAGCGCTAAGAGCGATGCAGTTTTATTATTAAGTTTTAACTTTGTTAAAGTACACGACTATGATTTTTTTAGAAACCTTTTAAACATTCTATTTTACGTTTATTTAAGTTCTTGGGTTCTAGTAGTGGTAGTTTCTTTGACCAGGTTCAATATTAATTTGGATTTACGGTAAAAGTGTCTTTGCATTTAAGACACAAATAGTATACAGCGGTGATTTTACAAAGAAAATACAATTTTTCAATATATGTGTGTGTGATGGATTTTTGAATAGGTTGGTTACTCTTATCTGTTTCCAACTGAAATAAATTTAATACCCATATGACGATTTGTTGAGTATTGTCGAAGAAAACTGATACAGTGATTCAAGTCAAATTCATTGTTTTCATGTTGCCTTCATTTTATTTCTCGGTAATAACTTTAGGAAAAGCAGGAATCTATCTTTTCCTATTCCTTATATGTGAGCAAATAGTTGGTAAACTGGACGCTGTAGCCGCTCTTGACAACATGATTAGCAGACTTTTTCGTTGTAAGTAAGTAAAGTTAGCGGCCATAGTCGAGGGTGACCCGAAGGCTCCCTTTTCGATAGCTACTACACCAAGGTGTAGGGGAGGGCGCTACTCCATTCCCTGGATTGCTCCACTTTACCCTTGAACCGTACCTTATAATGCTGAGTGTTAAGCAAGGTGGTATCAAGTTCCATTTTTAAAGTCTTTGGTATGACTCGACCTGGGATTGAACCCAGGTCTCCCGGGCCATTGGCGAACACTCTAACCGCTGGGCCAATATTGTTATATAATTAAGGACATTTTATTTCATTTTAATCATTTTTCATTAATTATATTTTATCATTCACTTTGGTTGGGCTTTGAACTATTCGGGTTAAGAGTTCAGATGTGTAGTCAATTGGTGTAGTTTACACTCGCGCGCAAAGGATATGACAATAACCAAGACAGTAAATGGGTCTGGAGAGTGGATGACGTCATGCTCAGAAGAGATGGGCTGAGAATTTGGAGGATTTTGAAAAAGATTCAGTTGAGTTCCAATCATGGCGTTGAGAAGCTGGGGTCTTACCATGATATTGAGAAGTTGAGATCCGACCATGGCGTTGAGAAGTTGGGGCCCGACCATGGCGTTGAGAAGTTGAAGTCTGAAAATAGAGTTGAGAAATTGAGGTTGGACCATGCAGGCAGACAATTGAGTTTCTTCCATTGCGGCAGAGAACTCAATTCTCTGCCATAGAGATGAGTTTTCGACCGATGCAGCAGCGGTTTAGTTTTTCGGGCGCCTACCAGCGAAGATAAATTGAGATCTAAAACACCACGAGATGTGCCGAACGTTAGGGAGGTTGTTAGCATAGTATGAATACGAAAGACTTTTAAGAACTGTGTCTCTCTCCTCGTGTCGAAGGACCGAAGTCAGAATTTATAAATGGTTCGTACTTGAACAACGGAGTCCGACTCTTCAATATGGTTACACTGGCTAGGTTCCGAAAGCTGGGATCGAAACTTGGCTGACTGAAACGTCGATTCAAGATATATATATATATATATATATATATATATATATATATATATATACAAGGGTTATCCGATACGTTTCCAGACTTTTTTGTTCAGGCATTTAAAATTGCCGTAGACTCTTGAAAATTTAGTATGCTATTGCCATACATCTTATGAGATGACTGACAAATGTTTATGATTTCAGGTTTAAAGGAACAGCTACTGCAGCAATCAGAATACACCCTACTAAAGCCTGATTGTCACATCTGGTGAATTTCAAAAATGCAATCTGGACGTGAGGACACTTTAGAAGAACGATATGCAATAAAATTCTGTTTTAAACTTGAAAAAATGCCACAGAAACGTATGGAATGCTTCAGACTGCTTTCCGACCATCTTGCATGAATCGAGCATCAGTTTTTGAGTGGCATTAAGAGATTCAAGGAAGGCAGGGAGTCTGTGAGGGATGATGAGATGCGTGGGAGGAGTAAGGAAGTCAGAACACCAGAGTTGATTGGCCAAATAAAGAATTTCATGGACAAGGACCGTCGTGTGTTTATAGAGACAATAAGTCCACAGTTTTATGTCAATGAGGGAATTGTACACACTATTCGCGAGGAACTGAAGATGTGGAAGTTTTGTGCGAAGTTTGTACCAAGGGTGCTGACAGGAGATCAGAAAGAAAGACGTTGTTATGACAGCAGGGAGATGGTCGAGCTGATCAATTCAGATCTCGCAGTTCTTGATGCTCTGGTGACATGTGATGAAAGCTGGATCTACTGCTATGACCAAGAAACCAAGAGACGGAGTTCCCAGTGGAAGCATGCTGGCTCTCCCAGACCCAAGAAGGCCAGACAGAGCAAATCCACCCACAAACTTTCGATGATCCCTTTTTTGACTGAACTGGGTTCCCACTGGACAGACAGTCAACAAGGCATACTATGTTAAGGTTTTCAGGGAGTTCAGGAAGAGATTCCGTCGGAAGAGGCAAGCACTCTTCAAATCGGATCAGTGGCATTTCAACCAGCACAATGCACCAGTCCACAACTCCATCCTTGTCACAGTCTATTTGACCAAGATGGGCATCAAGACAGCTCCTCGCTCTCCCTATAGTTCAGACCTTGCTTCCTGTGATTTTTGGTCATTCCCTAAGCTCAAGGAAAAACTTAGGCTATCGTTATGAGACAATGCAGATGAGGAAAGAGGCTGTGACGAAGGTCATTGACACGCTCACACAAGAGGACTTCCATCGGGCCTTCCAGAAGTTGTTGGAACGGTAGAACAAGTGTATTGCAGCCGGAGAAGATTACTTCGAAGGGGACTAGAGTTTCATGTGTGTACTATCAATAAAAGTGCCATGCGAACAAAGTCTGGAAACTTATTTAATGATTCTCGTAGTACATGTCTCCTATGTAAGACGCATCCGTAACTTTTGAAAAAAAAAAATGGAGAAGTTGTGCGCCTTATAGACAAATAATTATGGTACAAGGAGATCGTAAGAAAGAAACCCTGTACATCACATTTTTATGTATTTTCAAAGTATTGCTATAATAAGTTATATGAGTCGGATTGTAATTTTCTCAACCAGTAAAAGAGAAATAAATCAAGAAGGGAAATGGCAAACGTTTGTTTCAGTTTAAGTTTACCTTTTGTAAGACTGAAAAAAGAGGGGAGCTCACTTTTAAAATAGATAAAGCAAATCGGCTATAACTGAATCCTGGCAAAACCTTTACATCTCCTTTAGTTTGCGACAGATGGCTATCAATGTCTGTAAGGTTTTCCAACAAATTATTTGACTCTATTGTCTGCAGGTTGTATGGCAGTAAATAACTGGTGAATAAAGAGAAAAACAGGCACAGTCTAAATCTTTTTATTTAAATTATGCGATGTACATGTAACATGCGCACCCTTTCTACACACACACACACACATACACACACACACACATATATATATATACATATATACATATGGAAGTGAATATATATATATATAGAAGTGAATATATGTTAAACAACAACTAAAAAAAATTAAATCATCAATTATGTGGAGAGATGGATTGAAAGTTAATGTCATAATTATAGAAAAACTATCACACTCATGTGAACACCCCCCATATAGGGGGGTGTTCACATGGTGTAATGGTTAAAGCGATGGGTGTCCTCGTGGTGTAAGGGTTAAAGCGATCGTAGTGCGGAATCGTAGTACGCGAGTTCGTACTCCAGTCGCGCTATCAAGTTCACTTTTGGGCAAATACCCTTGGGAAAGGTATGAACCCCCTTATCCTTCCAGCTATGCGTTAAATAGTACCAGTACTGTTCTTCTAGGAGAACGGCTTTGGCATTGAATAACCTAAAAAGAGTTGATATGCCATTAAACAAAGAAACCAAACCAACCAACCCCGATATATATATATATATATATATATATATACTCATCATCATATCGCGCTGGTAGCACGGATATCACTGACCCTCTCTCGCCACTCCTCCCAATCGTTCATCGCCCTAGGTAGGTCTTCAGGACAACATCCCGTATCCTCACATAGTTGCTGAATGTATGTTCGTGCTGGTCGTCCTGCTTTTGCACGGCCGTGTGTGGGGGTCCATAAGAGTACATCATTTATGAGTTCGTCCCTGCTTCTCCAGCAGTGTCCTGCATGTCTGGTTCGTCTAACTTGAATAGTTTTCGTGATAAGGGGCAGGTGGCCGTACAGTTGGTGTCTTGTGGGGTGTTGCCGCCAGGAACGCATTCAACAAGTTTTCAGACTTTCTTTTGTACAAGTATGTCAAATTGTCGTAGACGCATGAAAATTCACTTTGTTATTGCTATTCATCTTATGACATGATTGACAAATGTTTATGATTTCAGGTTTAAATGAACTGCTACAACAGCAATTGGAATTCACCCTACTAAAGCCTGATTGTCACAGCTAGTGAATTTCAAAAATGCAATTTAGACTTTAGGACACCTTATAAAAACGATATATATATATATATATATATATATATATATATATATATATATATATATATGTGTATATATATATAAGTCAATACATCAGAGTTGATTGGCCAAAGGGTTAGGGTTAACGTTAGGGTTACTATGTTGAAGTTTTAAGGGAGTTCAGGAAGAGATTCTGTCGGAAGAGGCCAGCACTCTTTAAATCGGGTCAGTGGCATTTCCACTAGGAATGTATAGATGTATAGGAATAACATACTGAATTTTCAAAAGTCTACGTCAATTTTAAATGCCCATACGAAAATAGTCTGGAAACTTATCTTACTCACCTCGTATATATATATATATATATATATATATATATATATATATATATTTAATTCAATTTTGGTTTAAATTTATCTAAAAATTTATTTTCCTTTATTTGAAGCAGCCTGTAGTCGTTGGTTTGATATATTGGCATTATTTTATGTTTACCTCGAATACATTAGTATAGGTGTTTCGATACATTTAATTTTCTGTTTTCTTCTCTTTTTGTATTACTCCAGTAAAGTGATGTCCTTGTATTAAGGGCTTGTGTTGAACCTATGTGAATCTATTTGCATTTGCTACCTTAGGTTAGGGAGACTACGTTTTGTGAGTTGCAGCTTAAGACTTTATATATTTTGAATTTTGTTTCCTGGTTTTTAAAGGTATGGGATTTTCCTTCGAATATTATATTGCATATTTTACATTGTTTATCACTGCATTTGGTAACCCCTTGTGACGTGTTTTCCCTGAATGTAGAAGAGGTGATTATTCTTTAAGATTTTGGGGTTGTCATTGTATTTTGATAGTTTTTGTCGTATGTAGTATTTCTTTGATTTTTTATTGTTTTTAAGTTCTTCTAGATTTTTCATTATTTCTGTGAATAGTTCTGTTTTTGTTGTAAGTGGTGATGTAACATACAAAAGAATATATATATATATATATATATATATATATATATATATATATATATATATATATATATATAGTACCATTAAATGGAGACTCAAACTCGGTTCTATATACGCTCTGAATGTGAATTTTGTTATACCCTAAAGAATAAATGGGGAATTAACAATAGCTATACATTGAGCACTCTCATAGATTTATATGTTTACCCTCATATATTCTACGTAAAAAATAATCCACATCTACTGTCCTTGGACACTGACTGGATAATTTATATATATATATATATATATATATATATATATATATATATATAATGAACTCTCGCGTCGATTTCGACGCGGGAGGGAGCAACGGTTCTTCTGAAGACAAGAACTGTCAAATCAGCCTCAATTTTTGGATAATCTGATTACAGAAGAATGGTGTGTCAGTGAGTCGAAGAAATTCCAGAACAAAACTCCTCAGGTTTTGAATACAGGGACTAATTCTTCAGTATCAGTTGACGTATACGGATATATATAGGCGCGCGCGCACGCGCGTGTTTGTGTGTGTTTGCAATGGATATATATATATATATATATATATATATGTGTGTGTGTGTGTGTGTGTGCGTGTGTGTGTGTGTGTGTGTGTTTGTGTGTGTGCGTGTGTATGTGTGTATTTATCTATGTGTACATATATGCATAAATATATACATTTGTGTGTATATATGTATATATAACTGAGCTGTAATTTGGCCGAACATAGTCGAGGGTGACCCGATGGCTCCCTTTGCCATAGCTACTACACCGATGTGTGTGTGTGTGGGGGGGGTTCCACTCCCTTCCTGTATTCCTCCACTTACACTTAGTCCGTACCTTTTAATACTGACAGTTAAGCAAATCCGCAACAAGTACTAATTTTAGTCTTTGGTAAGACTCGATCTGGGATTGAACCCCGATATCTCGGGCTATTGGCAAACACACTAACAATAACGCCAATGATAGTATACATGTGTGTGTAAATATGTATATATATGTGTGTATGTGTGTGTGTATGAATATATATGTATACAAATATATATATATATATATATATATATGTGTGTGTGTGTGTGCTGTAAAATTGTAAAAAATAAATTATAATCATTGACGAAAAAGAACTTTTGCTTGGACGTCCATTATCAAAAATATTTCTCCCATTGTCGTAAGTTTTCCGTCGTTTCTTTGCTTATCCAATTTTTTAAAAAATTCTGAACTAAGATTTTTGTGCCCAGTCGGCTGGGGCTGTAGAATACACCGACTGCTTCTCTGCAGATGGGTAAGAACCCCCCAACGAGTGTCCTGGATATGACACTAAACAATCTGATGGTGAGGTTCCAGCAATGCTGGAGCTTTGGGGAATGCGGAGTACCCATTCATTCCCATCGCTCCCAGGTCCACTCTGGCCCGGAGTAGTAGCACCCGATAGGGCCCTATGTATGGGTTAAATCGAACTAACATCATAAGTAAAGTAAAGTTGGCGACCATAGTCGAGGGTAACCCGAAGGCTCCCTTTTCGATAGCTACTACACCAAGGTGTAGGGGAGGGCGCTACTCCTTCCCTGGATTGCTCTACTTTACCCTTGATCCGTACCTTATAATGCTGGGTGTTAAGCAAGGAGGCATCAAGTAACATTTTTTGAGTCTTTGGTATGACTCGACCTGGGATTGGACCCAGGTCTCCCGGGCCATTGGCGAACACTCTAACCGCTAGGCCAATGTCCGGTTGGTAACATCATACTTAAGCTAAAATGAATTGAGTAAACTGAATAACTTGAAATAGAAACGTTTTTGACAAACAAACCGTACTTACACTTAAACTGCGTGCTTATGATTAACTGAAGTATTTGAAATAGAACTGTTTTTGACATTAAAACTGTAATTACACTTAACTGAATTGATACATATAACTGCTTGAATAGTTTGAAATTGAAATGTTTTTGACAATTAAACTGCACTTATGCTAAACTGAATTGTTTTAAATAGAACAGATTATTTACATAAAAATGGATTTGGCGTTAAATAACCTACAAAGGTTGATATGCCATAAAACCCAACAAACCAACCAACTACGATTTTTGACGCGCTGTCACTAAATATGAAATAGTATTTAACACACACACACACACACACACACTTATACACACACACACACACACACACACACGCACGTATATATATATATATATATATATATATATATATATATACCCACACCTCTTTACCCAAGAACTACAGCGAGATAAGGTTGTGATGTATTCGTATCTTTTTACTGTCTTTTCGGGTGATATTATTTTGTCATGTTCATAACATTCTCCTTAAGAGAGGAACAGTTCAGCAAATAGTATTTCATATTGCTTGGGACTACCAAATTTTTGAAAAATGTGTTTGTCAGTCTATTTATTAATCATATCCAAAGCTTCCGCTGTTGGCACAGCAGTAATTTTAAGGTGCCATATTTTTTCAATTTTAATTTCTAAGTCATTTTATTTACTTATTTGTTTATATTCTTTGTCTTATATCGTATTATTTGTAGGGACTGACATATCAATTGGAAGGCATATTACTTTTATAGTCTACAGGGTGGAACGATAAAATTGTCGCCCTAGAAAAGACATGATTCCATTTCCATTTAATGAAAACATGTTTTCTTTTTTTCTTTTTTTTTTGCAGACCATCTACTAGTTGGCCAGTTGTATACAAATTCCACGAGCGATAGGAGCCTTCTATTATGTCTGAAAGTGACACAATATTCAACGAGCGAGATCGGAGATGCGTTGCTGTACAACTCATGCTCTCTACCGATCCAAGTTATGACAGCCAGAACCATCGCTGGATTGCCACGAATAACAGGGACGTGCCCAGAGTAATGAAAACAAAGTTTCCGGCAGCGGTCTTTGGTGTGGTTTCAAGTGAGAGCTACATCATGCCACCTCACATCTTCGAAGTCGGCTTAAAAGTCAACACCAAAGTGTACCTGGATGTGCTGAAGAGTGTGGTGATCCCCTGGTGCAATCAAGTGGCCGGTGGCAGACCCTGAGTGTGGCAGAAGGAGTGCTACGACTTCTCTCACTGGCCCCCTCCTCCCACGACCTGAACCCGCTGGACTACTTCGTTTGGTCATACGTCGAGAACATCACCAACATGACCTCTCACAACACCAAAGCCAGCCTAATTACCGCCATCCGCTGAGTATTCGCCGAGCTCCCCCTGGCGCTTGTGGAAAAGGCATGCTACCTGTTCCGAATCCTTATCGAGGCGGTGATTGAAGCTGAAGGCGGCTACATTGAATAGATATTAGCTCTACCACATAACCAAGTTACCTGAATTGATTTTTCCAATAAAAGTTTTAAAATAAAGCTGTAGTGTTGTTTTCTTTAGGACGACAATTTTATCGTTCCACCCTGTATTTCTCTTTATTTTTCTATAAATTTTGATAGCAAAATCATTGAGAATAGTAGCTTCTTTGACTTCTGATAATAATTTCGGTTGGTGTATATACCTTTTTACGCAATTTTTGTTTTAGTTTTTGCATATATTTAAAAGAATATAATATTATTCTGGCATAAGTTTTTCACATAAATGCCGGAGTATTGTAAAGATAAAGATGTATTTATGGGAGGGTCTTATTTTCCGCACTGAGTCAACGGTGAAATGCACATATAAAATTCAAATATTTCTCTAAAAATTTGTGTATCGTGAAAGACAATATAATTACACTTTCACATCTCTATCCATTTAAAAATTGTTATATATATATATATATGGGGGCGTCGAACAAAATGTTACAAACCTCATTCAGAAAGAAGAGGCATTGACTAATGATTTCTACCTTTATTTCCGTACAGATGATACACATGCAAATGTGAGAGGTGTACAACGAATCTAAGATCTGGATGAAACTTAGTACCTATTGGACGCTTCTCGTAATTCAACTTAGTCTGATGATCGTATATGCGAGATACAGACAGTCACCAATGATTTTATACAAATATATATATATATATATATATATATATTATATTCATTATCCCTGTTATTGAAGCCTCCTTCTTTTAACATATAGATAACTACAACATCAGTATATATATATATATATATATATATATATATATATGTATATATATACCATCATAATCATCCTCCTCATGCGTGCCGTGAACACGGATTTTCTTCACTCCCTCTCTCCATTCCTCTCTATCATCCATCGCATTCGACAGGTCCTATAGACTACACCCTGTGTCTATACAGAGCTGTTCTAGCTAGACGTCCAAAATCTGCTAGCCTGTGTAATGGAGTCCACTGGAGAACGACACTTATTAGCTTTCCCAAACTTCTTCAGTAATGTCCTGCATGTGCTGTTCGTCTGATTTGCGACGATTATTTTGGGCGGTGGGTCGTAGGCGAGAAGTATTTGTTGTATCTTCTCGCTATGTATAAAGCCAAATGCCTTGGAGAATTCGACGAATAATAATAATGTTTCAATGTTTTTATTATCTGTTTAGACTATATGCTTAGAACGTCAATAGATTTAATGAAAGAAAACGGTTTTAAGATGGCAAAGGAAAGAAACAGAAGATACACCGTACAAACTATTATGGACGCGGACTACGCCGATGACATAGCACTTCTAGCAAACTCTCCAGCCCAAGTCGAATCCCTGCTATATAATCTGGAACGAGTAACAGGTAGCATAGGCCTCCAAGTCAACGCTGGCAAGACGGAATACAGGTGCTTTAATTAGAGAGGCAATATCTCCACACAAAAAGGCGGTCTTCTGAAACTAGTGGACAAGTTCATCTCCCTCGGAAACAGCGTCTCATCAACCGACAATGACATCAACGCACGACTAGCTAAGGCATGGACAGCTATCGATAGGCTATCGGTCATATGGAAGTCAGACCTGACCGATAGAATGAAAAGCAGTTTCTCCCAAGAAGCGGTTGCGTCGATACTGCTATATAGACGCACTACAGGGACATTAACTAAAGGTATGGAGAAAAAGCTTGACGACGATTACGCAAGAATGCTGCGAGCCATATAGAACAATCCTGGATGCAAAACCCTACAAAACAGCAGCTGTACAACCACCTACCATCAATAACAAAAACTATCCAAATTAGATAAACCTGACATGAAGGCCTCTGCTGGAGAAGTAGGGACGAGCTCTTAAGTGATGTACTCCTGTAGACCCCTTCACGTGGACGAGCAAAGGTAGGACGGCCAGCTAGAACCTATATACAACAGCTCTGTGACGGTACAGGATTTAGCCGGAAAGACCTCCAGGGATCAATGGACGATAGAGATGGTTGGCGAGAGAGGGTCGGGGAAATCCCTGCTAGCAGTGGAACATGATGATGATGACAATGATATATATATATATATATATATATATATATATATATCAATTTCTCAGTATATATCAACTCCTCCTCACACGCAGGATGTGACACAAAGTCAAATTTTGGCGGAGTTTAACAGGTATAACAGATTTTCCATCTCCAAAACTGGTTACCATACCAAGGCTATGGATCACAGTCTGCCTTTCTATTTGCCCATAATTGGAGGGAGAGTAGTTGGATTCATGCCTTTTCCAATTTATATTTCCTATGACGATAACCATTACATCATGAGCGCATCATAGTTATATATATATATATATATATATATATATATATATATATATATATATATATATATATATACCTTATTTATCTTAGTGGATGGTTTGTGAGATGAGAGGTAAGTGGGCCTAGTGCTGCTGTTTTGTTGGGCATTGCTTCGAGAATTTCTTAAAAACAGCACGTAGTATTTCATTTTAGATTTTATCAAGCTTTTTCTCCAGACATTTCTCTAGAGTTTAGGTGGTGCATCCGAACAGTTGTCCCGACACAGGCACATCAATGGAAAAGTAAAGATGAACACGTGAGCGATATTCTCTTGTTGAGTCCTACGCATGAATAAAAAGCTGACTAGCAAGAACTTATCTCAGCTCTGTGCGGACACTGGGTGTAGTCAAGAGAATCAACTGGAGATATAGACGATAGAGACGGGGGGCGAGAAAGAGACCCAGGGAACTCCTTGCTTTTAAGAAGAGTTGATCACACACACACACACACACACACACACACACACACACATACACACACACATATATATATATATATATATATATTAAGATAGACAGACAGCTGCAAAAAGAGACTGAGTCAGAGAGGTAGAAACATACTGACGGAAAGAGACTGATGAAAGGTTTTATATGTTTATCTTAGTCTGGTACAGTGACTCCCCTTAAGAGCTCTTAGTGTTGATTACCCCTTCTGCATATTGTAAAGGTTCTAGTAAATTTGTCCCCAAACCATTAGACCATGGCTAAGATTTCGTGTACGCACTTCTTTGTGAATATCAACTCAGTATCTCTCAGCCCTCTTTAGCTAACTATCTCTCTTTGTGTTCGCATATGTATGTGGGGTTGAAATAATCTTTTTGGTTAAAAAACAAACAGAATGTGTCTCTTAATATGCGTGCTTGTGTGGCCTTTTATGAATTTGTAACAAAATACATGCAACTCCTCGTAATTTACAGCCGTCAAAGTCGTGTTGTGAAGCCGAAATCACCAACCAATAAGCTCACACTAATGCTCGAAACATACGCACATATAGCTACATTCTTTTACCAAACTCTCTCTATATATACACACATTATCTTTAACTCTCTCGCTGTATATCTCTGTCTCTATCCTCATCTGTCGTACACTTACTCTCACGAATACATACAAACATGTGTGCTTACGTATGTGTGTACTGGGGGCTCTCACCCCAGAAACTGGTTAACATGCGTCCTGACCTTGGCTGGCAAAAAAAGGCCATAAATCTTAAAGCGCAGAGTTCAGCTTTGTACACAGCATATGGCGAATTCAGCGTTCATCACGTGAGATACAATCTGTTTTGGAACAACGCTCACTGAAGAGTAAGAAGGCTTTTTATTTGGGACTATGCTGAGTTCATTGTATGAAAAAAAAAAAATTGGCTTTTTGATCGTCTGGTCTCTCGGGCAAACCGCCTGCTTATACAGCTACATGTAAAGCTCTTCTTACTGGAAAAAATATCTATTACATGTTTGGCTCAAATGGCAACATGGAGGACACCAACGTAGACATCCTATTTAAATGGTAAAATATTCGATTATTTTTTGAATATGGATTCTTTTTAGATATACAAAATTATTATAATAAATACCATTCTCTCTTCGAATTTCGCATTTTTTTTTCATAGATAAAATCCATATATACGGGCAATTATCAACAACAATTATGATTAATTTTCAAGAAATTTACTACCGGTTAATATTTAAAGAAACTTGCAATCATTAGAAATAAAAAGATTTGGAAAAATACACAAAAATAATAAATTTCATAAAATCGATTTTTATAGATTTTTAAAATGTTAGACGATTTGATAATTAAAATACTCCCGGCGATTTTATTTGAAGAATGAAAAAAAGATATTTCAAAATCGAATAAATGATATATTTATACATCAGAAAGTAAGTTGTATGTGGGTATTTTCTCCAGTTCCTCTTTATAAAAATAGAATTGATTACGCGTCGTGTATGATTAAATAAACTTTTTTATCAAAAGATATTTATCCTTGTTGATGGGGATTAGAACATGCTGACTAAATCCCTAAAAAAACAGGTAAGTCAAACCTTCACCAAACTGAAATCCTGAGTATGACTCTAAACTGCATCTGATTGTGATTTGGAAGTGTGAAATACCCCTTCATTAACTTTACTGCCAGGTCCACTCTTACCTGAAGTGGAGGCACTGGTAAGGATCCCATCTATGGGTTAAATTGGCCTGTTCAAAAATTATTCTTATTTGATAGGGCTATGAGCAAAAAATATTTTTCAGAAGCAACTACACAAAAAATGTAATTATGAATGTTCAATGAACACGATTTTCTAACCAACGGGTATAAAATAGTCCTAAATCTGTTGACATGCCATTAAAATAAATCAATCAGTTAATCAATCCAATTTCTCTTCTTAAATGTATGAATTTCTGCTAAAGTGATAAAAATGTATTTATAATTGAATATCTATCTTTATCAAATGATATCTTGAGACAAACGTCTGGTTATATATCAGTTGGATTATTGGTAGTCATTAACCTCATTTGCAAACGTTGCGTCATTCGTCTACAATTTATCATATTTCTTACTATCAAAATAAATTACAAGCGCTGTGTCTTGCTTTGTAGACAGCATATGGTAAATTCACTTTACAACAAAGTTACGACAATTATAAAAGAAAATAGTTTAATATCATTATTTCCTATAGTAAAATAAAATTTTGAATAGGATCTATGATATCTTTTATTTGCATTATAAACCCGAGAGTTCATTCTGTAAGCACACACAAACACACACACACACACACACACACACACACACACACACACACACACACACATATATATATATATATATATCATCATCATCATCATGTCATGCTGGTAACACGGATATCCCTGACCCTCTCTCACCACTTTTCCCTATCGTTCATCGCCTCTGGCAAGTCTTCTGGGTTACATCTCGTATCCTCACATAGTTGCTGAATGTATGTTCGTGCTGGTCGTACTGCTTTTGCTCGGCCATATGTGGGGTCCATAAGAGTACATCACTTATGAGCTCGTCCCTGCTTCTCCAGCAGTGTCCTGAATGTCTGGTTCGTCTAACTTAGATAGTTTTCGTGATATGAGGCAGGTGGCCGTACAGTTGGTGTCTTGTGGGGTGTTGCCGCCAGGACTTGTTCAAGATTGCTCGCAGCATTCTTGTGGAATTGCCGTCTAGCTTCTTCTCCAGCCGTTTTGTTAGAGTCCATGTAGTGCATCCATATAGCAGTATCGATGCGACAGCTGCCTGGAAGAAACTGCGTTTCATTTTATCAGTTAGGTCTGATTTCCATATAATCTATAGCCTATTGATAGCTGTCCATGCCTTCGTTAACCTCGTGTCGATGTCCTTTTCGGTTGATGAGACGCTGCTTCCTAGGTAAGTGAATTTGTCTACTAGTTTAAGAGGGGTTTCGTCTAGTGTGGAGATGATATACATATCATCATCATGTCGTGCTGCTAGAACGGATCTCCCTGACGCACTCTCGCCATCTGTCTCTATCGTCCATCACTCGCGAGAGATCTTCCATGCTATATTCTGTATCGGCACAGAGCTATTCTATATAGGTTCCAGCTGGTCGTGCATGTGTTCGTCCTTACTTCTCCAGCAGTGTCCCGCATGTCTGGTTTGTCTAACTTGGACACTTTTCATGATGGGTGGTAAGTGGCCATACACCTGTTGTTTTATAGGTTGTAGCTTCCAGAATTTGATGCTTTTAATGACGGTAATGCATGACCTAAGTTTTAAAATGCGTATATGTGTGTGAATCCGAAGTGACATTGTATTTTTATTCTTACTTCGTTTACAATATATATTATGACAACACAAAAAAACATTCATGTATAAATTTGATAAAAATGAAAAGGACCAATTGTTCAACGATAAATCAAAGTCTTCTTTATGCAAAGGAATAACTCGCTTCTCCTTTGGTAAAAAAAAAGCCAATTTCTCAAATAAGATGTATATCCATGCAAAATAACAATTTCTTGTTCGTTTTATTGGTTAATACTTTCTATTGTACATAAGTCTGTATGTCGTTACGCTACCCGCATTACACGTTGAAGATTTCATTGATAGTAAAAATTGTATTTCTCTAAATTATTTTTTTCGTATTTTTCGAAGAATTTAATCTCCTTCACTTTCTGCGTTATAAGCCCAGTCGGCAGGGTTTGTAATATTCGTCGACTGCATCTCTGCAGAGGGGTTGATCCAACCCACAACAACTGTACTGGATATGGCAATCTGATAGCAAGGGCCAGGTTTGCAGCGTTAGGGAATGTGAAATACCCCTTCACTGGTATTGTTCCCTGGTCAACTCTAGCCTGGAGTGGTAGCACCTGATAGGGTCCTTTCTATCAGTCAAATAGAACTGTTTGACATTTAAACTGTGAGCAAGCAAATGACTTATGATAAACTGAATTGCTTGAAATAGAGCTGTTTGACCCTTTAACTGCGTGTAAACAAATGACTGATAGTTAATTGAATTGTTAGCAATAATTGGAACTGTTTAAGAGTGCAAAAAAAAGAGCTGAAACTCATTTACAGATATTATCAACAAAACGTGTTTATAAATCTTATGTTTAATATATAAGTATAAACAGGATCTGGCATTAAATAACGTAAAATGGTTGATATACCATAAACACAACCAAACCGAACCAAATCGTATTAAAAGCAGTGGCGAACAAATTGTGGGCTTGTCCCTGTCGAAACTTTATGGGAGTAGCGTTTTGCGGGTGAAAAAATTGAAGAAGCGATGATTCATACATATGTTATGGTGTTTCCAAAAAAAAATAAAACATTTTGTTTTCTAAATTCAAATTTTTTGCATTCATTCCTTTTTGTTTAAAAAAATCACAAACACATGACATGCCACCCTGTCGGTGACCTCAACTTTTAATAAGCTCGGCTGACTCTCTGAGATATCGATACTTTGATCTGATCCTGCTTTGAGCGATGCCTTGCTGATACTACTAGACCACACCGGGACTTTCCAAGGAATATCCCCAATATATTGTAAATTTTCTACAATCAATATATATTTTTCGTCCCCATGTTCTTGTATTGCAATAATCGATCTAAATAATATTTGGATCGTTTTTAATTATATTTAATAAAAATAAAATGTCTGAAGATGTTTTTTTCAATGATTTCAAAATTATTTGTGAACATGTTGAAATGATAATGACATTTTTAGTATTTTATTCATTGATAGATGAATTTTGAAATGAACAGCTTTTTTGGTTTAAAAAACCTTAAGAAATTATTCTATCACTTAATTGGATAGTTACAACGTTGGGTCATTTGAATAAAAAAATTCCAATTGGTAATTTTTAAATTTCCAGAAAAGTCATAAACGATAAAACCGCATATAAAAAAGACTTAAAATTACGATGTGAACAATCAAAAAAGTTATTTAAAATTTTTATTTTGTTTTTAAAAAACACTAAAAAAAATAAAGGAAAGTCGTCTTTTTCTTTGAAGTCTAAAGATTTTTAAGATTATATTAGGGAGAAATAAAATTGGTCTTTTTTAAAAAGTTGTGCTCCTTCCTAAACCAAAGCACTTTTGGGCGGAAATTTAAAAGTAAAAATAAAATAAAATATCACATTTTTTTCAAATGTTTTTGTTCTGTAATAATTAATATTTTTATCAATGTGATAAAAATATAAATTATTACAGAACAAAAATATATTTGGAAAATATTTGCATTATTATTGTTGTGTTTAATTAAGGATGTCATTAATTGAAATTTCTGGTACTTTTAAGAAATATATTTTTAAATTTGTTTTATGGTCCCAATAATGTTTACTCATGATATATTTTATGAGTTTGTGGTGCCAATCCTGGAACAGACCATCATATACACTCAGAGCACGCACATAGAGCAACGGATTGACCAGTTATCATTGATTTAGAAAACCTGTTAACTTGAAAACGTAAGTTTATTTATTTTTTCTTAATAAGTGAAACATTTTCGAACAAAATAGCCATCATTTAAATTTAAAAATTAGGAAGACACCATTTTGCAGTCCCTTCGCGTTAACGACACAATCGTTATTTTTTTTTCATCTGCTTTTTTCTTGAACTTCTGAAATGATGTTTGATTTTTTTTTTCAATTCATTGTCAAAAAAGTTTTCAAATCTTATTTCTGAAAAAAAAACCATTGACATATATTTACTAAAAAATGCCCAAATTAATATATTGTAAAAGAAATTATTTTAGAATTCAAATGTAAAAATAAGTTTATTTTCCCGGAAAAGCAGACCAAATAACGTATGAGACTGACTTCCGCTTCTAATACGAAGGCAACATTTTTTTTTCTTTCAAATGCGTTCTTATCTTAGAAAAATATTGAAATGATTTTTTATAAAAAAATGCATGGTAAAGTAGAACCAGAAATATATACGATTTAAAATCGCAATTTTTAAAGTTCAAAAACAGTATTAATATCATAATCTTCCCAGATTTCAAAAGATTTTCCATCATATCACTATTTTAGAATCCTTATGTGGAAATAACCTTCTACATTAAATCATAATTTTTTAGAGACTTTTAAACAAAATATATTTAGAAAATTCAAATCTAGAGCATATTGCAAGATTAACTATTTATATTTGTATTTTAAACTCAGAATCTTAAGTTTGTTTATAAGAAGGCAAGTTAAGATTATCTTTTTTTTAAGTCAGAAGTGTAATTATCTAATATTGAGTTTTAATGTTTATTGTTTTAAAATCTTTATCTTAAAAGAGGGATAGTTTTTTAAAAATAACCTGATAAACTCATAGAAATAAATAAAATGTTATCAAATGTTTCTGTCTCTATTAGTTTAGTTTCATTACTATCTTTTATAATGCCACAAGGTTAAAAAAAATGTATACGCTAGCAAAATAATGAGGGAGTTGTTACTTTGTCAAAAAGATTAATTGTCAGTCAATTCTCAGGAGAATAAGATAATGTTTAATGCAAGTATCAGAGGTGAACATTTTAATATTCCGTAATTTTCATTTCGTCCCTAACAATGGATTAAGTTTTAAACTATTATATTGAATATAAGAATGAAATAAAAAGTGATAAGAAACATAAGAAGGGGAAAAATAGAACATTTTTAAAAAATGAATTTAAGAAACGATTTAAACAATCATTGGCAGTATGGGATAAACCCCTGTTTACTTCTGTTTTTAAGCAACACTTTCCAATACCATTATAAGATGCGAATGGATCATTAATGTGTCAAGGTAATATGGGGATAGTTAAAAAAATATCAACCTTTTTACAACTCACTTTCAGCCTTGTACCAAATTGTACTTTAGTACAATGAATGAAAATTTCAAATGTTATGGAGTATGCCCTTTTCTTATTTTTTTTCGATTTGTTCATTGATTAGAATGAGTAAGCGGTAAAAGCTGAATGGTGCAGCTCGACGCAAGTTGAAGGCTACCAGAGAACGTGAGAAAAGCAATTGTGTTGCCTCTTTACATGTTTTTCTTCTAAGGAAATTCATTGCTAAAGAAAATTCAAAGACGAGGAGGTAAAATGTACATCAGAACTTGGAGGGAAGAAACATGGAGAAAATGCAAATATGGTTGAGAGAAATATAGAAATAAAAGATGAACAAGAATTTTCTGCATGAATTAACATTGTTAAAGAGAATGAAGGTAACAATGATGGTATGTCAAAGGAAGAGATCTCCTTTCCATGCTGTAAAGATAGGTATGAATATGAAGAAAGAACTGATGAAGTTACTGGGAATAAAGAAATAAAACAGGAAAACACAGAGATTGTTGTGTACGAAGACATTGCATTTTGGCCACGAACTTAGTCAGGGCAATTGCTTGTTCATCTTGTAACATTAGGATCAAAAAAGTTTCAGAGCAAACATGAACTGTTTTCTCCGACGGTAAGATCGGGAGAAAATAGTCTAAGAGTAAAAACTACAACACTGGTTTTACAAAACCATGGCGAATGGAGAGACATTTTTGAGATCCTGTACTCAAGGACGAACAAATCTCTTCATTTTTTCTGTCGTCACCTCTTTCTGAAGACATGGCAACGGAAATCAAGTCTTGCACGAAATCTAGGAATTTAAACGTTCTGGAAGATTAATTCAAACATGTTTGAACATGAAAATCCGTCCGACTAATAAAGAACTTTTAAGAAATGGAAGATATTGGAAATGACCCTTAATAAAGGTAAAACCCTTGACAGTAAATTACAAGAACAAACTATGAAAGAAAGACATATTTAGAGACAGGTTTTAACACGGTTACTTTATGGTGTTAAGTTTCTGATGAAACACAAGCAACCTTTTAGAGGTCATCGAAAAGATGTATTTTTTCAATAAAGTTAACTTTATAGAACTTGTTGAAATAATTAGAAATAATGATTGTTCTTGGAAAGCATTGCATGAAAGAAGTAAATGATATCTGGTGGTACTCGACACCAGAAATCAAAAATGAATTCATTCATATCTTGAGAAACCCCGTGAAGGAAAATGTTTTGGATCAAATTCGAAAAGCCAATTATTTTACAGTCATACTTGACAGCGCTCCGGACATTTCTCATATTGATCAGATGAGTTTCATCTGTCGATATTTCGTTGTTGAAGCCAAAGAAGAAGAGGTGGTAATTTACTAAGCTTTTCTTTTTTGCTTAGATGTGGCACAAGGCCATATGAAAGAGACACCCAATGAGACTCGAACACACTCGTGTAGGTTTGCTAGTCGAGCTTGCTAACCATTACACCACCAAAGGCGCCTTCCAAAGAAGAAGACGTGCGTGAATCATTTCTTGCTTTTATCACTGAACATGGGAAGATAGCTTATGATTTGAAGAAGGTGATTTTGGATCGACAGGAGAAAGGGGAACTGGATTTGTAAAAATGCAAGTGTATAGGATTTGACAATGTGGTTAGTAAGGCTGGCATCCATGGTGGTGTTCAACGTCTTCTACGAAGCTTTAAATGGGAAAGATAAATTTGTACCATGTTCTAAACTTTGACTGAATTAATGCGGGGTTCAAATAAATCTCATTCAAAAGAACTTAGAAGAAACTGGTGTGGATGTGTGTGTGGCCCACTTGGATGCGATCAAAATATTCTTAACCGAAACATGAACAGGCTGGCGTCTGAATCGATTAATCAAAGTAAAGCTAAGTGCGAAGAAATAGGAATTCCAGTTGAAAAGTGGATTAGAAGAAAGAGAATGCTACGTGGGGAAAATAAAGATGATTTATACCAAACACTTGTACAGGAAATAAATAGATATCTTTACGAATGTTATTATTGACTTGTAAATGAACGATTTGACACCATGTCTCATCTGCAAACTGTCTTTGCTGAATTATCATTGCGAGAAATCCTGGAAGATACTGAAGGCGAGCTGTAGCGAAAATTTAAAATTCTCTGTACTGATACGGTGCTGACTTAAACGTATCAACGCTGCCTTTCGAAGTTCTTCGACTTCGAGATTTTTTTTGTGGCAGCTTCCAAAGTGTAATATGACATGACTGAGATGACCAAATCATCGGCTATCAAAAGGCTGAAATGGACTTATCGATAGCAAAATCAAAAAACATTACCAAATATTGTGATTGCTCTACGGGTGTTTTTGTCTTTCACAGTTTCTGTTGCTCCTGCAGCGATATGTTTCTGAAAATTGAAGCTCATTAAAAGCTACTTGAGATTGAGTATATCACAAGATCGCTTATCCAATTCGTCCCTTATTTCAGTTGAACATGAAATTGAGGAGAAGATAAACTTTGATCAAGTTATTAGTAATTTTACTCCTGCAAAAGCTCGAAAGATCAAAATACGATAACGTTTATTCAACTAATTTTTGAATTTGTTATTTCTCAAGTACTAATCAACGCCATTATGGATATTTTATTTAAATTTCTCGTTCAAAATAAAATAAAAATGGGGTGTCACTGTGAATAAGTGTCCTGAGCATCACTTTGTCTCGATATGCTCCTGATTCAAAGAAGGAATATTTTCGAGGAAAATACCCAATATGGTGACAGAATAAAATGGTTACCATTATACCAATTGGATAAAAAACAGAATAGTAGAAAAAAAACCATAAAGCGATCCAACAACATAAAAAATTTCCAAAAATTGTTTATATATATATATATATATATATATGGGCGCGTGAGAGAGAGGGAGATATTCTATGTCTAAAGTATCTTTCACATAATATTATATTACCATTGTCGCTGTATGCAATAAACTTGTGTTAATTTCGTGTACCACTTAAGTACAAAGAGAAAATAAAGACATTTCTGAGTTATGATCTTAGAAACATATATATATATATATATATATATATATATATATATATATATATATATTTGTGTGTGTGTGTGTGTGTGTGTGTGTGTGTATGAGAGTGTGTGTGTGTGTGTGTGTGTATGTGAGTGTGTTCAGGAGGTCCTCTCAAAAGGTTCCGGGAATTTTATCAGTACTTGTGACCCAGATATTGTGTTTATTTTTGCCGCTACATGTGAGTAGCACATATACTTTGCAGTTTTCTTCTTTTTTTTTTACTTTTTCTTTTGTGGAACATTACTTGAACAGTTTGATATCATCTCCTACATGTACATACGTGTGTGTTGTTATGCGTAATTTTGTTTGCGTTTGCATATGTGTACGTGTGTGTGCTCGGGTGCACGCGCGTGACCCTGTAATGTTTTACATAAAGCAGGAAGTGATGAAAAGTTCTTGGTTTAACCAAAAATAAGATCATTTAATAGCCAAGAAATGTACTTATGATGACACAAACTCATCTCGTAGTTCAGTGCACTAAGTGTATAGGTGGAAACAGAGGTGGGGTCTCCGTGGTTTGTGGCTAACATGCTTGACTTCGACATCGTAGTAAGCGAGTTCGAACTCCAGTCACACTATTACGTTCACTTTCGTATTAGTACCCTTTGGAAGAATATAATGCCTTATATAACCAGCTATGGATGAAATAGTAGCTCTAATGTTATTCAGCAAGAATAGATTTGGCATTAAATAAACTCACGAAGGTTGATATACCATTAAACACAGAAACCAAACCAAACCAAACCAAACTGATCAAAACTTTTCTGAAGTTTCTTTAAAACACGTCACACAAACAAAAATCAATAAACATTTATTAAAAAAGTTAATCCCATACTTGGTAGGGTCAAGATTTTTTCAATATCCTCTCGCACATATCTGTGTGTTTATATGCTTATAGAGTCCTATGAAAAGCATAATAATTCGAAGACATTTGTTCTCTCATTAAAGTTTAACCTGTGTAATGGAATGATACATCTTCCCAGTACCTCAATAATAGTAGTTGTACAAACCATTATTTAAGTACACACAGATCACTCAAGGCAGGACTAAAATTAAAGGACTTTCAACGTAGATCTTCAACGCGGGACTCACGTGATCGACCATTGCTTGAACTTTATACTACCTTTGCAAGGATTGTAATATTACTACTAATCGAGTTGTTATATTTGTACATCCGTACGAATAAACCTGCCTAATGTGTTGTCTATTCTTTACCAATCGGAAATAGCCTGTCATTGTATATAATTTAAGGTATAATAAAGATATACTTCAGAGTTGCATTATGAAGGGAGTTTACTTTTTTTTTTTTTACATTTCTATGGGAGTTCCTCTAAAATATCATTATTTCAAATTCTCCATTTGTTGATAGCGTCGCCAAGTGGTTACCGTACTGGACTGCGATATAGTAGTAAGTGTGTTCGAATGTCAGTCGTGTTATTACGTTTACTTTCGGTATACCACACATGGGAAATGTATGAACCCCCTCAAACGTTCAAGCTATGGATTTAATGCTGGTCTTCGAGATGTATCTCCTTTGCGTTAAATAATCCACAAATATTGATGAGCCATTAAAGAAAAAAAAAAAAAAAGAATAAAAGACCTGTTCACTACCACTGTCAACAGGTTGGTCTTTGAGGGATGTTCTCAGTATTATTAGTTCTGCTTTTCTAATAAAGATACACCCAGAGAAACGTAAACATCTTTTTATGACCAGTGAGAAATTCAAAGAATGTGTCAACAGTGATAGGAAATATCTGAAACCTTCTTGAAATTATGTCATAAAGGTTCTCGTATAAGAATGTTAACATCTTAAAAGAAACCACACCCTCTACATTGCATTAACAGCCAATCTTACAGCACTCATTTTATCATGAAAACATATATTTGTCAGACATATTCACCCTTGAGATGTTTATTTTGAGTCCCAACAAAAATCTCACGTGAAAAATCACCCAGCCACAAAACCCTCTGTGTCAAAATACACTGAGACACTCAGTCTCCACATCTCAACACCAAAATACTACAAACGCTCGATTAATTGGAAACAATAAGAGGATGATTTTTTGTCTTCCTTATTTTTATATAAACTAGAAGTGTTCTGGCTTCTAATAACAATTTTTTTATGATTTACGAATATTTTATGGAAAAAGAATGCTATATTCATAATTTTTCCTGAAACTATTACTTCAAAATAATATTCTTATATCTAAATTAATATTTGCTTAGAATTAAGATGGCCGCATATTCATTTAGAAAACTCAGCGAGGAATATTTCTTATATTTGGTTAAAACAAATATAGAAAACAGAATGAAATGAACTGTTTAATAAATAAGTTGCAAATATTAATTAAAATTAAAACGTCAAGTAAAAATCGTATTGCTTCTTATAAACATAACAAGTGAATGTAATTATTTAGAAGATAGCTGGGGGTCATAATTAATTTGAGTCTTGTTCAAATTAATAAAAAGTATTCAACGTGCATTAGAAAATGACAAACACATTTCGAAGAGTAACATTTTTAGGTATTCAAAAAAATAAAGAAAATATTACCGCCACGAATGATTTTTCGTTTTATGAATTTTTAAAATAATATATAATATTAACCTTTTATTTCTCAGTTGAATTATTCCATATTCTCAGTATATATTTACATTATGTTCGTTACTTTAAAACTATCACATAATGAATTTTGAATATATTGTTTTAACATATATTATGTTGTAACAAACGTTTTGTCAGGATTCTCTGTTGGTATGAAAATACACAAATAACCAAACAAGCAAAAACAAACAAACAAACAAACAAACATATAAAGAAACGAACACACAAAGCAACAAACAAACAGACAGAAAGATAGACAGATAGACAAAACAAAGAAAAAAACAAACAAAGAAACAAACAAAGCAACAAACAAACGAACAAAAAAACAGACAGATAAATAAACAAACAAAGCAACCATAAAACAAACTAACAAACAAAGCAACAAACAAATAAACAGAGAGACAGAGAGACGGACAGACAAACAAATAAACATACAAAGAAAACAACAGACAAGAAATAAATAAAGAAACAAATAAAGAAACAAAAAATTAGGAAAACAAAGTACACACACAAATTATAAACAAATTTTATGTTTTTAGTTGACTGAAAATAAAGTTTCCTCTATGGAAGTGATAATTATTTTTCTTTCTTGTTTAGGTAAAATACTGGTAGGAACATGTTTCATGCCATTAATAAAAGTGGTGAATAGAAAGACAAATATAAAAAGAGTGATGTGAATTTTAAATACTGTTAAAATAAAGATCTCATTTTTTAAAGTGATCTAGTAACTAGAAATACGTAAATATTTTATAGATACGCTTAAGTTTAAATAAGAAAAAAAATCAAGAAAATAGGTCTTCGTATTGCGATGGCTTTCTAATCAAAATACTATATACTGAATAACATCATATTTGAATTTTATGGGAATTGATAAATGAATCGCAATCAATATATTAACTAGATCAAATAAGAATAATACATTTCCCTAACTTTACTGGAGTAATTTTGTGGTAGATGTAGTCAAGAAATATTTCTGCTTGAAAGCAAGTTTTTCTTTGTTTAATATAGAAAAGTGAATTTCAAATCATGACCCTGAACCCACCACACAAGGAAAAAAATCTGACAAAACTGTCATTAAATAAGTGCAAATATACAATCCCATGCTATAATTTTTTTAAAGCTTTAAAAGTGAGTAAACAACTGAAGTTTGCACATGATCAGGTATGAAAATTTACGCGAACATATGAAACATATACTAGTATATAGAAGAGTCAAGTTACTCATAGATTTATGCATTATAATTTACTCCTTTGAGAGTTTTTCTCACCATTGTTAGCTGATGGTTTCTTACTAGAATTTGAGTGACAGGAAATCTTCTTACGTCTTCAGGACTCTTCACAGTTTTCTAGCCGATATTGATTATGCCGTAGTCTGGATGGTCTCAACTCATCCTCTTGTTTCCAAATCATCTAGTCCCTTTACAATCCTTTGGTGATTCTCCCAAATGCACCAACCGCAAAATGTATCATCGTCACCTTCATGTTCCATTGCTATTTTTTTAGTTCTCTAGCAAGATCTTGGTATTTATATCTCTTTTTGATTTCTTTCATTTTCACTCTGTGATCTACCTGGATGGCCAAGTGCTCTATGTGGCAGGTTATCTCTTTTATTTATTTTTTGTTAACTATCACTAGGTCTGGTGTGTCTAACCTAGATTTTGTGCTTATTTAAATCAATATGTGCTGTAATTCCCGAACATTAATCTTCACAAGGATTTCTGGAATTTAGTTATGGGTTAATATAGACATTGATCCGTTTGTATCTCAAAATCCCAGAGAAATTTGCACGTCTCAGTCTAACGGGTTGTGCATACCACACGTTCGTCAGGTAAAAATCTAATTTTTTTGCACAGTTTTCACTGGATTACTTTTCCTACCCTATCAGGTCAAGACGCATACTCTTTTGCGCTAATTTACAGCATTCGCTTGTTATATGATATCGTTTTGTCTCTATTACCCCATAACCTATATTTACTAGTTTATTGCGTCTATTCTATTTTTTAATGTAGTTGGTCTTTATGGCGTTGTTTTGTGCTGCTATTATACGAAATTCTGTTTCTCTCAAAAAGTTTTCTTTCTAAGCCTTGTCCAAGACTTCTTGTATGAGATTTCGCTTGTTTATCACTTGAAATGTCCATACATTTGTTTTTCTTCCCATTTTTGTTTTCCAGTTATTAATGTTCTCTAGATACTAGTGTTGTTTGAGTTGTTTCTGGTATTATATATAAAATCAGTATTCAGTGGTTAAGCAGGCAAAAATCTCTCCTTTTTATGTTTTACGAAATTCGGTCCTCTGGATGGTAACGAAATCAATGGATCAATAAGTTTAGTCATTTTGATGAATTTAAAAGTTTTAACATTAAATATTATTCATATATTGCTGTATTTATAAGATGGTTATCAATGTTTTACTTTCTACCTTGCAGTTTTATTATTTAAAAGACATATTATTCCGAAAATTGTTACGTAGAATATAAGACAAGTTAGATAATTTTCTTTGATATGAATAAGACTCAAAGTAATTATGAAAAATCATAATTCATTTCAATTAATGTGAGTCTGTGTTTGTGTTTCCATGTATGTAAAAGTTTCTTTATATATATATATATATATATATATATATATATATATATATATATATATATATATATATATATATATATATATATATATATATATATAACCTTTCGCTCGAATAGAATGTGTCACACGGTCAGTTTTTAAGAAGAATTTAACCGGTTTGAAATTAAAATGTTCCTTCTCTTACATAGCTTGCTATACCAACGGTAAAAAGCCCAGTCAGCCCAACTATCAACTCATATTCATGTTTTTTTCGAAGGGTTATTAGCACTAAATGAAATGAAGACGACCTCGTCTAGAATTTGAACTCTCGACGGCGAGTCGTTTCCCTACGTCGATTAGCATTACACCAGGGGCTCCTACGAAAGTTGCCGTTTTATTATTTATTTTTTCCTTTTTGCGTCATTTCCAATTAAGTCCGTTTGAATAGATTTCTTCTTTTAAATTCATGATCTTTATGTTAACGCTTTCATTGAATGAAATGTGAATAAATATATCTAAAACAACTTTAAAAAAAAAACAGATAAGATAAATATTAGTTCAGATCACATATCACAATGTCTATATTAACCCATAACTAAACTCCAGAAATCTTTATGGTGATTAACGTTCGGAAATTACAGCATATATTGATTTAATAAGCACAAAATCTATTTTTAATGAAAATCAGTGAAGAGGCTATTTCAGATTTTAACGGTGTGCATCCAAATTACCTTGCTTAAACATTTTCAAATGTCCATGCGTTTTCGCTTTTTAAACACACTGATCAATTATCATATCATATTTACCAACCCCACCGCTCGGGCAGGATATGACACAAGGTCAATTTTTAAGCGGAGTTTAACAGGTTTGAATTCAGAGTTTTCCTTCTCCTAGACTAGTTGCCTCACCAAGGCTGAAGAACCTAATCTGTCCTACTATTTACCCATAGCTGGAGGGAGAATTATTGGATTCATACCTTTCCCAATTGATCAATTATAAACATTATTTTATTTTATTATAAATATATAGGAATTGTGGGTTAATAGTGAGATAAAAAGATTCAATGAACCTATATAATTTGGGGTTCACGTTAAACTAATTTCACAGAAAATACACCAGCTTCTTTTCTTTCATCTTATTGTTGGAAAATACAACTTGAATACCTAAAATTTTCTTCCAAAGATCTAATAATTTATAAGTTTCAACTGTTGCATTTCCAGTTGTATTATATGCACAAACAAATTATCCATCGCTTTGTATGAGTTGTTGTTGATCGTCCTCGAGGGCGACCCGAAGGCTCCCTTTTCAATAGCTACTACACCGAGGTGTAGGGGAGGGCACTACTCTTTGGTGAGCATTAATTCAAAAAATGTCCGTGCAGTACGCATTTAAATGATAACATCGTTAAGGATATAAGAAGACGTGAAAGCAAAAGTAAAATAAACAATAGTAATAAAGGTCATATATATATATGTGTGTGTGTGTGTGTGTGTGTGTGTGTGTGTGTGTGTGTGTGTGTGTGTGTGTGAACGTGCACGTGAGGTTGGGTGTGTGTGCATGTGTGTGGATGAAAATCGTTGAAAAAGCGTTTAATTTAATCAAAATAGTGATCTGGTGATGGATGGCCAGTAGCCAAGAAACGATTATTACATCTTCATACTGATATTATGACCAAAAGTTTCACGTATTCAAAAGACAATGAAACGCGAGCATTTTTCATGAAACTGTCATGTTTCTTCTTTGTTAATATCTATATCTATATCTATATATATTTATCTAATATACTTCTTTAAGAAAAATAACAAAACCGGTCACATAAGATTATAAATGTATTTCCATCCTGTTACGCATTTTTGAAATTTCCAAAAACACGAAAAAAAGAATTAACAGGACTTCTTCAGATCTTTTAGATAAAAAACTTGAATAGAGACAGAAAAGTGGGAGGGGGATAGAAGAGGGGTGAAGAGTTATCTCCTCGTTAAGCCCACTTCCGTTTTAAATTTTAATTTTGGTTAGAAATGTAGTAAATTTATTTTCTAAATTTTTTTTATTTTTTGATTACATTTTGACCTAACTTACAGATTTTATATTGAATTCGATTTAAACTTTAATTAATAACCTTACGTAATGATACAGTAATAGATATATTAAACTAAAACAAATATTTAATTTATGTAAAATATTTTAAAATTTCAAAACTATTTAGAAACCATTAATCAGTTACACTTTT